>CM053622.1:804211343-804233408 GCA_028646595.1 Phalanger gymnotis | reverse complement strand
CTGGACACATAGTGGGCACTTGACGAATATTTACTGGTTTACTGATTTGATTTATTAGATGACCTCATTCTTTTGCTTTTCATTTCCAAAGTGATTCAAGTACTAATTGGCTTTTAATTCCTCTAACAATCTCTTAATTCCCTCCAACCCATCTCTCAATGGTTCAGAAAACATCCCTTGCCATAAGGGAACCTCTGCTATTAGAGGTATGGAAAGCAGAAGTCTCCAGGGACACTTCAGGAATGGGGACTATTTTGTATAGGGAAGAGCAGACTGAGGGAATGATCTAATTGCCTGAGCTTATATTCTGCGATAGTTACCAACCAGCTGCCTCATCCCCTGCCAAGGAAAATAGGGAGAAGCTTCTTTTCTCTTGTTTTTCTCTATTCTCTCCTTTGCTAATCAAATTGGTTCTTGTGGCTTCCATTATCATTTCTACGCACATGATTCTAACATTGGTAATCATCTCTAGCCCTCTTTCTTCTCAATTCCAGGCCTCTTCCACTATCAGCTGGACATCTCCAACGGAATGTCCCAAAAGAATCTAAAACGAAGTCTATCCAAACTCTAGCACTTACTGTATTTACCCTCCAAACAAAGACTTTTTCCAGACTCCCTCATTTTCGTCAAGGGTACCAATATCCTTCCAGTCATCCATGTTCACAATCTCAGAGTCCTACTCCCAACCCCTGCCTTGATTCTTTCCTTTCCCTGAACTCCCATATCCAATCAGCTGCCAAGTTTTATAGTTCCCTCCTTTGCAATGTCACTTCCATCCCTTTGTCTCCATTCCCATGGCTAACCACCTTACTTAAAGTCCTTATTACTTCTTGCCTGTACCATAGTAACAGCCTCCGAACTGGCCTCCCACTTCTAGGCTCTTCCCCTCCATTCCATTCCCAACACAGCTGGAAAACTAACAGTCCTAAAACATAAATCTGAATACCACCCTACTACTTATTAATCTTCAACAACTCTAAGAAACAAGACCAAATTGTTTCCTGTCTATCCACAATCTGTGTCCCACCTCTCTTTCCAGCCTTATATCACATTATATTCTTTTCACTCATTTTTTATTCCAGCCAAACTATCCTGCTGGCTGTTCTATTTACAAAACAATCCATTTCCTATCTCCGTGCTTTTGCCCAGGCTGTACCCCATGCTTGGAATTTTCTTTCTTCTTACTTCCCTCTCAAGGAATCCCTAGGTTCCTTCATAGCACAACTCAGGGGCCAGCTTTATAGAAGGTCTTCAATCTGCTTTCCAAAGATCCTGATATTACTAAAGCAAAGGTCTGATCCTGTCACTCCCCTACTCAATAACCTCCAGTGACTCCCTATTACTTCTGGGATCAACTACAAACTCTTCTGTTTGGAATTTAAATCTATTTATGAACTGGCTCCAACCATCTTTTCCATCTTATTATATAATATTCATGCCCTCTATGCGAGCCTTACAGGGCAGCTAGGTGGTACTATAGCGCACAGAGTGCTGAGCCTGAAGTTAGAAAGATTTAACTTCCTGAGTTCAAATCTGGCCTCAGACACTTACTAGCTGTGTGACCCTGGGCAAGTCACTTGTCTGCCTCCGTTTCTTCATCTGTCGAATGGGGACAATAATAGCACCTCCCTCCCACAGTTGTTGTAAAGATCAAATGAGATAATGTTTATAAAGTGCTCAGCACAGGGCCTGGCACACAGTAGGTGCTATATATATATGTTAGCTATTATTGTCATCTCTAAATGCTTCTCAATGGACTGAATGGCCAAGGCCCTTCCTGATCCCCTCCATTATTAACACTATCTCCCTCTTGCTATTGTTCTATGTAGACTTTTTATTCATTTGTTCAGTTTGCCTTGTTCTCCATTCCAGTAGGAGGGGTAGGTTCCATGAGGACAAAGACTATTTGGGTTTTTGCCTTTGTATTTTTAGTGCCTAGCACTGTGCTTTAGAAATAACAGGCATTTTAAAATGTTTATTTAATTGAATTGAATCTCTTTAATAACTTTGTAATTTTTTGCTGTTGCTGCTTATCTTCACATATATTTTCTGCGCAGAGTGCATTAAGGAGGCCACCTGGACAAGGAACCTTAATCTATTTGCTAACTACCCACCTCACCCCTGATAGTTGAGTATAACCCATATCACTTAAAAAGAATTGGATACGGCTGCCCCAGGATGGATCAGAATGATTAGCACCATCCAAGTCCAAGCCCCCCCCCACCCCGCTCCGCCCCCTGTCTCCCCCCACCCCCGACAAAAGCAGCTGTACCCAACAGTCACAGCCCACCAATGCTGATGCCCTGAGTACGTCTTATCGACAGTATCAAGGAATTGAAGGATGTGAAGTCGATCAATATCTGATGATTCGGCCAAGTGAAGGCCAGTGATATTCTTTACCCAATGCAAAAAAGCCCATCTGGTCATTTACAGAGCAAAGATGGGGAGAGGAGAAGGGCGAAGAATGAATAAAAATCCGTTCCTAGTTTTGAGCTGGGATCATAAATTCTGCCCCTCATGTCAAGGTTAGGTGGACTGGGTGACATCTAACTCAGCGCATCTGTTACTTACCCAGGTCCAAATGGAGAAAGGCCCTCAGTGAATTTTGACAGTGGTGTTAGAGGGTTTACATAGTAATTGAATATGCTGAAATTTCCATACATATCCTTGTGGACTAATCTACAATAATGTTAAGGGACTGTTATGATAATAATTAAATACAAGTTCTGCATGCCAAATTGATACTCTGCAGCTCTAACTCCACCAGGGAGTTTCTATCTTAATAAGGCTCAAATCAAGTTTAAAAAAGGAAATCACAAAATATTTTCCATATTGTAATCTGCCTCAGATACCAGTAAAAACATGTTTCTCTTGCAAATGCCTGAGTAGATCCTCCATTCAACAGATTCACTCGGAATGCTGCAGGTATAGCGCTTAGGGGGTTGTCCCACCTTTGGAAGAGCCCCGCCCCCCATCGCCATTATCCCAGAAGTCTCCTCCCCTATAGAATATTACTGTTGCTGTCCGGTTGTGTTCAGTCACATCTGACTCTTCATGACTCTATTTGGGGTTTTCTTGGCAGAGATACTGGAGTGGTTTGCCATTTCCTTCTCCAGCTCATTTGACAGATGAGGAAACTGAGGCAAAGAAGGTTAAGCGACTTGCCCAGGATCACAGTGCTAGGAAGTGACTCAGGCCAGATTTGAGCTCACAAGGATAAATCTTCCTGACCCAAAGCCTAGAACTCTATCTACTGCACTGCATTTATGTATCTATGTATGTATGCATGCATGTATGCGGTATAAGTGCACTTACACATGTGTATGTGTCTATAGTGTGGATGTATATATATATGTACATACAATATACATTATATACAATGTATGTGTAGATAAATATATAAATACTCTATGTGTATATGAGGATATACGTATATATTATAATAGTCAGCATTTATGTGGCACTTTAAGAGCTGCGAAGTTCTCATTATCTCATTTGATCTCGTTTCCTTATATTACATTATCTTACAGATTATCTCTTTAGATCCTTGGCCCTGGAAGGGAGATTCGATTATCATCCCATTTTTTACAGTTGAGGAAACTAAGAGAGCCCAGAGTCACACAGCTCATAAGTATCTAAGGCTACATTTGAACTCCGGTCTTCCTGGTCAAACGGCTAGTGCTCTATCCACTGGGCCACCTACCTGGCTGCCTAAGCTGGTTGTGATGTCACTTCTCTAAGAGGGATCCAAGATTCAGCTTTCATAACAGGAAGGAAAGCTCAGAACCGCTCTGAGTTTGGCATCAGGGACAACAACCACTCCTCCCCACAAACTCTCCCTTCCTTGGTGGCCCTTTTAGAGGCAGAAAACGACATGAACCAGTGTAATATTCCCTATCGCCTTTTCTGTCCAGCCATGGTTGGTCTCGTGTAGGCATCGACAAGCTAGAATGTAGCCAAAGAAGCGTGATTGGGAAGGTGAGAGGGTTCTGGAGACCATAACATTCAGGGAACAACAAAAACAACTGGAGAGACTAAGCCTGAAGAAAAGATGACTTAGTGGGGGGACATGCTAGCTTTCTTTAATCATTCAAAGGCCGTCATGTGGAAGAGGGATGCCATTTGTCCTGCTTGACCCTCTAGGGCAGAAGGAAGAAGCTGCAGTGAAGCAGATTTGGGCTGAAAGAAGATAAAACTTCTAACAACTAGAGCCACGCCGATGCAGAAGGCCTGCCTTGGGAAGTAGTGGGCATTCATTTAACTGCTGCTGCTGCTGCTGCTGCTGCTACTACATTTATTTGTAGGACCCTTTCTCATCCATTATATCCGACATGAGGCAGCTTGGAGTCGACAAGACCTAAAATCCTGCCTCAGACACTGACTGTGTGACCCTAGGCAAGTCATTTAATCTCTATAAGTTTCATTTTCCTCATCTGTACAATGAGCTGGATTCTCTTCCAGCTCTAAAATTATGACCCTCCTATGATTGACACCTCTAGGCCACCATAGACTCTCTAGCATCCTTCATCTGGTTTATAAGCCTTCTAGGAATTTAGGTGTTTGACCTCATCACCCAATCTAGGGGGAACAGACACATTAGAAAAAAAAGAGAGAGAACTCCATTAACAGAGCCAACCATCCATCAACTCAGTGCAATGTTGGCAGAGAAGTGTGTTATTGCTGTTTCAACATCCTGCTTACTGTTACTTATTAGTTAAAATTTTAATTATATGAATTGAGCGGGGACATGTCACCAGGGATACTAACTAATTAGAAATTAAGGAAGGGACTATAGATCTGAGATCCTGCATTGATTCCACCAAAAAAAAATTTTGAGGTAACAGGAAATTAACTTTTAACTTGTTGGTTTACAAAAAGAACTCCGTAGAACTTGGATAATTAAAGATTCGGGAAGGAGACGCTCAGGTTAGCGATGTGAAACTAAGTCACTGCCATATGAGGTTGCAAAGTTGTGCTGCAGGATGCATAAGAGGAAAGGAAATACAAAGTCTTAAAGATTGGAAGGAGTGCAGAAGCCACCGAGCCCAATCTGGACCCAAACGTGAGTCCACCCAACAAGTGACCATCCAGGTTTTGTTTCAAGATAACTACCTCCCAAAGTAGCCCATTTCATAATTGGGTAGCTCTAAATTTTAAGGCTTCCCTTATATCCTAAACTTGTCAGTCAATAAACATTTATTAAGCACCTACTGTGTGCCAGCCACTGGGGATCCAAAGAAGGCAAAAGACAGTTGCTGCCCTTGAGCTCACAAACTAAATCTAAAATTTGTCTCCAAAACCCTAAAGACAAGAAAGGTAAGCATTGAATTAAATGGAACAGACACTGGTTCTAAAGATAGAGGGGTTGAGTTCAAATCCCACCACTAACCTTTGCTACCTTGGGGAAATCATATGACCTCCTTGTTCCTTGGCTCCATTAGACTCTGAAATCTTTGAGAACAGGTTGCTTTATTCTGTTTTGTTTTGAATTGATTTTGCCTTTCTTAGAATCCCCACTGCTTTTACCACAGTGCCTGGCATACAGAATGTGTTTAATAAACGCTCATTGATTTGTGACTTGACTTAAAATTAAGCATTTGGACAAGATGGCGCTTGAGGTCCCCATAGCTCTAAACCTCTGACCTCAGGACCCCAAATATATCCACAGAATAAAGATATGTTGCCATATAATGTTTTAAAATGCTAATATGATTGATCCAAATTCATACCTAGCACTGATTCCAAAAAGAGTGACAACACAGGAATTCTCTTGCTTACCTCCCTTCCTGAACTGGGCTGATTCAGAATTCCATTTGCCAACTTATTTTCTCCTTGTCTATTAATTGCTGTTTTCAAAACTTGACTTGGGCACTATAAATATTCTTGGCTGGCTATTTTGTAAGTATTTTTCCATCAGCTACAAGTATGATACCTATTTATCTTCCGGAGGCGAGCACAGTTGAAATGATCTGGCTGCGCCACAAGGCAGACAGCCATTTCATGCCCTGTTAATTCCTAATGTGGTAACTACAATATCATTCCTACTTTAAAAAGAGGGTTAAAAAAACTCTGTTGCCTAACTGTCCAAATAAAGAACATGACTTCTAATTAAGCAAAGTCCAAAACCCTTTTGCATTGTTGCAACCGTAATGGCGGGCACCAAAAATGAAGGCTGTGAATCACAATTTTTTAAGCTATTAATTCTTTCTAGGTCACATGGAAAGGTCACTAAGACACAAATGAATGTTCTCATCTTAGGTGAACATCCAGCTACGACTAAGATTTGTGCTTGGTCGGACACCACTGCCTGATGCTTCACCAAGGCATGGAGGTGACCCTAGCTCCTTGGCATGGCAGTATTATGCTGGTCTAGAATTCAAGAAGACTTGGGTTCCAACCTCATCTCTATTGCTTAATAGCTTTGTGATTATGGGCCAAAATCACTTAACCCCTCTGAAACTCAGTTTATTTATCTTGAAATGATAGTAGCACCTAGAGTATATGGTTATTCAGTTCAATAGCCAACATTGATTATCTTCCCACCATGTGCAAACCATTGTGCTAGACACGGGGGGGGGGAGGGGAAAGAAGGGATACAAGGTCTTTCGTTAACCTCAAAATGCTCCATAAAGTGGTTGCTATCATTATTGTTATTTTTATTATGCTCAAAGGACATTCTGGTAAAGCCCAAGTACTGGCAGCAAGCTGGAAACGCTTCAAGTACAGCCCCAGTGACAGATTGCATGTCTGTGGTCCAAGGACCAGCCAAACTAAGTTTAGAGAGATTCATCCCCAGATTGGCTTCAAGGCGATAAATTTTTTGGCCAGAGCAACTCCCGATGATTGTTTACCAAGTTAGACGAGCATTTCAATCCATGCTGGTGGAAGAAGTATCTCCACTGGAGACATCAGAGATTCTTGAAGTACAACTAGGTCCCTGTTAGTACAAATAATGAATCCAATGAAGTAGCTGCATTATTCGAATCTGTACTACAGATTTCCATTGCACCCGAGCCAAGGACCATATTTTACATCATTGTAACTTTGAATAGTACAAATACAAATACATGCAGTCACCTCACAGGACTCATTATTCTCTCTAATGGGGACTTAGTTATATTTAAGTAAGACAGCCAGGCTCAGGGATCTCTTTCTTCTCATGGTCAGAATAAGGTTGGGGGCAAGGGAGGGAGCAGAGTGAGTGTGTGTGTGTCTTTATTAGATGAACAATAGGACATGAATCCATCAGAATGGTTCAGTCAGTGTGAGAGAGTTTGCCAATGATAACTGAACTTGGGTAGTTGAAATCCATTGCCTTTGCCTCTAAACGAGTGTGGAAACATCCTGAGGAAGAGCCTGGAGTTGTGATCAAAAGGCAAATACTCTATCTGGATACAGATACAAGCAAAAAATGAGAATATCTGCTATAGTCCCAGAGCTGAAAGCAACCTCAGTGGTCACTGACATCAATCTACATCTGAAAAGGAATCCTCACTATGGCATCCCTAACAAGAGGGCATCCAACCCTCCAGAAAACCCGCTGCAGATAGAATGGAAGCCCAGCTCCCTTTCTTCCTTGGGCATAGATCCTTGAGGGCACTCATAGTGGCTTCATAGTGCCTCGCACACAGTAGGCACTTACTGAATGGTTAACTGATAGCCTCCAATGGCAGTCCATTGCCCTGCTTTAGCAACTCTCATTGTTAAGACAGTTTTCCTTCACAGAGAGCCTCATTTGTTCCTAGCTCTGCCCTCTGGGGCCAAAGAAAACAAGTTTGTCATGAGTCTTCCCTTCCCTCATCTACCACTTATTCATGTTTCTCCATATATGCACCCTGAAAATACTTTGCATTTAGTTATCTACGTTCAAGTATCATGCACCATAGAACGTACGCACCATGAAGGCAAGGGCTGTTTTCATTTTTGTCTCTAGAGCTCCAACTTCAAGCATAGTGTCTGGCACACCGTAGTTGCATAATTAATGCTTCATGAATTGAAGTTCAATCCATTTTCTGCATTCCAGCCCTTCAAATAATTGAATGTTCCCCCTGAGTCTTCTCCAGGGGGAACGTGCCCAGTTCTTCAACTGCTATTCATGTGACCTGAACTCAGGACCCTTGGTTGTTCTCTTCCAGGAAATATCCATATCATCAATGTCTTTCATAAAATATATCACCAGTAGAAAAGCAGGATGGTGCTACTATACTGAATTTGTTGGGGGGGGGGGGTTAATTTGCACATAATAGATTTTTGATTTATACAAAACTGACTTTTTTGGTTCTTTGAACATAGAAATTATGTTTGTTGGTGCTTTTCAAGTACTTAATAATGAAGAAAATATTTTTGAACAAGATATATCACCCCATTGGCAGATGTTTATTAAGCATCTACTATGTGCCAGGTACCCTGATAGAGGTTGGCAATATAAACAGAAAAGAAAATGAAGCAGACCCTGCCCTCAAGGGGCTTACACTATATCAGAACTGGTTACTATAACCCCAGAAGTGATCTGACTAGAGCAGAGTACAGAGGGACTATTAGCCTCTCATTCCTAAGTGCTGGGCTTCCTAATGCAGCTCAAGGTCACATTTCCATTGGAGCTCAAGTCAAACCGGCTACTTTTAAACTGACTCTAGCACTGCCCATCTTCTAAGAGGAATGATGGTTTTGTTCTGAGTTTGGGGCTTTCGCTGCAGGGCATGTCTATCTAGAGCCAGCAACCAGGCTCTGGTGGCACAGCAGGCATGGTGGGGAGGCAAGATGGAACTCCATTACTTTCAGGGAAGAAGCAAGAACACCAGACACACAACAGCTCTCTAGGCTCCCCCAGCCGCCATTGCGACAGATGATTCCTGCATGAAGTTAAAAGGAGGCCCTTCCGAGCTCAGCTCAGGGAGAAACAACAACTCTCGCCGACTTCACCCAGCTCATTAGACCATATGGCCCCAGCGATATCAGGGGAAGCGGAGATGCTTTATAGTCTGCCTCCTGTTCTCAGGAAAACTTCCAAAACTTCCCCCACAAGCTCCAGTCATCAGCCTGGCTGAGCTGAATAGACCCAGGCGGGAGGAAAATTCCTGAGTCATGCTGAGGCTTCACCTTTAAAAACTTTGACATAGAAGCTATCCCCTCTGCACCCAATCTGCCAGTTTTTCCTCACCTCTGAACCTCTTGGTCCAAAGAGTCACAGGTAACTTCAGACTCTCTGGAGCTCGTTCTCTTCAAGATAAAGAAAGGCCAAGCAAATGCTGAGCTGACATTACACCAGCTTCAGAATAAAAGAAGGCCTGCCCTGCCACCAACCCCATGCACAAGTAGAAAAAAGTCAGTGCCCTTTGGAGATGCTCTGGGTGTTCAGATATCTAGATTTCACACAGAAGAAAGTACTTCCCTGAGTGGTCCAGGACCTGCCCTTGACCCAGGGAAAACCACTAAGTCCAACGAAAAGCCATATAACTCAACCTTTCATCAGCTGAGAAAGGCAGGCCCCATAGCTGTGGTAATCACCTGGCCAAAATTTTGCTTGTCTGTCTTGCTTGTTGATAAACAGTAAGTTGTTGTTGGTTTGGGTTTTTTGTGTTTTTTTAATATGTTTTCACCATCTGTGGCAGGGAACATAGCTTACATGGAGGATGCGTATGGTGAAATACATCCAGAAGCCCTCATGCTCACGTACAGCCCACTGGTATTTTCCCATTTCCAGTGTGTTTTTTGGATGGAAGACTCAAGCAGATGTTTCCCCACTGTCACAGAGTACGCATGCCAAATGAAGGGCTCGCTGTGGGAGAGAAAGCTTCCACCATTCAGAGTGGAGCTCGTACATCATATGGGAGATGTTCCATTGAGCTGGGGTTTCTTACAGAGGGCAAAAGAATGATTCCTGCCCTGGAAATCCATCTCTCTGGCATTTATTTGTTTTTTTTCCTTTAATAGTACTTTTTCCAATTACACTTAAAGATAGTTTTCAACAATAATTTTTGTAAAATTTTGAGTTCCAAATTTTTCTCCCTCCCCAAGATAGCAAGCAATCTGATATAGGTTATATATGTACTTGATTGTAATTTCTCTTTTTTGTATTTTTCATTTATTTAGTTAGTTAATTTTAGTTTTCAACATTCACTTTTATAAGATTTTGAGTTTTAAATTTTCTACCTCTCCTTTCCTTCCTCCCTCCCCAAGACGGCATGCAATCTGATATAGGCTATACATGTACAGTCATTTGATTATATTTCTTAACAACCAGGTAGCATTACACAGAGGGAACAGCCTGGGATCTGGAGTCAAAACACGGGTTCAAATCCCATCTCTGGTTACTCTACTCCTTCAAAGCCCAGCCCTTTTCCAAGAAGTCTTCCTTGACCACAGAAGCCTGATCTGATTTTTCTCTCAACTCTTAGCACACTGACTATTTCTCATTTAACATTTCGCATTCATTATTTTGTATTGTTAATTATCTTTTTGTGAGTATCTCTATTGTTTGACTTCAATTAGGCTTTAGGCTTCAAGAGGGCATGGACTCTCCATCTTATCTAAATTTTATCTCGCCCCCCAGCGATTGTCCCTAAGCAAGGTGCTTGTTTAACAAGTGCAAATCTACAATTCACTGAATGGGCAACGGCGCTCACCATTCATCAATGAGCATTTTGGGTACCTACTATGCACCAGGCTGTGCAAAGTGTTGGAAATACAAAGATAGGAATAAATTTTTTTAGAAAATCCCTGTTTTCAAGGAGCTCACAGCTTAACAGAGGAAACAATATGCAAACAACTCTGTAGATACATGATACATACAGAATAAATTGGAGATAATCTCAGAGGGATTGGATGGTTGGCTGGTTGGTTGTCCTTCGTGCTCAAAGAGGACCAAAATGATATCACTACGCTAGTAGTCAAGTTGTAGTGTGTCTGACTGCGGTTGCTCAGAGGAGTAAGAGCTCAGAATTCTCCACCACAGGTCGGGCACAAATAGTCTACGTGAACATTCGGAGCAGATCCTCTAAATCTGCACATCTCGAGTTTCTTTTGAGCTACTTCAGTTCTGCCTTGCTCACACAGCACAGCACCTTCTCCGATGAGAGCGCGGGAAAGGCTTCTTGCAAAAAAGTGATGTGTTGGCTGGGGACTTGAAGATCAGGAGATGATGTGTCTTGTCCAAGGAACAGAAAGTATCTTAGAGTATATAGAGAGGTGTAGGGGCAAGAGGCTTTGAAATGCAGAAGAAGCCAGCTTATGAAGGGCTTTAAAAGCCAAACGGAGGCTTTGATCAAACGTGAAGTTGATCCTGGAGGTGATAGGAAGCCACTGGAGCTTACTGACACATAGTCAGTCCTGCACTTTAGGAAGATCGACTTGAAAGCCAAGGAGAAGATGGATTGGAATGGGCACAGAAGAGGCAAGGAGACCAACCAGCAGGCTTTGGCGAGAGTCCAAGCTTGAGGTGATGAGGTCCTGTATAAGAATGGTGGCCATGTCAAAGGAGAGAAGGGAGTATACAGAGCAGATGTGGTGAAGGTAGAAATTGCGGGACTTGGAAACAAACTGATATGAGGGATGGGAGAAGGAGAAGCTGAGCATGTCACCTAGACTGGGAGCCTGCATGATTAAGAGGATGGTGTTGCCTTGACAGTTATTGAGTAGTTTACAAGAAGGAGAGGTTGGGGGTGGAGATAATAAATCCAGTTTGGGACACACTGAGCGTATCCAGTTTGAGATGTGTGATTGGCAGGTGGAGATACACGATTGGAGGTCAGAAGTTAAATACACCTGAGAATTATTTTCCTAGAGATAATGGTTGAATCTGTACAAGCTGATGAGATGATAAAACAAAATATATGAGAGAGTCTACAACAGAGCCTTAGGGGACACCCATAGTTAGCAGGCATGAGCTAGCTGAAGGTTCAGCAAAGAGGACTAAAAAGGAGTGATCAGGCAGATAGAAGAAGGATAGGAGAAAGCAAGGTCTCAAAAACCCAGAGAGAAGGGAACTGATAGTATCAAAGGCTGTAGAGAGGTCAAGAAGGGTGAAGACTGAGAAAAACCCATTCAATTAGGCAATCATGAGATCATTAATAACTTTGAAGAGAGCAATTTCATAGGATAAAATTCATTGAGTATAAATATAAAGTCTCCCATTTAAGTTCAAAAAGGTCAGCTTCACGAGTACAAGATGGGGAAGGCCTGGTTACATAGCAATTTGTCTGAAAAAGATACCAGGGTTTTGGTGGATCTTAAACTCAATGAATTAAAAGTGAATGTTGAAAACTATCTTTACATATAATTGAGAAAAGTAAAATATTATTAGGTGGGAGGAAAAAAGAAAAAGAACATCCAAGAGAGGGCAACTAGGACAGGGAAGGACCATGAGCCTACTCTCTATGTCCATGGTTTGAAGGAACTGGAGGAGACCTGAGGAGAACTTGAGAGCCATCTTCAGACATCTCAAGGACTTTCTGGTGGAAAAGGCTCAGATTAATATGTTTGGCCCTAGAAGGCAGACCCAGGAGCTATGAATGGAAGTTACAAAGAGGCTGATATAGGTTTTCTAGAAAGAAAAGCTTTTGCTATTGTGCTATAAGAAATGATGAAAAGACTGGAAAGACTTATATGAACTGACGCCAAGTGAAGTGAGCAGAACCAGGAGAACATTGTACACAGTAACAACCAGTATGCAATGACTGATTTTGATAGACTTAGCTCTTCTCAGCAATGCAAGGACCTAAAACAACTCCAAAAGATTCATGATGGAAAATGCCATCCACATCCAGAGAAAGAGCTATGGGGTCTAAATGCAGAGCGAAGCAGACTATTTTATTTTGTTGTTTTGTTTTGTTTTTTTCTTTCTCATGGTTTCTCCCATTCATTATAATTCTTCTATACAACATGACTGATGCAAAAATATGCTTCATAGGAATGTATATGTAGAGCCTATATCAGACTACAGGCTGTCTTGGGGAGGAGGAGGGGGAGAAAATTTATAATTTATGGAAGTGAATGTTGAAAACTGAAAATAGATAAATTAACTAACAAATAAATTAACTAATAACTAATAAAAAACTAAAAATAAATTAATTAATTAATAAAAAGAAAGAAAAGTTTCTGAACAATAACTGATATTGATATAACACCAAGGTTTGCAAAGCACTTTATAGATAGGTTCTCACTTCTCACAATCAGAGCTGTCAAAAAGTGGAGTGGGCTTCCTCTGGAAGGAGGGAATCCCCCCTCTTTTCATCCCTTCAAGCAGAGGCTGAGTGGCTATGGATTGGGCATTTCAATCAGTTATTCAATCAACAAGCATGTATTAAGCACTTACTGTTTGTTGGCACTGTGCTGAGCACTGGAGATGCCAAGAAAGGCAAAAAGTAATCCCTGCCTTTGAGGAGCTCGTGATCTATTGAGTGAGACAATGTGTGAATGACTGTGTTCATTCAGAATCTACACAGTGTAAATGGAAGGTCACCTCAGAGGGGACAGAAGGCACTAACACTGGGGAGAGGAGAAGACGCAGGAAAGGCTTCTTGGAGCAGGTGGGCTTTGCCACAGAAGACAGGAGGGAGAGGATTTCTGGGTATAATGGACAGCCAGTGAAAGGCATCGAGCTGGGAGATGGGGTGCCATGTGAGGGAAGCAGCAAGTAGCTCAACAGTGGGGGACTGTAGGGGATTTATCGGGTAGCCTGGAATGGCGGGAAGATGGCGGAAGGATGTGAGCAGGGGAGGGTTTTCTGTTATTTGATCCTGCGGGTAACGAGGGAGCCGCTGGAGTTTATTGAATAGAGTGACTAGGAAAATCACTTTGGCCGCTGAGTAGGGGCTGGATTGGAGTGGAGAAAGGCTTGAGGTAGGGAGGCTGACTAGAAGTGTATCATAATGGTATCTGTGTGATGGACGAAGGACTACATCACAGTGAGTATTGCCTGAATGGAGAAACAAAGGCAACCTATACTAGGGGTGTTGAGAAAGGAGGAACAACAGGACTTGGTAACAGATGGGGTGCAAGGGGCAATTCGGGGAGGATGCCAAGACTGCAACGTGGGGGTGCAAGGGAATGGGCTGGCCGAGGTAGCCTTTGGGGTCCTTGCAAATGAAAACTCTGTGACTGTACTCATCTGTAAACTCTAAGATCTCTATCAGGTCTAAGAAATCCTCAGTAGTTCCTGTAGACCCAGTCAGAGCTGAAAGGGACCTTAGCTATCCTTGAGTTGTTTTACAAAGAAGGAAAATGGAATTCTGAGAAGGGACAATCTATTTGAGGATACACACGTAGAGTCATCAAATCTCGGAGTAGGAATGAAATTGTAGAGGTTTTGAGAGACACGGGAAGAGAACAAGGGGTCAAGTTGTCTCACCTATCAGAACTAAATTGAGCTCTGCTTCCCCACCTGTACAATGAGAAAACTGCTGCAGGAGAGAAGTGGCCTGTATGTTGTACTTCTCCCACAGGGTTCTTGTGAGAATCCAGTGAGAGAATCTGTGTAAATCACTTTGCAGACCACAATGTCCTACAGCAATAAAAGCAACTTGAGGGTAGGGACTGTTTCACTTTGTAAAAGCTAATTGGTGTTAACTGACTAAATGAAAATGGAGTATACCAATAGTGTCAACGATATTGAGATTTTAAATGGTGATTGACATTGGGGAGAGCACACTAAATGAAGACCCAAGCCAATAACATTAGAGAAAAATCCCATAATCCCTTAGTCTTGTTCCCTGGAACGCATAGCCAGCTGTGCTCTGGGGACTCAGCCTGCTACTTTGTCTAGGGTTGGGAGAGTTAGTCTACAGGTGACCTAGTCATCTGTAGACCTCCAATGGCAGGCAATGGATGCCCTACCTCCTTTAGAAGTCCATTATCCTTTGGGACAGCTCTAATTACAATAGAAGCAGGACTAGAACACAGGTATAGACTCCCAATCCCATGGTCATTAACTGAAACGGGGGTGGGGGAGGCATCACAATCCTCCCCTCAGCAGTGACCAGATTGTCAGGTTGAGAGTGGAGCTTCAGAGCTGAGCCCAAGGGTCACACTCAGTGTCTTCTGCTTACTTCGCTTCTATTGCTACAATGGAAAGAGAGTTAGATTTGGAATCTGAGGAGCTGGGCTTGAATCCAGACGCTGCTCTTTACTTCAAAATGTGCGACCTTGGGCAAATCATTTAACTTCTCTCTCTGAGCCCCACTTTCTTCCTTTAAGGTCCATTCCATCTCCAAAAATCTAGGATTCCATGGTCATATCATCTATGATTTGGCTGTCTCCCCTCCTCTCCGGGCCAAAGGAAATACAATCCCCCTGAGCACCTTTGTCTCCAGCCTCCACGCTCTGGCTGGCCTACTCAGGGGCGATGGCTTCCTGTCCAGATCATCCCCAGCTTGCAATCATGTACAACATGGATATCCATGGGAATCATTCCGGATCTTGCACATTTCTCCCTCCCACATGGTCTGCAGGCACCAGACTGCTGGTACTCCGTGTGTCTACACATTAGTCTGTGAGTGTGGGAGCTACAAATAACCCCAAACATAAATACTGCCTAAAAATAACCATAAGTCACTCGGATTCCATTCAGTGACAATTCTAATTTATTACATAGGGTAAGAAAATTAATTCTGGGGCTTTTTTCCCCCTTCCCAGGCTTGGAAATACTGCAGAAGAAAAATTCTACTGTGCTATCCTCCCAAAACCTGATTTACATATTACTAAAGGTGAAATATGTCCAATACCTCCAGACCTAGCAAGCCAGGGGCTGCTTGCTGGTTTGCTTTATTGTAGATTCCAAAGCCTGAGACTAATTTGGGAAAGGCAAGACTCCATCCCCATGGGACCAGCCACCTTCTTCCTCATGGCCTGAGCCATGCCTAGGCTGTTTTCCATTACCTAATTGTGCCCTGGCCTGCCCTGGATGGATCTGCCATCTGGCACATCTGGATATATTATTCCATTGTTTAATGGTTGATTGAAGAAAGTGGTTCCTTTGAAAAGACAGACCTCTGCTCTACCCTACCGTTACTGTAACAATGGCGGTCAGTGCCCTCGATTCTATCAGTACTGAGAAGCCTCCTAAGCTTGCTGCACAATCATTGGCCACCGTTCTGGAGGTGGGCTCCGAATCACTGTGTCATGGAGTAATCTGCATTTTAATGTCCCATGCAGTCAACTAAATCATGCTGTGCAAATGCAGAGCAGAGGAGAAAGAAGGGAAACAGGAATTTCTCCTTTTCTTTGTTCATCATCGTAAAGATTGTTATTAGGTGTAAAAAAAGCTCATAAAACAAAAGTTCCCCCTCTCTAGGGGGTGATCTAATAAGAGTCATTGGATGCTATTTTTAACAACCATAAAGCCTCATGACGAATGTTGAAGGAGCCGTTGTGACAGAGTACATCGTGGGAAAGCCGCAGCACATGAGGACAATCCCTTGGACTCAAGTGGACTTAGAGGCCAAGACTATCAATCCTGCCTCCCAGGGATTCCAAGGGAGGAAAAAGATTCTGGCCTACCCCTTTGTCTCTAAAGGGCTAAGCAACCATTCAAAGCCATGGATTGCAAACTGCTTAAGGGCAGGTTTCATTTTTACCTTTATACAATGCCTGGGCAGCCAACAGAAGCTTAATAAGCGCTCATTAAATAACCAGCAGATGTCTATCCCCAGATCTTTTGAATGAATGAATATATCCCAAGGAATTAGTCCACATTCCCAACAAATCTGGCCTAAGAATCCTTTCTGTGCTCTGTCAGCCATGTGGTAAGGCCACTATTCACCAAGGTGAATGGAAGAAGGTCATATGGGGGCACTCCCTAAACAGGACTAGGCCAGGAGTCAAAAGGTTATGCCTGTTGGCAAGACTTGCTTTGACACATGGTCTGCCTTCCACCCTCCAACAGGGAAGAGTGGAAGAGGGGGTATCCTTCCTGAAATCTGGGACAAAGAGAATGTCCATAATGTTAGGATGTCGGGGTCCAGTCACCTGCTCCCTATAGCAGTCCATTCTTCACATAGGGTCAGAAAGACAAGCTTAGAAAATGTTCCAGGCACCAGATTTATCATTTCCCACTGCACACTAAGCCATATTGTATTGGGTGGGGCAAAAAGAGAGCAAGGACTCTGACCTATCACTTCACTGATGTAGGGAACTACAGAATCTCCCTTTACCAATGTAGATTGGCCACCTCTCTGCAACATACAGTCTTAGAAAGTTGTCTAGGACAACTCTCTAACATTGATAGGTTAAATTACTTATTTAATTACTTAAATTACAGATTTCACCTTGACAGATTAAATTATTTGCCCAAGGCCCACAATCCACTTGTGCCAGAAATAGAACTTGAACCCAGACCTTGCCAACTCCAAAGCCAGCCATGTACACACAATACTACTCTGCCTCATTATCTATAGAGACCTTAAGTGTTCTCAAAACTAACCAAATCTATTAAAGACAAGATATTTGCTTATAAAGTTGGCGAAGCAAATCTGTCCTTGGGAGACCTAGCTGCCCAATGCTGGTTCTTGTAGAGAAGGCAGGTTGTTAGCACATCATCTGCTCTATGACATTTTAAAATTGTAAATGTACCCAGAGGCTATTGTGTGATAAATTCAATAAATAATTCTGCCATAACCTTCCAAATCCCCAACCAGACACCGGCGATTTTCTGGGAACAGAAATGGTTTCAATAAAATCAATTTTCACCAAAATGTTCATGGAGAATTCGAGGGAAGAAAAAAAAGAAACAAAACCCAAGAACACAGCAAACCCAGAATTTTTTCACCAGAGGTGACCAACATGGAATTCCTTCAAAGAAATTCCTTTGTCAGTTTCAGACGAGGAAATTTCCATTTGCAGAATAAAGGAAGCTCCTAGGGTCCTTACCTCCACCCCCTGGACCTTCAGCTTCATGTGGTCCTCTCTGGTGGTTTTCCCATCTTTCCTCTTTTTCCAGCAATATCCGTCTTTCCTATATTTCACCTTCTTCCTGTTGTAAAGGATCATGGAGCCATTCTGTGGTCTGGAAACAACAAACAGTTAAGTTAGCACAAGATGCTGGTGGGGGAGGGGAGGAAATTTACGAAGAAAGATATTGTAGCCCAGTAAAAGTCTCTACAGGAAAGCAATATTCTACATTTGCTGGGACATAATTTTTCACCTTTTATTGTAGCTCCCTGGATTAACCATGTTTTATGGCTGGCAAAAAAAAATTTGCTTGTGGATTTGGTACCTAATGAATTAAATGTGTCAATGATGGGCTTAAGAAACATCCTCTTAGTAATACCCACCGTCTAATCAAGATATATGAGCCTGGGTCTGAGCTATGGGCTGAAAAGTAAGCAAAACAGAGAAAGAGGCCAGGGGTATTTTTGGCAGCCGGTAATATCTTATCTCCCGGAGAAGGATTTTCTACACATCTTTTAATCCATCAACCCGTATTAGGAAATAAATAAATTGAACACTGAAGCTAGATGACGGTGTTAAGGGAAGGCCAACAGGAAAGGTAGTCGCCTGGCACAAACACCCCCTGATTCATTGTGTGCATTTAGATTACCACTAGATAAGAAACAGCATCTCCAGTCCTTCTTCCCAGCAAGTTAAAGTGCCTGATTCTTTCCCATTCAGGCTTCGACTGTCAGAAGCCTGGTATATCTGGAGGTAAATATGGCTGCCCAGCATCATCATTAGCATCTGGTCCCTACAACCCCATATTTCAAGAAAATCATTTTCCTGGTGGCCCTGGTCAAGAGCAAGACTTTAGTTCTAGGTTTCTTTTTTTTTCTTTTTGCATTTTTTAAACAAAAAAAAATCCCTAAATTTACTAAAAAGAGACCATGCATCACCCACAGACAGCGCTACTGTAGATGGTTACAAAAATTTACAGTTAGACATTAGTCACAGTAATTTGGCTCCGGAACAGCGTGGAGGGAGGGAGATAAAATATGGAGCCAGATGAGGGACAAAAGGCAAGATCAGCAATCTCCACAGTCAGATTTTAGCAGGTGACAGCTGAGCTGAGGCCCGAGATTGAATAACCAAAGCAAATAAGCAAAAGAGAAGGGGGGGGGCGGGAATGGAGAGAGGGTTAGAAAGGAAAGAGTGCATGACCTGGGCCACTGATTTCCATGTACCTTCCATGATCTCACTCTGCCTGTATGTGACTAGATCATAGAATTATAAAATCTCAGAGCTGGAAGGGACCTCAAGTGGCTAAATTACCATAGGCAGCTGGGTGGTACAGTGAATAGAGCCCTAGACTTGGAGTCAGAAAGACCTGAATTCAAATCCTGCTTACTAGCTGTGTGACTCTAGGCGAGTGACTTAACCTCTCTGTGCCTCAATTTCCTCATCTGTAAAACGAGCGTGAAAAATAGCGCCCACCTCCCAGGGCTGTTGTAAGACTAGAATGACACAATGCATACAAATTTCTTTGAACGTTATTAGCTGTGATTATTAGTCAAACCTGGATCTAAGAATCCCCTCTCTATTAAGCCTGACAAGCAGTCTGTGTCTGGCCTTTGCTTGAAGATGAGCAGTGAAGGTAGAAACCATTACACCTCCTGGGGTGGTTCATTTTGCTTTTGAATAGCTCCCATGGCAATGAAGTATTTGTCAGTGCTTTCCTGAAGCCTAAATATGACTCTTCTCAAGGTCTACCCATCGCCCCTGGTTCTGCCCACTAGAGACAAGAAGAATAAGGCTTCAACCACCCAAAGACGGCTTTCATGCCTCCTACCCCCAACCCTTTTTCTTTAGCCTGTTAAAAATCCTCAGTTCTTTCCATGGATTCTCAGGCGGCATGACCTTGAGGCCCATCACCAACCTGACTGCCCTCTGCTGGAAACTCCCCAATTTAGTAACATCCTTCCTAAACAATGCCCCGCAGAACCAAACTCAAGACTCCAGATGGGACCCAACTAGGGCAGTGTATATCTGTTTGTATTTATATCCCTGGTGCCTAGCACAATGCCTGGCACACAGTAGGTGCTTAATAAATTATTACTGGCTGAGTGATTGACCGCCTGTCTGAAACATGGCACCTGAAAGTGAATATAATAATTCAGGTCTGGAACAGAGAATGTGAAAAATTAACCTTGGGGCTTCATGTGGGTGATTCTGCACTTTGGTATGAAGTGTTAAGCCCCGGATGGTCTTTTGGTCATCCTCCGGCTTTCTGAATGCAGCACTAGGAGCACGGTGCTTCACCCATTCAAAAGGAAAGAAATGTTCTACCTTTTTCTTCCTTCCTTCCTTTTTCTTCACCCATTTAAAAGGAAAGAAATGTTCTACCTTTTCTGCCATGAGCCCATGACAGTTTCAGCTCATGACTTGTCTAGGTGAGCCTGATCCTAGGTCCTTGTTTGCATTTTTTCTATTTGTGTTTTCTTTCCAGAATAAGTGACAAAACATCATTCTCGAGATGGATATGTCTTGGTTTAAAGGTGACCTTGTGAATTGGAAAGGCACTGAGTTCATCAAGCGAAACTGATTGGTGGCAAGGGAAATCGAATGACCACTGGCAAGAGAATAGGTTTAAGTCCTAGCTTGGATCGGCCAAAGACATGGACCAAGGAAATTGAGGTCACGTGGACAATAAGTGGCAGAACCAGGATTTGGACTCTGGTCCTAAGAGTTCAAATCCAGTATATTTTCCATCACACCATGTTGCCTCTGGTTTCTAAGCAACTCTGGAGATGGGGGAGGGAGGCAGCTAACCCTCAGAAGAACTAGGAGCAGGGAAACTCAGTCTCTGTTTTCTTTTAATCTTCATCTCTAAACAATGGGCCAACCCAGAAGCAAGGAAAAAAGTGCTTTCTTTTATTAATCTTCCATTTTTAGCAAGGAAAAAATATGCCAGTAAGATGGCAGCTAATCACAGCTCCCTCCCCACTCAATGGTGTCAACCAGCAGTGCTAGGAAGACTAAACAGTGATTCCATTGGGAATGACAGTCTCTCTACAGTGACTCCCAACACTTCATTGTTCTCTGATCAATCTGCAATTGGCTTGTGTCACTGCAGGATGGCACCTCCTTTTGTGCGCTCCCTCCCCTAAGTCGAGTATAGACAAAAACAACTGAGACCCAACCGTGAACACCTGTCACAACTCTGTCATCTGACATCACTCATCTCTTGCTTCAAGAAAGCTGATATTCTTTAAAGCCATGCTTGTTGTCTGGGGCCTTGGAGGCTTGCAGGCTGGGGATGGGATGTACAGAGAGCCTACCTATTTCTCGGTTCATACTTTGCTATGGCTCCTGACCATCCTACAGAGCGCAAACTGATGTTTATGGAGACAAAAGAACCTCTCGACCTTCTCGTTCATTGGGAAGTCCAAGGCCTAGAATCCACCCAGTCGAGACATAAAGAAAACAGATGTCTGCCCAGTGTAGACTGTCCCTGTACTGCCTACAGGTGTTCCCATAAAGAATACCCCAAAGATACAACGGTCTGAAGAGAGCGGAGCTGAATAATGCTGACATCTTAGAGCGGCCCAAGTACCAATTATTATGGTACCACCCCGAAGAAACCATTCACTAGAGAGAAGAGCCACTTTATTTGTATCCAGGTCCTTATAAAATAAGACGTGGTTTATGTTTCCCTTTTCTGAAACCCCATCAATCAATCAACAAGGATAAATTAAGCACCTACCACTACACCTACTATGTGCCAGGCATGATGCTAGGCACGAATTCAAAGGACAAAACAGTCCATACTCTCAAAGAGCTTACATTCGAATTATATATACACATACACACACAAATACAGAACATATGCACAGGTAAACATATATACATACAAACATATGCGTATATATGTACATATGAACATATGTGCATATAAATACAAATTAGATACAAAGGAGTTAAGGAGGGAGGGCACTAGCAGTTAAAAGAATCATCAAAAATTTCATTTGGATTAGAAGGTGGTATTTCTTATCTATCTATCCATACATATTCTATAAGCATACATGCATATCTCTATATGAGAGAGAGAGAGAAGGAGAGAGAGAGGAAAGAGGAGAGAGAGAGGAGAGAGAGCGAGAGCAAGAGAGAGAGGAGAGAGAGCGAGGGAGAGAGAGAGAGAGA
>CM053622.1:804129665-804210843 GCA_028646595.1 Phalanger gymnotis | reverse complement strand
AGAGAGAGAGAGAGAGAGAGAGAGAGAGAGGAGAGAGAGAGAAGAGAGCGAGAGGAGAGAGGGAAAAGAGAGAGAGAGGAGAGAGAGAGAGAAGAGAGAAAGAGAGTGAGAGAGAGAAAGAGAGAGTGAGAGAGAGAGAAGAGAGAGAGGAGAGAGAGAGAGGAGAGAGAAAGAGAGAGAGGAGAGAGAGAGGAGAGAGAGAGACAGAGAGACAGAGAGAAGAGAGAGAGAGGAGAGAGAGAGACAGAGAGACAGAGAGAAGAGAGAGAGAGGAGAGAGAGAGAGAGAAGAGAGAAAGAGAGAGAGAGAGGAGAGAGAGAGAGAGAGAGAGAGAGAGAGAGAGAGAGAGAGAGAGAGAGAGAGACAAGAGAGATTCTCCTCTTTTGGCATGGAAGTTCCTTGAGGGCAGGAACTGTTTAGCATTTGTCTTTGTATGATCCAGTGCTTAACAAAGTACCTGACACATAGTTGGTGTAAATGCTATAGGGGTTAACTGATTAAACTCTCGTACTATAATGGATATCTGTAATCAGCTAGATGGCACAGTGGATAAAGTGCTGGGCCTGGAGTCAGGAAGACCTGAGTTTAAATCTGGCCTCGGACACTTACTAGCTGTGTGACCCTAGGCAAGTCACTTAATTCTGTTTGCTTCAGTTGCCTCTTCGGTAAAATGAGAAGGATGAGGGAAATGGTAAGGTGAGGGAAATGGTAAACCACTCTAGCATATTTGCAAAGAAAACCCCAATGGACTCATGAAGAGTCAGGTATGACTGAAAAACAAATTGATAACAACAATAAAATCTCACCAAATCAGGTGCTCCTTCCAGAGATCCGTTTGTGACTCCCCATGTCCTCCCAGAAATGCACCATAGGCAGTCCCTCCAACATTCTCAAATTCTCTTGTTATCACACATCAAACAATGGAATGATGCTGACCTGTCCATCCCTCTTTCTGTATGCCTGACCCATTTTCCCGTCCTGGTTCATACATTTCCTTGAAAACCTCCTTTACACTACTTACAAGAACTCCTCATTGGTCGCCAGAGAACTCTTCATTGCTGACGCTAGCTGTTCATACCCACCTTGCATCTCTCCATTATCCCTTAAGAGATCCCCAACTTCAAGTCTTTGGATATGATCATGTTCAATGACCATCCAACGACACCTTTGCAGGGAGAAGCCTCCAAAATAAAGTAAATAAATCATTGAAGGGCTATCCCTTTAGACAAGCCTCTTAATATCATTAAGTGACATGATCTCACCATAGATATAAAGTGAAATGCTGAAGTACTGATGGAATTATTAACTACATGACTATGATTAGAAAATACTTCCCCTTGGGTAACCTACTCCATGCCATTCCAAGAATGACCCCATCACCCAATACTTTGGCAGGACACAACCCCAGGGGGAATTTAGGAGTGAAGTTTAAGCAGCTGTAATAAAGGCAATCACCACTTTAAGTGGCTTTCAATGGCAGTAATGAGCAATCTAATAATATTTAATCTGACTCTGATTTTATTAGAACTTCTCTCTTCTCTGGCCCTCAGTATATCAGAGGAAGGTCCTTCCCACAGTTTGGCGGTGCAGGGTAAGGCAAAAGAAACTCATCTACTTTGTAGAACAATCAAATTGCCACCAAGAGGCAAAGGGAGAGAGAATGGTTCGCACTGCCAGCAATATCCTTCCAAAGTTAAAGCAAAGTTAGGGTTACAAGGAGGGGAAAATAAATGGGGGAGTTGCTGCCTTCAGAGAAATGAAAGGCTGACCCCAGAGGGATGGGTGTGTGCAGACATTTAATGTTTCATCACTGCCTGAAAGGCAATGGCTTCATTTTGTAAAATAAGAAAATAAAAGTGGAAGATAGAAACAGAAATTACAGAGGACAAGTCTAGTCTAAAAGCATTTATTAAGCACCAAGCCAAGGGGGCAGATCAAGCAATCATATATTCTGCCTTCCTGGGACTCCTGGACCTTTTTTGCCTAAAGCACAGATGAAAAAGGGATATTCTTCCAGACAGAGACTCCTTGACCATCACAAATAAGACAGCCCTAAGATTAAGGCAATCCTCTGCTTTGGCCAGAGGATAATAGTAGTGATAAATCAACAAACATTTAGCAAGTGCCTACAATGTACAGACTTCACTTCTTCCTTCCACTTGCCACCAGGTAGTCTTCTCATCTCTCCCCACACCTTCAAGCTCCCCTTCTTTATGATCCGTCTCATAAATAACATAAGCTCCTTGAGGGCAGGGGCCATCTTGCTTACTTGTATAGCACACGGTGACTGGCGATTCAAATCAACAAATCAACAATCATTTATTAAGGACCTGCTATAGACCAAGTACTGTACTAAAGACCGTAACACAAAGAAAGACAAAAACAGTCCCTCCTCTCAAAGAGTTTGTACTCCAATATGACATAGTACGTGCTTAATAAATGCTTCCTCTATCCATCAATCCATCCATCCATCTATCTATCTATATCTATCTATTTATATATCTACTTATCTCTTATCATCTATCTGTCCCTGTAATCTATCATCTTGTGTACACACGCACGCACACACACACACACACACACACACACACACACACACACACTCCGTCTAGCAGTCTATCAATCTGTCTTTTCTTCTGTCAGTCTGTCTGGCTATGTTAGCCAGTTGAAAAACTACAGCTTGCATGTGCCTATTTTTGTAAGGAAGCTAAGAATTTTTAAAAGTTTTATCACATTAAAAATTTTTTAAACCACTCTTATCTCATAGACTATACAAAAAAGAGACAGCAAGGGGCAGCTAGGTGGCGCAGTGAGTAGAGCACCAGCCCTGGAGTCATGAGGACCTGAGTTCAAATCCTGCCTCAGACACTTGAACATGTACTAGCTGTGTGACCTTGGGCGAGTCACTTAATCTCGGTCAAACAACAAACAAAAAAAAAGAGGCAGAAAGCTACAGATTTTTAAAAAATGAAACAATCCCTATCTTCAATGAATTTGCATTCTATGGGGAGATAGCATGTGCATCTATAGTCAGTATTGACAAAATATTGGTTCATTTTTTTCCAGACTTGGGATTTGATTAGTGTAAGGAGCTCCTAATATGACATTTTTTCTACCATTGTAGAATTGGTACATTCTCTGAAACTTATATGCAAAATAAACGTGCGTTAATTTGAAAGGAATGTACTAGAAGTTTGGAGGAACAGGAAAGGTTTTCTGCATAAGATAGAACTTAAGCTGAAATCTGGGAATTGTAGGAGGTGGATGTGATGAGATAAAGCTTTGGAGGCAACAGCCAGTGCAAAGACATGGAGATTAGAGATGTTGGATCATGTGTGGAGAAGATCAAGAAGGAGAGGTTAGCTGAAGTCTGAGAAGAACCACATGAAATGAGGCTGGAAAGGTAGTTGGTGGCCAGGTTGCACTAGATCTCATCCTGAGAAAGTCTTTTCTCTGTCTTCCTTCAACCTCCTCCTGGTCTCTGCTTCTTGGCCATCTTGTGAGCAAATTCTAAGGTAAGTCAGCCAGGTTCATAGAAGGGCAGCCAGGTGGTGCAATGGATAGAGCACCGGGGCCTGGAGTTAGGAAGATCTGAGCTCAAACCTGACCAAAGACATTTACTAGCTGTGTGACCCTGGGCAAGTCACTTTACCTTGTTTGCCTCAATTTCCTCATCTGTACAATGGAGAAGGAAATGACAAACCACTCCAGTATCTTTGCCAAGAAAATCCCAAATGGGGTCACAAAGAACCAGACACAACTGAAAAACGACTGAACGAAAGGTTCATAGAGTCATAGAATCTTATACTTGGAAAGGACCTTGGACCTTACTTAGATGTTTCCTCAGTCCAGGAATCCTATCTTCAATATCCTTGATGAAGTTATTAATATTAGCTGCAATCTATCATTACAGCTAGGATTTACACAAAAATTTAAGATTTGTAAAACACTTTACATACATTATTTCATTTGTTCCTCACAACAACCCTGGAAGGAAGGTTCTAGGATTACCCCCATTTCACAGACAAGGAAACTAAGCTCAGAAAAATTAAGCCACTTTCCTAGGCTCTTGCAGGTAGTGTCTCAAGCAGGATTTGAACTCAGGTCTCCCTGAGACTCTAAGTGGAACACTTTATTCCAAGCTGTCCCTCATGCCTAGAAAGCTCTCCCTCCTTAATTTTGTCTACTGGTTTCCTTGGCTTTCTTTAAGTCTCAAATAAAATCCCATCTTCTCTAGGAAACCTATCCCCCCATCTCTTAATTCTTATGACTCTCTTCTCTTATTTCCCTTTTATCCTGTATATAGCTTGTTTGTACCTATTTGTTTGCCCTCCCACCATTAGACTGTAGGCTCCTTGAGGGCAGGGAACATCTTTTGCTTTTGTTTCTATTCCTAGGGTTTGACACAGTGCCTGGCACACAGTAGGTGCTTAATGAATGTTTATTGACTGACTGCCTGACTATCCAATGTGTCCTCACCAAGTCTGTGCCTGAGCACTTCTGGAGACCTGGGAATATGGCTGACTCCAAATGTGGGAGCCCGTATTAACTAAAAAAACTTTTTTTTTCTTTATACTATTCCTCCCTTGTGCAATAACCACACTTCACTTGATTTCTATTTATTTGTTTGGGAATATGATCTCTCCTATCAGACGGTGAGCTCCTCGATGGCAGGTCCTCCTCTTTCTTTGACCTATTATGGGGCCTTGCTCATAGTGGTTCCATAAATGTCCTCTAAACCTTGTTTGTTGAACCCCAGGCCCGGCTTAATCCCCTAACAGTATAAAAGGAAAAGCTCTGGGTTTGGATTCTCAGAACCTAGGTTTGAATCCCAGATCTGTCACTTACTATTCACGTATTCTTGAACAAATCAACTTGTCGCTTTGAGTCCCAGATCCCTCATTTGTAACCTAAAAGAATTAAACTAGATCATTCCTAATATCCCTTCCAGTTGAATAAAAGGTTTTCGGTTTTGTTTCATTTTGTCGCTGTTACTTGGAAATGCCATGTCAAGAAAATGACCAAAACATCTACCATACTTTTTGACCTAGAGATGTATCCCAAGAAAGTCAAAGAAAGACCCCAGATACACCAAAATATTTAGAGTAGCCATTTTTTTATAGTAGCAAAGAACTAAAAACCAAGCAGATACTTATCTATTGGGGAATGGCTAAATATATTGTCATACATAAATGTGACAGAATATTATAGTGTCATAAGAAATGACAATGCCCATGAAGAACACAGGGAGGCATGGAAAGATTTATATGAATTGATGCAGAGTGAAGGAAGTAGAATCAGGAAAACAATGCACCCGATGACTACAGCAACATAAATAGAAAGAAAAACAAGAAAGACCTCTTGCCAACCCCCTAATAAAAGGCAAAACCAATGAAGCTAAGTCCCAATACCTTTGTTTCTCTCCTGGAGATGGACACATCCCTGGAGACGGACTTCGAGAGAAGCAGAGACAGACACAGGAGAGCTAACCATGCTGAACATCTTGACATTTTAATCATGCCAAAGACAAGATGTAAGAATGCACTTGCCTTACTTCTTTGCAGAAATGGGAGACTATGGATGTGTAACACAGAATATACTACCAGACAGTAATAATAGCTGGTATTTACAGAGTGACTTAAATTTTATAATATACAAATATCATCATATCTGAGCCTCACAATAGTCCCGAGAGGTAGGTGCTATTATCACCCCCATTTTCCAGTTGAGGAAATCGATGCAAATGAAGGTGAAGTTACTTGCCCAGGGTCACACAGCTAGGAAATGACAGAAAAATAAATAAATTCAGGTCTTCCTGACTCCAGGTTCAGGGTGCCATCCACTGTGTCACCTAGCTGTGGGTTAGTTGTGTTCAGCTGCCTCATTGCTCTTTTATATTCCTGTTATAAGGGATGAGTCAGTGTGGGGAGAGGGGAAGACGTATAATTAAATGAAAGACATGTGAAAACAAAGGATATTAATGATTAAAAAAGAAATTTAAGAATATAAGCTCCCTGAGATCAGGGATTGAATTTTATTTTTTCCCTTTTGTATCCCTAGTGCTTATTAGGATGGTACCTTTCACACAGTAGGCATTTAGTACGTTTGCTGAATTTAACTGAACTTTAGTTCCCAAACTTATCAACTTATCATCTGCTGCATCTATCTATCCATCCATCCATCCATCCATCATCTATCTATACACACACATATATAGTATATAGTATGGATATAAGGTGGGGGTAGAGAGGATAAATATATATACATTACATATATGTATATATATATACAGATATACTTTTATACAGATACACACATTGACATGTGTATTGCGTATATAAGTGTATATACGTATGTATACTCTTGCTCCCAATAGAGCATAATCTCCTTGAGGGAAGGACAGGTTATTGTTTTGTTTCACTAGATCACCAGCATCTAGGCACTTAATAAATGCTGATTGGTCTAGATTCCATTGGGCCATAGTACTCCTCAGCCCAACTAACCTCTTGCCAATCCCCCTAACGAAAGGCAAAACCAATGAACCTGAGTCCCAATACTATTGTTTCTCTCCTGGGTTAACAGGTAGAGACAGACACAGAAAGGCTAATAAACCCTGACACGGAGGGGAGGAGGAGTGAGGAAGGGAAGGCAGAGGAAAAAAATGATAGGGGGCTAGAGCCTCCATCAACAGGATAATCAGGTACTGAATAATTGAGAATTCTAAATAGACTCTGGCATTCATTCCTCCCCCACTTGGGGATGAAATGTGTTCTGCAAATTGAAGTAGTTTTTTAGAAAATCTTTTTTTTCTTTCACAGCCACACCACAGAGGGCAATTATTTTGAGAATAATAGCCAAAGACCAGGAGGCCATATCATTCTTGAGGTTTTTCTGTAAATATGAAATTGGGATTTATGGCATGAAATGAAGTTGAATTAAGGAGTAGGTGAAGAAAGAGTAAGGAGAGGCCCTTCCCCTCCCTCCATGATGACCAGGTCCAACATCAGGAAATCAATGTCCCTACAAATAGGACTGTTTTACGGCACCCCCCGCCACCAGAACACCAACATTCCCCAGCATTTAACTGATCATTTCCAGAAATTCTACAACCACATAAAATTCCTTGTGGACAATCAATATCCAGTCTCCTATTCCAGAGATTCATGGGCCTCCTCAGGGTGTGTTCTTTTGCGAATCCATTTCCCTGAGCCCTGGCCTCCCCATAATAAACTGCTAGAGTTGACTGGTTGTTGCTCCCTTGGATTCATAGGTCTTGTTACCTCGCAGCTTCCCTTTAAAGGAAAGATGGATGCCCCAACTGTCGACCTGATTAAATCAACAATATTTGGACGGCCTATAAATGGGTGAAAAGTCTCCATACAGAACTCCACTCTTCAGAACTTGGCACCTCCCGCCCACCGGTTGAGCTAAGATCAATGGCTATGAAAGCCTTGTGTTGGAAATTCACCATTCTCCAGTATTTATGGCCCCACTGGGTTTTGGCCGCCTCTGCCCTCTTCCTCCTAACGACAGAAAATGGAGGGCCTGGACTCTAAGCAAAGGTGGCCAGTTCCTAGCAACTCCAACTTTCTAAGAGTCTTTTCTAGTCAAACCCACCCCAAAGAGGTAAAACTAGTCATTAGAGAAAGAGAGGGAATTGGTTTCCAGTTTTCATTCTACTATGATTAACCCCACACCTTCTCTGATCACAGTCCCAAATCCAGGGGAGTAATCCTTTATTTCTTGTCCTCAACAGAGTATCCAAGGCAGGGCATAATGAATAAACACACAATCCTATCCATACTTTGAGTAGTTTATTTGCAGATTGTAAAGGGCCCTCCAACATTAAGCCCATTCAGAGCTTGTAAAGGGCATGAAAACTGCAATGACCTATTCTCAATGAAAAGGTCACACAGTCTGTGGATGGACAAAGGCAGCAGACTCAAACTGGTAATGTGGTCCATTGGGAGAGATTGAGAGTTTCAAAGAAAAGAATAGGAATCTGCTAGAGCATCTAGGTGCAAGGTCTAGTTCTTGGGGAGAGGATGGAGCTTGGCACCTGCCACTCAGGCAGAACACAGACCTCAGAGCCAAGGCTCCACAGGAGCAAAATGAGGGAGTCTCCTCCTAATTCTAGATTAAGGATTCTCACTCTTCTGGGAAAAAAGGGCAGAAGTAGCAGTTAAGGACACCTGAGGGCCAGTGTCAGACTTACTTCAGCCTGCAGAGGTGGATTGCCATGTCCTAGAACCACAGGCAGTCATTCCTATGGGAGCGGGAGCTGGTAGGGAGGAAGGCAAATCCCAACCCTTCTGCCAAGTCCGAAGGAGAAAAATTGTTGAGTCGCTGAGGGCAAAGATCTCAATGGAAAGAGGCGGAGATGATTCTTCTCAGTTCCTCTTAAAACCCCAGTTGTTTCTCTTGACTCTGTATCCGGTCATCTTCATCATGACCCCCAGCCCTCAGAACCAATCAGGAGTTGCTATATTCTCTCACCAAGGGATGTTATCCTTCAGCAAGAGGCCAGAGCACACTCCCAGCTTCATGGGAGATGCCCCAAGCAAGTAAATCAGAGGAGTCCCCTAAGCATCTCCTTTATACGTGCATACACACACACACATACATACGTACATACATACATACACATATACACAATACACATGTGTATATGTGAATAAATGTATATGTGTATATATGCATATACACATATGTATATGTAATATATATGTATTTATCCTCTCTACCCCCATTGTATACACACACACACACACACACACACACACATATATCCATACTATATACTATATATGTGTGTGTGTATAGATAGATGATGGATGGATGGATGGATGGATGGATGGATGGATGGATGGATGGATGCAGCAGATGATAAGTTGATAAGTTTGGGAACTAAAATTCAATCAAATTCAGCAAATGTCCTACATGCCTACTATGTGAAAGACACCATCCTAAGCACTGGGGATATAAATCCAAAGATTTAGCTCTGGAAAGGACCTCAGCTGGATTCTCTGCCTCCAAAGCTGGTGTCCTTTTCACCACAGAACCTTCTATCCCTTACTATCTTTCCTTATACATTGAGTTTCTAATCTCTCCAAAATGGAATGATCAAATTAAGGGGCTTTTAAATGATGCTGCCTTGAATAAGATGGCCATATTCACCAGCTCACATCTATACAGCACTTTAAAAAGCATTTTACATAAAAAACTCATTTGATTTTCACAATAATACCAAATGAGACAGATTGGAAACCTATGTCCTCTAATTCAAAATCCAACATCCTTTTCTACTGCCCCACATTGAGAGCTGGAATGTTTCTGGTTGGTTGGTTGGTTGCTCAGTGGATGATCGGCTTGTCTTTTTGTTACCAGAGCCTAGCACAGTGCCCGACATACGACTGGTGCTTAATAAATGCTTGTTGGATTGCAGAAATTCAATTGGATTGTCCCAATTAACAGAGCCTCCAGGTAGTTTTAGCACTCAGAGGAAGAGTCAGTCATTTGGGAAATATTTTCATAAAAAGGAGGCATAATTTGGACCTGGTATAAATTGTTCCTATATTTCTTTCCCTCATTGCAAATTGGTGTGGGGGATGGGGGAATCTGGCAAAAGAATGTGTCCAGTGCTTATCTCTCTCACACACAAAGGAGGCTTAGAGAAAGAAATTGATGGTTACAGCAAGGCTGAGCTGATGAAGAGCTGATAGAAACCCTGAGAAGGCACAATTACTACCCCAAACCTTCGCTAAAGGATTTGTTTATAAACTCTCTTCCTGGCATTTCCATCTTTACTTTTACTGGATCCTTGAGATGATAGGGGAGGGGGAGACCAGTAGTGGGGAGAGAGTTGAGACCAGGCACCAAGGACTCCACTCCATCTGGAGTCACCACTATATGACTCACCACCATACGACCTACTGTACGTCAGTACGAGATGCAAAGCCCAGCCTGGACTGCAATTTGACAGATAGGAAAACCAATTGATATATACATAAATAAATAAATAAATAAATAAATAAATAAATATTTCCATCTGGAGCCATGGAAATAATAAGGAGGACAAACAAGGTAACAGCAATTTGCATTATTTGATTAGCTCCAACTTGGGTATTCTAGCCCTCATCTACTTTTCATTAAAATATAAGGAAATTGAACATCATAAAATAAGCTTTTTTTAAGGGAAAAAATTCTGCACTGATTGGTGAGTCTAAAGACCCCAATAATCTGCAAGCTATTTAGTATATTGCTGGCTTTCTTGCTGTTTTATGTGTTTGCTCTACAAATACTCTCATACAACAAGAAGCCTGGAGCTCCTGAGAGACGGTGGCTGTGGGTTCATTAAAGGGATAATGACAATTGTTTCATTTTTCTGAATAAAAGCCATTCCCGGTCTTCTTTTTTAAAAAATGAGGGGAAAATAGCACATAGTCCTTGTGACAATTAGAGGACTCAGTGCTTTTTTTTTCCCTTGATGGAAGGGAAAATTTCCTAACATGGAAAGCTGTCCAAACATAGGCTGCCAAAGGGGACTATGATTTCTCCCTCCTTGAAGGTGCTAAAACAGAGGCTGGTTGTGTTGTAAAGAGGAATCTTGTCTGGATGTGGATTGGACCCAATAGCCTGGTGGGGGTCCCTTCCAACTCCTTGTGATTCTGTGAATTAGAGCAGCTTCAAAGTGGAATGGGAAGCCTTGGCATTCCCCTTCATTGGAGGTTTTCAAGCAAGGGTTGAATGGCATTTACTGGGGATGTTAGAGAAAAGATTTTTTTTTCAGGCATGAGTTGGACTGGGTTATCTTTGAGGTTTCTTCCAACTCTAAAAAGAGAACCTTTGGTCCAGTGTAAAAAATACTGGAATCCTAGGACCTGCATTCAAATTCTGCTCCTGATGCTTCCTATCTATGTCACGTCAACTCCCTGGGCCTCAGTTCCCTCATCTATAAAATTATGGGGTAGACTAGATGGCCTCTGAGGTCCCTTTTAGCTCTATACCTGGGATCCTAGGATCCCAGGCTCAAACGAGAATGGGTTGTCCTGAAAGTCATAAGCTTCGAGCAAAGACTGGATGACCACTCCTAAGGTACAATTTACAGGGAATCCTCTCTTAACTACACATTGAATCAGGACCCTGAGGACAATGCTCTGAGATTCTGGGATTTCTTCCACATCTGTGGCCTCTTCTCATTTTACCACCATCCAACCACTTATCTGATCTCTTCTTTCTAATTCCAAAAACCACCAGGAAGGACTGCCTTGTTCGACTGATTACTTTTCACATTGGTACAAACACATGGAGGGCTCATGTTGGGTTTCATCTTATTTCATTGGCAGAAAACTATGTTTTTGGTCAATCTGTCTCTTGGAGTATCTGGTTGTGAAACTTACATGTAAGTGACATAGATGGTGACCCGTAGGGGCTGTCCTTGGAGGTGGACTTTGCTGTCCACCCTCTCTCTCAACTGGCTGCCATGCCAGAAATTTCAACTTTCAAGATCCATGTCAGTTCAGGAACGAATGTCATTTCTAGGTAGCTGTCTCTTCAAATGCTAATACCCCCGGGGAAATAACACCTTTTGCCATTATCTGCACTTAACACCTTCTTGTGAATTGGTTTATCAGATCACTTTCCTGGTGACATCTGGCTGGAAGCAACTTAGTATTAGGGAATGGGAGTTTTGATTTGATGGAATATAGGAATGTGGGAATAGAGAAGAGAGGCATAGGAATGGGAATTGGGAGAGCAGGCTGCCTATTTCTTTAGCCATCCCTGATGGTGACCAGAATACAGAAGTAGCAGCCCCAAGAGGTTTCACACCATTCCCTCAAAAAAGGTGCTTTCCTTGTGGCTATGACAAGATGAATTCATTTTAAGATAGATGTACTCTCTTCTATACACCCCCACTCAGAGATCACCAAGTCAAATCAATTCAACAAAAATATATTAAACCCCCATGTGAAAGGAACATTGCTAAGCCCTGGAGATACTGAGACAAAAATAAAGTAGTCCCCATTCTCATGGCACTTATATTGCATTGGACACAACACATATAGAAATAAGCTCACATATGAGAGACAGAAACAGACAAAGAGAGAGAGGTGAAGGAAAGAGAGAAGGGGGATAGGGAGGGGGAAAGGAGAAAGAAAAATAGGAGACAGAGAGACAGACAGAGACAAAGGAGAGACAATGACAGAGAAAGACAGATTGAGACAGACAAACATAAGGGTAAAGGGGAGAAATTCTTGAAGGGGGGGGCGGGAATCAGCAAAGGTCTTTTGAACAAGAAGATGTCTATACTATGTTTTGAATCTGTTGGCCTAGTCTCTGAGGGCCCTTCTAACTCTAGAAATCTGTGACTTTGTGAAGGAAACTAGAGAACACTGAGGAGCTGAGTTCTGAAAGAAAAATTGAAGTATCTGCAGTGGAAGGGCCCATCATCAAAAACTGCATCCCCTCACCTGGCATCTAGCAGGTGCTGGGTGCTACCTCTCAGGGGGAAAAATGGTCTTGCTTTGTTAGAGTAAAATGCTTTTTTAATGGCTCAGCTCCAACAAGGCGTCTCCCATAAATGTCTTCATTATACGAGATTCCTTGAAATGTTGATATAATGAATAGAAAGGGATGGGAAATTTGCACCTCTTTATAAACAAGCTTCTAGTATCAAAAGGCAGAAGCTAGGCTATACTTACTGGTGATTACAAATTGCAGGTGCCAGATCACTTTTCTTAGTCTTAAACATCAAATTATTGTTAGGGGGCCATTGACTAGCCAATGGATGGTAGCTAAAAGGGAAACATTTTCAAGAACTCTTCACTCAATTTGCTAGTTTGAGTAGTATAGCCGTAAGCCTACTAGCAACGCCCCACTAACAGCATTCTATCTCCCTTACGTTGGCAAGGCAGGCAACGAGCATTTACTAAGCATACAGAACATGCTAGAAACTGTCCAAAGTACTGAGGATACAAGCAAAAAGAAAAACAGTACCTGACCTCAAAGAGCTTATATTCTATCAGGGGAAGAAAACACATAAAAAGAAGCAGAAATAGGGGGAGAGATACACAAGAGGGGACAAGGTCCAGAGAGTCAGAAGTGTGGCCAGGAGGGGAATGAAGCATGGTTACCCTGGGCCTGTCCCCAAAATGGGAGCCCCAGAAGGAACTAACTAATGGGGAAGGGACCTGGCATTGACTCTCCCTCCTGCCTGAAAGGCTCTCTCTCCTTTTGGAATCCTTAGTGTTGTTTAGGGTTCGGCTCAAATAAAAACACAAGACCTGGGTTCTTAATTCCACTAGTCTACAGGATCATAGATTTAGAACTGGTAGGGACCTTTTGTTGTTGTTCAGTCACTTCAGTTGTGTCTGACTCTCCATGACCCCATTTGGAGTTTTCTTGTCAGAGATACTGGAGTGGTTTGCCATTTTCTTCTTCAGCTCATTTTACAGATGAGGAAACTGAGGCAAGCAGAGCGATGTGACTTGTCACACCGTAAGTAAGTATTTGAGGCCAGATTTGAACTCAGGGCAATGAGTCTTCCTGACTCCAGCCACAGGGCTCTACCCACTACGCCACTCAGAAATGGGCCATAGAGGCCAGTAAGTCTAATCCCCTCATTTTACAGATGAAGAAACTAAGGTATGAAGTCCAGATAGTAAGTATCATAGGTGGGATTTCAACCCAGGTCTTCTTATCTCTGGGTTTAGTACACTACACACCATACTGCTTTGGTGCTCTTTCTATCACCTCAGAAATTAGTGTGTATTCAATATATCTCTAGCCACCACCATCCCTCCCTAACCCCAACATAAGCTCTTTGAGGAGAGGAATTTGTTTTATTTTTGCCTTCAAATCCCCAGCCCCTAGCATAGTGCCAGAAATAACCAGAGTATAAGCAACTTGAGGGCAGGAATGACTATTTATTGTCTTTTATTTAGCACATAACATGGTGCCTTTCCCATAGTAGGCTACATTGAATACATTTTTGCTGTTGAATTTAATGCAGGGAGAGTGGAGGCTGCCCCAGGTACAATTTGTGGCTTGGTCTCCACTATTCAAGTATTATTTTTTCCCTTTCGTAGATGAGAAAACTATGCCTTAGAGTGTTTTACCGAAAATAAAAATCTTCATCTCACTTCCCTTCCTCACTCTGCCATTCCCTAGCTCTGTCTCCTCTCCCTTTCCCCTTTCTCCTGTCTAATTTACACTGAGTACATTTTCCAGTGAAGAAAACAAATGCCCAAAAGGCCAGGAAAGTGAGTGAGGATCAAATGCCTTTTCCCCTCCTGGATGAAAGGAACAGGAAACCAACTGAATCACACACCCACTGGAAAGAAGATGGAACCTCTAGGATTTTACTTCTGCCACATTCATTGTTGAAGGAATCACTCCTCATCTCCAAGAAATTCACCCAAAGCCAGGAGGGGTCCTAGTCCTGAAACACCCCCCAGACTCAGCCAAGAGCCCAGAAGGCAGCCCAGGAGACAGGGCATTTCTGTGGGTCCTCACTCATCACATCCCAACACCGCTTGTTTATTAATAATCTAATGTAACTCTGAAGAAAAATTAATGTGACATCTCCTAGCAGTGGAGACTAAACATCTCAATGTGATGGTCTGTTCTGGCTGTCATTCATCATTAACAGGCACTGTGAGCCAGGCTCCCCACATTTTGGTGAGAGTTCTCCAGACGATGCCATGGGGGGAATTATCTCCTTGCTTCAATTATTCCAGATTTTTTTTACCTGTAAGATAAATTTTGTCTTGGGGGGATAAAAAGGAAAGAAAAAAAGGATCTATTTTTCTCCTTCCCACTTGAAATCAATTTGTTCTCAAGGAGACAAGGTAATATTCATTTCTCAGGAAGGGAATACGCTAAAGACCAATAAATGAAGCCGTCCTGATGGAAACTTCCTCAGATCAAATGTGGGGGAACCTCGTAACAGATTTTGCTTTGCTTTTCCATGATACATAAGTGAGGGGCAAGTGTGTTTCCAGCTGCCTTTTCTGAACATTTTGGCTGAAAGCCCTTAATATGCACTCATGTGGATTAAAACGGGACTGGTCACTTCAGAAACCATCCTTACACACCTCCTCCCCAATCTGCCCCCAAAATAAAAGTTACTTTTGACTCTAGCCTCTGCTTCTGAAAAAGAATCAGCCAAGTCTGTTGAAATAGCAACTTAACAGCAGGTTCACACAGATGTGAAGGTAATCGGGCCAATATAAGCCAGCTGAGGAAACCCTGGGAGTCTCTCTCACACCTGGAAGGATCAAACCACCTGGTCAGCAGCTGTGGAGCCAGCACCCGAAGGAGCCACCCCTCCCTTTGGTACTAGGTTCCAAAGAGGCAAGGGGAGGGGGCAGTTTAAGAGGTGGGTGCCATTTTCTTTCAGACATCCACTGGGCCACATCTGGGCTTGGCTCCACTCTCAGATGGGAGCGCCGGGTCATCCCCAGCTACTGCCCACCTGGCCTAGCTACTGATGAGCTGTGAGACACAGAGGCAAGTCCCCTATCTAATCACTTTTCTGATCTATAAACCTTTCTACACTCATTTCCTAAAAAAAAGCAAAGACTTGATTCAATTCATTTCAATAAATATTTATTAAATATTTAAACCAAGGGTTCTTAACCCAGGGAGGGGTGAGTTGACAGATTTCAGAACTTGGATGGAAAATAAGTTCATTTTTTTACCCACTAACCTCTAACTGAAATTTAAATTCCCTTTAATCATTTAAAAACATGATTCTGAGAAGAGATCCCAGGAGCTTCACCAGACTACCAAAGGAGTCCATGACCCAAGAAAGGTATGAGGATGATAACACTTGTATTGTATACCCTACATGGCTGTTGGGAGCAAAGAGGTCTGTGAGCCACAAACATAGCAATGTGAATTCTTGCTGCTCTTGTTCATTTGGCCCAGCCCTGAGATTTTACTGATATGGAGAATTCCCAGTGAGGACCCTCCCTCCACCAAGGCAGATGGACAAATACCCTGCAACTTAGTGACTTAGAAAATTGACTCCAAACTAGAGAAGGTGTGACTCTTACCTGGGATCTCCCAGATGATTTTAAGATTCCTAGGTAGAAGGAGGAGGGTTGAGTCAGAGGGGATATAGTCATTTCCTTCCCACCAACTTCTCTGGCAAGGCTTATGCAAAGAGCTCCAGAAGCAAATTACCATTTTCTAATCCTACTTCTCTGTTGCTTCTAGGATAAAATATGCACTCTTCTGTTTAGACTTTAGAGCCCTTCACTACCTGGCCCCAATATATCTTCCTGTGCATCACTTCAGTCCAGACAAACTGGATTTTTCTGTTTTTCACATACAATATGCTCCATTTTCCACCTCCACATCTCTGCACTGGCTGTCTTCGATGCCTGGAATGCCCTCCCTCCTTACCTCTGCCTCTCTTCTTTCAAGCCCTAACTCAAGCATCACCCTCTACATGAACCATTCGTCATCCCTGCAACTGCCAGTGCCCTCCTACCCTAGCTAACTTGTATTTAACTACTTTGTAGAAATGCTCATCCAGTATCCCCCAAACCTACCACATTGGTGAATATCTGTGCATGAGGTCAGTCCTAACACAAGCAAGTGTTGACCCATGATGGTGGCATGGTGTGGTGCAAAGAGCCTTTGCTATATTTAGAATCAGAGTATCTGGATTCAAATCTGGGCTCAGCTGCTTCCCATATATAACATCTTAAACAAGTCATTTCTCTGCGTCTCCCTTTCTCTATAGAAATGAGGCAGTTACACTCGACGACCAATGAGCACCTTCCCCCTCTAATTCTATGACCCTTTTTCAGAGGCTATTCTCTCCTACATAGAGGGAAAGAAAATACAGCATTGGGGGACCTAGGTTCAAATCCTACTTTCAATCTTCAATGAACTCAATAACTTCTCTGGGCCTCAGTTTCCTCATCTATTAAAAATTGTGTGGATCCCACTAGCTTTAGATCAGTTATCCTGGCCTGAATCACTTGCTGGCTTTCTTTTCTTCATCTACAATATCTGGATCCCAGCTTCAGGATCTACAAAATGAGAGATTTAGACCAGACGGCTGCTATGGTCCCTTATGGTAGATGGATGGCGCCGTAGTGCATGGAACGCTGGGCCTGGAGTCTGGAAGATTGTCTTCATGAGTTCAAATGTGACCTCGGACACTAGCTGTGTGACCCTGGGCAAGTCGCTTTACCCTGTTTGCCTCAGTTTCCTCATCTGTAAAACAAGCTGGGCAAGGAAATGGGAAACCGCTCCAATATCTCTGCCAAGGAATCCCCATAAGGGGTCACAAAGAGTCGGACATGACTAAACAAGAGAGAATGTAGCAAGAGGAGAGAAGAGGGCTCAGGACGGAGCCCTGGGATACACCCACAAATAGGGATAGGACCAACATTGTGCCAGAAAATGTTTAACTCCTGGCTCTCCTAACCAAAGCATGCATGAAACACTTTTAAGTCTAATCTGCATTCTTATTTTCTCCATCATTTTAAGCTTAAGCAATCAACAGAAAGAAAAATCAAGTCCTGATTTATAGAATTTGCTTACTTCTGAACTTGGATGGGAAATAAGTTCATTTTTTTACCCACTAAGGTAATGCTCACCTTGGACATTTAACCATCAGTTCCCAGGAGATGGTTCAAACTGGCTCTACCAAACCCTTGGATTGGACAAGGGTCATGATCCAGCAAAGGAAACAGATGGTAAGAAGCCAGATTACAGATAGAATAGACCTAATCTCACTTCCACTTGACAGAAAATACTTGAAGTTGACTCTGGAGACTCTCCCTGAGTCTTCTGGCCCCGAATGGACACACCCCCAGCTCCTCCAACTGGTCCTTGCAGGAGATAGACCTAAGACCCTTCATCCTCCTGATCTCCCTTCCCTGCCCACTCTAGAAGTTACCCACTAAAATGTGGAGCCCAGAAGCAAACAATTATCTAGAGTGGACTGTGAGGAGGCTAGAGCATCACAGACTTAGCAAGTTTTGGGTTCAAATCCTTCCTCAAGCATTTACTATCAGTGTGACCCAGGGTGAATCACATCTTCTGTTAGCCTCAGTTCCTCATCTGTAAAGTAGGGATGATAGGGTTATTACAACAGGGTTGTTGTGAGAAGCAAATGAGATAATGTACAGTCTGCCCACCTTAAAGTGAGATCCCAGAGAACCACAGATGAGCTCTCTTGCCCACCTCCTGACAAAGAAATGTGGGACTCAAGACGCAGAATGAAGACATCTTAGGACTGTGGACATTTGTTCTGCTTGACTGCACATTTGTCACTAGGGTTTTCTTTTTTTTTTCTCTTAAATTGGGTGTGGAGCAAAAGGGACAGAAAATAAATGCATGTTCCTTTAAAAAATAAAAACCAAAAACAAAACTTAAAGTATAATAGAAATGAGGGTTATTGTTCCTAAAACACACCTGGTATCACAAGCTTCGTGTGACTGGAGTACTGAAGCCTAAGTCTCACCTGAGCACTAATCTTCTGAATTATCCAACTTCCCTCCCTGTGAACCCTGACTTCTACCTTCCCAATCGTGCCCCTCAAAACTTTGGGGGATTCAGAGCCCATTTCTGCCATTCATCCTCCACACAGATGGCAAAGGGATTTTCCTGCCCATATCACTCCCTTTCTCAGCCACCAATGGTTCACTATAAACTCCTCTATCGAGCATCTAAAGTCTTTCACAACCTTATCATTCCTTATTCTGGTGGCCAGACTGGCCTTCTTACTATTCCTCTCCCAACACACTCTCTCATCTGTCTCTGTGCCTTTACCTGAAATATTCTCTCTCCTCACCTCTTTCTCCAGACTCAACGTAAGGGCTATTTTCTACATCTGTGTAAAATCTTTCACCTTTTTTTGTAGCATGGACCTCTGGAAGACTACTGAAACCTATGATCCCCATCTCAGGATAGTGTCTTTGAATAATTGAAGGAAATATTCAATTTTGATTCAAGGCTGGTGAAAATAAAAATGGTTATTTTCCCCATCCAAGTTCACAGATCCCTGATATCTATCCATGGACCCTCCTGGGGAATCTGTGAACCCCAGGTTAGGAATGTACATGAAGGCTTTCCAGATCTTCCCAGCTGCTAGTACTTTCTCCACCACAAAGAAAAAAATTAGTATTTATTTTGCATATTCTTAAGTGTCCCTTGATGACTGTAAGTTGCTTGAGGCCAGGGGCTGTGTCATTTTTGTCCTGATCTCCCTAGACTCTGACACAAAGTAAGTACTTAATCTAAACTTATTGACCAGTTGATTACCATCTTCCCAAGCTAACCAAGTGCTGACTTTCATTAGAAGCATCATGGGAAGCCATCTGCTTATTCCGTCAGTTCCGCCACTGCTCGAACCATTCTGGTCCTCTTCTTGGAAAACTGCCCTAAGAGTCAGTTCCCAAGCAACCTAAGAAAAGCAATCCTAGTAATTTTAGGCTCAATTTACTTTAATTTTATTTTTACCACACCCAGCCCCCTTCCATCCCCGCCATGAGTCAGCAAACTTGGCTCAAGAAGAACTTTTGGCTGCTTCTCCAAACCAAATCCACCCTCAAAGGATGGAGACTTGCCAACATTGAGGATATTCAAGAGACAGTCACACAATCTCTGAAAGTAACTCGGAGAAGAGGAATTTCTGATAAGCCTTGAGCCATTGTAGTACCTGCAACAAAGGCACATATGGCCTCCCAAGGTGACTGCATTGAAGGGGATAAGAGTCATGTGGCTGGAGAAATTCTGGTCTGTTTGGGATACATATTAGACCTGTGATTTTACTGGTATAGGAAAGTCTCAGTTGAGGAAATGCCCTCTATCAATGCAGGTCAGCCCCTTCTCTGCAACTTAAAGTCTTGGAGAGTTGCCTAGAATTCTGAGAGGCTCGATGACTTGCCCGGAGATCACACAGCCAGGATGGGTCAGAGGCAGGATTTGACTTCAGATCTTAGGCTGTCTATAGCACATTGCCTCATCATACAACCTATGGTTTAGCAGCAAATAAAGGTAATGCTTTCATAGGCTGTATCAATAGAGGTCTAAGGGACAAGTGGTTCTAGCACTGGGCTCTGCCCCACTGAGCTCATCTCTGGAGGACTGGGTTCAGTTCTAGGATTTGGATATTAAGGAGGACATGAATAAACTGGAGACCATCCAGGAGAACACAAGGACCATGGTGAGTCTTGGCATCGTGTTTTATGAGAGTCTTTCGAAAGAATCGAGGATATGTATCCTGGAGGAGAAAAGAATCAGGAGCAGGGGGAGAGCCTTAGCTATCTGCAGGAGTTTGGAGGTCTGTCACAATGAAGAAGGATTAGCTTTGTTCTGCCTGGCCCCAGAAGGCAGAACCAGGACAATGATGGGAGTTACAAAGAGGAAAATTTAGGCTGATGGAGTGGAAGATCTTCTGTATAATTAGAACCATCGCTGAGAAGAGTGGGCTATCTTGGGGGATAAGGGATTCCTTCTCACTGGATATCTTCAAGCAAAAACCAGATAACCTCTGCTCGGGGGTGTCTAGCCACTGGACTCTGATAACTCAGGAAGAGAGAGTGAGGCTGACAACTTCGTGCAACTCTGACTCACTGAAATCCACTTCACGTGCAAGTTAAGAGATCACCTGGTGATGTCATTGTCCTCCTCAAAAATGAAGGATGAACAACAGAGAAGGGTTTCCCATTCAGGGATAGGTTGACCTAAACTTCTTAAGTCCCTTCTACTTCTGAGGGTCTATGTTTTGCCCCATTCTGCCCCAATTGATGGGATTATCAACTCTACCCAGGACAGGACCAATGACTTCTCTTTGCTCTGCAGTTCTACACTGCACACAGTAGGCAGGAAAATATTGATGAGGGGTGAATTCAATGCAAGTCACAATTTATTAAATACCTCCTCTATACGAGCCACTAAGCTCAGGGTTACATAAGGTAAAATGAATGCTGGGATGAGAGCTGAGCTGTAGAAGCAATTCCTCAATGTAGGAAAATAAATAGTTTCCAACAGGAACACACAGAATAGAATCATCCTAGCAGTAAGGCTTTCTCCATTGTCAAACTTATCTACCCCAGCTATTGCATAACTAGAGAGCAGCATAACTAGGGTGGTGCAAACAGATCTTCAAACTGGGGGAGAAAAATTTAGACAACATGCGCAGTGCTTGCAGTCCTTTTGCGGCTTGAAAAAAACTAGGCTTAGCACCTAGTTAACAAGAATAATTAGTTAAGAGGGGGCCTTTTCCAGCAGCCATATCATAGATGGGCCCACCTATAGCTAGCCTCACTCTTCTCTCTCCCAACCCCTGCAGCAGCCTCCTGGCCTCAGCAATACACCAGCTTCTCTCCTGGTCATGAGATCACAGCTTTAGAGAAAGAAGGTAACTTAGACACCATCTAGTTATTCATTTAACAGATAAGGAAACAAGCCCAGAGAAATGAAGGAACTAATGGAATCATAGCTCTAAAATGGGTCTAGTTCTAGTCTAATCCCTTCATTTTTACGGATGGAGAAACTGAGGTACAGAAAAGGAGAGTGAACTAGGGTCTCTCCTCCCCTCCACAAAGGAATTCATCTTAATAAGTGGATTTAGCACACGTCAAACCCTTTGCCCTGGCAGTGGTTTGTACCCCCAGCCTCGTTGCAGAAGTTGGTAGGACACAGGGTCTAATTCTATTAACAATTCTATGAACACGTACTGAGTGCAAAGGACAGTGATGGGTCCCTGAGAGTAGGGGGTTCCAGCCTGAATTGGAAGGAGGGAACCCAACCATGTCAGAGAAAAGATCCAGCACCCTCTGCTTTGTGTAAATGCACCTCAGCAACATGCAAAGAAGTCTCTTTGTCTATTCTTCATCTGTGTAGGGAAATCCACTTGTCCTGGTAATGTTTTGGCTCAAACTCTGGCATAGAGACCATTCCCAAAAACGTAGCCATAGACACCTTCTCTAACATGGAGATCCACTGCCTTCATCCAAGTTCTGACCTGAACAACTGGTAGTCTTTTTTTTTATTCTCTAGCACAAAACAGTCAACTCCAGAAAATACCGCAGGGATTAATAACAGAATCAGTGAAATGACCTTTTCTACAGATGGAGGGTTGATGAGGCAGAGAGATACAGGAAGACTGTTCCAGATGGCAAGAGATAGGGAGAGAGAAGCTCTCTCACAAAGAATGGGCAGGCCAGGAAGGCAAAGAAAGGAGAGCGGGGTCAGACAGAAGGAAAAAAAACCTGCTGGGAAAGGGAGAAGTGTCAGGGGGTAGGGAGAATCCAGTGGCGGCAGAGCCACGAGCGACCGCAGAATACGGTGAGGGGCCCCAGGAAATGGCCTTGTGAGATTCTAAGACCTACATGCAGGAGGAAAAATACAACCAGGTGAGGTCTTCCTTTACAGGGAGGAGAAACGAATAGCCAGATAGTTCAGTGGGTGGAGCACTAGGCTTGGGAGTCTGGAAGACCTGAGCTTGAATTCTGCCTTGACAAATCATTAAATCTGTCTCAGCCTCAGCTTCCCCATCTGTAGCATAAGGATTATAACAACACCTATCACAACAGGTTGTTGTACATGTGTGTGATATGCTTTGTAAACTTGAAAAGTACAACAGAAATGCCAGCTACATTATCAAATTTGCAGATGACATAAAACTAGGTGCTTAGCATAGAGTGCTTAACATAAAGCCAGGCACATAGTAGGGACCTAATAAATACTTGTTGATTGAATGAACTGAGGTATCAGTTGAACTTGCTGTGATTCATTTCTGACTTTCTCCCATCTTCCCTTGCCCATTCTTCCCTTTCTGTCACTGAAAAGCCTTCCCTTTAATCAACAAGGGTTTCGTTACATTTAAATATGGTGGATTCCCAGAGCCAAAACCAGGAATCTGAAATGTTGAATAATAGAGCCATCATGAAAGGCATGTCTAGAGTATGAAGGGGAAGGGATGGATGCTCTGGAGGGGCAGCCTTCCTGAGAACCCCTGAGGCATCAGCAAAAAGCAATTCAATGCAACAAGAATCTACTTGACCCCTCTTACAGGAGAGGCTGCATGGAGCTAGAAACCAGGGGTACAGAGACAGGACACAGACTGACTGCTCAGAGGAAGAATAAGACCACACGTAATGATGATACAAGCAGGAACAAGAGAAGAACGAAGAAAAGCACAAACCTCTGGCTGGAAGAGACCCTTAGATGGCACCTAGTCCATCCCCCTCATCGTACAGACGAGGAAGCTGGAGCCCATGAAGGTGGGGGGCTTGCTATTGGTAACACAGACAGTAAATCACCTAACGCATAGCGCTCTCTGTCTCTCTCTCCCTCTCTCCCTCTCCCTCCCTCTCCCTCCCTCTCTCCCTCTTTCTCTCTCTCTCTCTCTGTCTCTCTCTGTTTCTCTCTCTCTCTGTTTCTCTCTCTCTCTCTCTCTCTCTCTCTCTCTCTCTCTCTCTCTCTCTCTCTCTGTCTGTCTCTCTCTCCATTTGTGTGTGTCTCTCTGTATCTCTGTCTCTGTGTGTGTCTGTCTCTGTCTCTCTCTATCGCTCTCTCTCAAACACACACACACGCACACCCCTAAACTAAACAAAACGAAACTAAAATCCAGTGTCTCCCTATGACCTCTATGATCAATGCTCAGTTCATCTCTTTAGCACTGAAAGCTTTTCCCAATCTAGCCCTTTCCTCTGTCCCATCTTTTCACATGCTCCTCCCCACCTCGCACTCTATAGCACATACTGGACCGCACGCTGTTTCTTATACCCAACCCTCTGCCTCTCCTACATTAGCTGTACCCCGTGCCTGGAAGGCTCTCCTTCCTCACCTCCACTTCTTAGAATCTTCAGCTTCCTTCAAGAATTGGATCCCATGCCACCTTCTGCAGGAGGCTGTTCCCTCCCAGTCTCCACTGCTGCTAATGCTTCCCCCTCTGATGCCACTTCATATCTACCTTTTAGGTGTCTTACATATGCCTCTACTGTATATATGTTGTCTTTCCCCCAAAGAATATAAGCTCCCTAAGAACAAGGGCTATTTTGATTTTTCTTTGTATCTCTAGGACTTAGCTCAATACCTGGAGTATAAGAAGCACTTTTAAAAATGCTTGTTTGATTGATCCACATGCATCAAAGTTGAGATTTGAACTTAGTTCTTCTGACTCCGAAGATCTAATCAAAGTGCCGAGAGGTCACTTTTACCTATGACAGAGGGAAAGGTCAAGAAAGTCATCCTAATGGAGGTCAAGATGCCAAGAGTAACCACTGGAATTCAATAACCCTACTCCCTGAGGTTCTCTTGCACATGTAACACTCAGCCTGCATCTTTATGACTATATGACTTAGCAGTCAAATGAACAAAGCAACCCATGGAGCCTGGGTCAAGATTTTGACATTAATCATCTAACTTTCCACCTCTATGGATCTGAAGTGCCCAATCTAGCTCCCCACAGCCAAACCGGAGAGGTTTTGACAAGACTCACGATCAAGGCTAGATCATTTTAGTGGAAAGAGTAATGGATTTGGAAGCAGAAGACTTGGGTTCAAATCTCAGCTCTGGTAATGACTTTAATGATCCTGGATAAGTACCTTCACCTCTTCCAGCCTCAGTGCCTTCATCTGAATAATGGGAGAGCTGAACTAGAAAATCTCCAAGGTCAAGTTCAATCCAATAAAACAAGCATTTATTAAATGTCTATAACATGGGGATGGGGGAACTATGCTAGGTATTAAGTATACAAGGACATAATGAGAAAATTCTCTGCCATCAAATAGTTTACTCTCTACTAGAGGGACAACAACATGTAAGTAGACAAGTATATATATTTGAAGAGAAACCAATAACGACCATGGGGATCAGGAAAGGTTTCCCATAGTTTGTGGTACCTAAGATGAGTTTCAAAGAAAGCTAAGGAGTCTAAGAGACAGAGCCAAGGAGAAAGTGCATTCCAGGAGGGAGGGACAGCCTAGGCAAAGGCACAGAGGTGGGAGATGTAATAAATGCTAAGTTTTAAAAGTTTTCAGCTTTAACTTTTTTAATAAGCATTTAATATAGTGTCTACTATGTGCCAGGCATTGTGCTAAGTATTTTACAAATATTATCTCATTCATTGATTCAATCCTCACAATAACCTGGGAGACAGGTGCAATCATTATCCCCATATTACAGTTGAGAAGACTTAAGCAGTCAGAGTGACTTGCTCGGAGTCACCCATCTAGTAGGTGTCCGAGGCCAGGTTTGAACTCAGATCTTACTGACTCCAGGTTGTCACTCCATCCACTGTGCCACCTCCTATCAAACAATACTCTACTCCAGTTAGAAGCTCCTTTTCATAAGCTCTGGTCCCCTTGTCTAAGATCCATGACTTCCTAGCTCCACCCGCTCTATTTGTTTACCTGTCTTTTCCAGCAGATTATAAGCCCCTCCACAGTGATGACTTTTATGCCTCAATTGAAAAGGGATTTCTGGGTGGTTAAACACACCTTGGTGTTAACTCCCCCAAAGTTAAGTTTGTAGATTTAAGCTCCCAGGCTGGAAATGCAGGAACTCCAAAGCCTAGTTCTCATTATCCATGCACTCTAGCATCACAGGGGGTTCCTCTTTGAATTTTGTTAATTACAACATGAATTGTGCTTTAGGTATTTTGGTCAATAGAGACTTCATTGCCTCCTCCCTCTAGAGCTCATAAATTAGAGCCCTATGGTCTAGCGGCCATGATGTTCCCCTAATCACATTACTGCAATATTAATAAGGCTGCTTAATGCAACCAGTTCCTTCTAAATTGTCACATAAAAATTTGGTAAATGTCAGACACATCATTTAATGGAAAACTGTGTTTTACTGCTGGGGGACTGGGGGCCGAGATGATGCAATAAAGAAAGTGCAAGGTTAACTGAATAGTGGGGAAGTGGGAGGGAGGGGGCACAAAACAGCAACATCAGGAAAGTTTGTTCCTGAATGATCCAGAAAAAATAATCTGTTATTACAAATATAGCCTTTCGGGGGGCAGGCTAATTCTGCTCCGGACATCATGGTACCATTGTGAATAGAATGATGGGTTTGGAACCAGAAGACTTGAAACCTGGATCAGCTAACTACTACCTCTGTGACATTGGTCAAGTCACTTAACCCCTAGGAGTTATAGAATTTTCCTCTATGTAAAGGGGGATAATTGTGCTTTTGGAACCAACCTCACAGCATGGTTGTGCCTGAGAGAAGAAGTCTTAGGGAAACATAATAACTCTCCTCAAGTATTTTGAAGGGCTGACAAGTCAAAAAGGGACTGGACGTGAGTTGCTTGTCCTTAGGAGACAGAACTAGGAATGGTAGGTGGAATTTGAGAAGAGGTAAACTGAGGCCTGGTATCAGGAAACTTCCTAATCATTAGAGTAGTCCCAAAGTGGAATGGGTTTTTTTGGGAGGTGGTGGGTTTCTCATTGTTGGAAGGCTTCAAGAACAAGCCGGATGACCATTTGCTGGAGCCGTTTTAGAGGGCATCCTTTGAGGTATGGGTCTAGAGGGTATGCATCTATCTCTCTTCCCAAACTCAGATTTCCGTTACTTGACCCAGAGGATTCAAATCCTTCCTTGATGCCTCCTTGGGTCAGGGAGGTGCCTCGTGTTCTCCAAGGTGACTGGAGCACATGCTCCCGGCAAGAAAATATGGTCTAGGGACAGGTTAGGTGTCTCACTTGAGGACCAACTGAGTTAACATCAGAGAAGTGCATCACCAGTGGATGCTGGATGAAGAATTCTTCCAACATGGTAATGTTCAAAGAACTTCCACATCATGATGGTATATAATCTGCATCAGAGGCACCTCGGTGGCGTATGACTTAGAGTTATGGAGCCCTGAGTTCAAATGGGACCCCAGACATTTATTTAGCTTTGTGACCCTGAGCAAATCACTGGACCTCTGCCTCCTCTGAAAATGGGGGAAAAAGAGGACTTATTTCCTAGGGCTGTTGAAAGGATCAAATGAAATATTTGAAAAGCATTTTTGAAAACTTTAAAGTATTACATTAAATGCTACTTATGGTTGTTATTGTTGTTGTCGACTGCTTGAGGGAACGCCCACACCAAAGAAATCACAGATGCTTGAAATGCTGAAGAAATACTCAGAGAAGAGCAATACATGGGTAAAAAAAGAAAACCCTAGATTTGGAGCTGGAAGGGATGCTAGTTCAGCCCCCTCGTTTTACTGATGAGATTTGCCCAAGGTCCCCCAGGTAATGGGTCTCAGAGGCAGGATTAGAATCCAGCACTTACCGACCCCAAGGTAAGTGGTAACTCTATCTATGAGTACCCTATGCAGCCTTCCAGAGGCTTAAGAAGAATTCTGGTCTTTATCTCTCTCTAGGTGGCACTGCTTTCTCCCCTACACAGGACTTTCTCTGCCCTGCCTCCAGGACAAGTACTTTCTTCCTTTCCCTTTTCAGCTCCCTTTTATAAGTTGTCTTCAGCCAATAGAACGTAAACTCCTTGAGGGCAGGAACTGACTTTCTGCTTCCATTTGTATTCCCAGTGCCTGATCCATATTAAGTGCTTAATAAATGCTTGTTGACTGAATCCTTGGATCTGATCCATAATACATCATTATAAGAAACTGGGGATCTTTAGAACAATTCCTTAAGATTTCTAGGTTTGGATCCTAGAGGGTAACTCCTGAGTGCTCCCACCCACTCATTCTTTGGTGCTGCCCTTTCACTGTCTGGGAGAGAATACTGAACCAACAACCCATTGGGCATAAATTTTTACGGACTGATTAGGACCCTGAGAGGCATCTAGGCCAAACCCCTCATTTCTGCAGATGAGGAAACTGAGACTGGAGAAATTGTAACTTTTACTTGAAATGAAACTAGCTTTTCCAATACCGAAGTCAGAGGTAATGGTTGGGACACATGAACTTCATGCTCAAGACATCCAAAATGAGTCCCTCTGCCTCCTGGCTAGACTGGAGCTACTCTACTCATTGCCTCCACGTCTCGGCCTACCCACTTCCAAACCTTTCCTATACAACTTCCAATCTCACCGCTCATTTGGAATGGCCTTCTCCAAGGTTCTAAGGTCTTTTCTCGGGTTTCATTCATCTTCTTGTCACTAGTACCTTGTAAACCACCATGGGTTTTTGTGACACCTCTCTGTCCTGGTTCTTTCCCTCTTTTGTATGTATCTTGCATATATCTCTACTATGTATATGAACGTGTTGTCCTTTTAAGTGTCCTTCGCTAGATTTTCATTTGTATTGCCTAACTCCTATTCGTGGGTGTCCCCCAAGGCTCTGATATGGTCTCTATTCTGCTTCTATACCACCTTTCTTGGTAACCTCATCATCTCCTATGGATTTCATTATTGATTCTATGTAGATGATTCCCCAATCTACATATCCAACTTAATTTCTCTCATAATCTCTAGTTCAACATAATCAAAAACCTATTAGACATCTCCGGTTGATGTCCCATAGGCTTCTAAAACTCAATATATTCAAAATGGAACCCAACATCTTGGTCTCTAAATCATTCCTCCTCCAAATTTCCTATTTCTGTTGAGATAACGATCATGCTTCCAAATGCCTAGTTTTGTAATCTCAGAGACATTCTTATTTTTATCAAAATAGAATTTCAATTAACAAACATTTATTTCCTCTTCCCCTCCACCCAAAAAAGAACAAAATCTCTGAAACAAATGTGACTAGTGAGGCAAAACAAAACGACCATGTCTAAAAATGTATGTCTGTAATGGCAAGCAAAGTGGGACTTTTTGCTGTTTTTTCTTTTAGAGTGCTTCTCCTCACTAAGGTAATTAAGTGCCCTTCATTGAGCCTTGCCTTTGTTTGAATCAAGAGTCTTGATTGAATCAAGAGTCTTTGATGACCTGCTTAAGTCACAGGAAAGCCTAAGTCACATGAGTTTGAGTCACATGGTTGTGATGCCCTCTGTGGGCTGATCCTGAAGAAGCGTACATATACTCTGAGGTTAGCATTTTGATTTGGAGCTCACTCATTGGAAGAGTGTTCCTGTGATTTGGCCAGACGAGACTCTGGGTAACCATTAAGGAGCCCCCCCCCCCGCCTTTGAAAACATTGGTGTTTTTCTCTCTGGTAACTATGTATGTATTGCTATGGACGGACAGTTGGAAGCCCTGTCTGCCGATTTGTGCTATTCACTCTGTTTACATAATTTCTGCTTGTAATTTCTGTTTGTGTTTTCTCCGAAGTTCAGGATGCTGCCTTTTTCTCCTGAACTAAGTGAATGATATATGTATCCTTAATTAAAGTGAGATTATAAGCTCCTTAAAGTTGCTTTTCTTAGAAAAGCAGATCAAAGAACCTGTGCTAGCAGCTCTCCTATGTGCTGGTGTTGTTGGCCTTACACCTCCACAGCAGCTGCTAGCAGCATGGTTGTTACAATGTATCATTCTGCATCTTTGGTCCATCATCCCTCCATCAGGAGTTAGGAAGCATTCTTTGTTATTGGTCCTCCAAGGTTATGTTAGTCATTAAATTAATCAGAGCTCTTAAGTCTTTCAACGTTACCCTATTTTGCAATATTGTTACTATATGGTTTATTCTCCTGGTTGTGTTCACTTCACTCTACATCAGTTCATGCAAGTCTTCCCAGGTTTCTTTGAAACTACCTCTTTCATCATATCTTATAGCACAACTCTTCCATTCTCTTGATGACTCAGAGTCATTCTTGACTCCTCTCCCTGTCCCTCTCCCATATCTAATCAAGTCAAAGTGAATCAATAATCAGTTACTAATTGTCATTGGGCTACCTCTACAATAGCTCTCATGTCCATCCCCTTTTGTCTATTCATATAGCCACCTCCCTAGTTCAGATCCCTCATTGCCTCTTAACGTGGACTATTGCAACAACTTCTCCTTGGAGCTCTTGTCTTCTAGTCTCTTCCTTCTCTAACCCATCCTTCATATAAATGTCCAAACAATCTGCCTGAAGCATAATTCTGGCCATGATACTCCTTGGATTAAAAACTTTCAGTGGCTACTCTCTTGATTCATTATAAAACATAAACCACTTAGTGTGGTATTTCCAGCCCTTTGCAAGCTGGCTCCTAACTTTCCAGGCTTCTTTCCCACAGCTCCTGATCATGCCCTCTTCATTCCAATACAACTGGCTTACTTGCTGTTCCCAGAATTCAGTATTCCACCCTGCACCCATGCCTTTGCCTAAACTGTACCCAAGGGTGTGCTGGAGTCAGCCGGAAGAGGCACTGAAAGCCAATTGTTAAATTTTCAGTGTGAGCATTGACACCTTCGAAATCAGCAAACTACAAATCAGAGATTGTCTAGACTTAAGAAAGTGATGGAGAAAATGTTAAAAATGCCCATTAAACTTAAAAGTGGGTTATGCCTCTGGTTGTTAAACATTTACCAGCACACCTTTGGCTGCACCTTGTGCCTAGAATGCACTCATCCCCTCTGCCTCTCAGCATCTCAACTTGGCTCATGTGTCTTCTCCTATGGGAAACCAGCCCTGGTGCTGCTGGTTTGGGGTTATTTGTCCCTCCTCAAATTATTATATATACATATATATGTACATATATATGTATATATATATATATATTTACCTACCCACCTCTCAGTAGAATGTGGGCTATTTGAGGTTTTGTCTGTGTACCTAGCATGGCACTAGCAGTGTCTTGCATAAAATAAGCACATATATTAGGTAGCTTGGATTGGGTTGAATTGCTCACAGTTTCTAAGAGAAAATCATCCTGCTTCAAGAGTGCTACAATGAAAAGCATCCTAGATTGGGAGACAGAAGACATGGGTTCTGGTACTTATTAGCCTAGAACTCTGGAAAGTCAGCTCAATACTCTGAACAACAGCGTCCTCACCAGCAGAGTGGGGCTATTTCCACTGCAGATCTCATCAAGTGTTGCTTTAGAAGAGCACTTTGTAAACCCTAAAGTGCTGTTATCAATGGGAAGTCATAGAAATCTAGAACTGCAAGGGGCTTAGCAAGGCAGCATGGTTCAACGCAATGCATGCTGTATTTGGAGACAGAGGACTTGGCTTCCGAGCTCAGTTCTGACCAACACTACTTGGGTGACCTTGAGTTAGTCACTTGGCTTCTCTTAACTTCCCCATCTGCAGGGGGTGGGGGATGGGTTGGATTAGATGACCATAAAGTCCCTTCCAGCTTCAGATCTATGATCTTCTCACTCTGACCTTATGTCCTCTCCCTCTTTTGATTATCTCCAGTTTGTCCTGTATGCATCTTGTTTGCACACAGTTGTTTGCATGCTGTCTCTCCCATTAGACTGTGAGCTCCTTGGGAGCAAGGACCATGTTTTTCTTTGTATGCCCAGAGCTGAGGACAGGGCTTGGCACATAGTAGGTGTTTAATACATACCCATGAACTATATTCTAATTCCACCCATTCCCTAAAAAGAATTCTCTCTCAAGTGGCCCTCCAGTCTGCTTGAAGACCTCCAGGGAGAAGGAAGCAACCATCCCCAAAGTGGAGCATTCAATTTGGAAATAACTCAAAGTGTTACCAATTTCTTCCTAACATCAAGCCTATCTTTGATTCTCTACATCTCCCACACACTGCTCCTAGCTTGGTCTTCTGGGGGCTAAGCAGCACTATTCAAATTCTTCTTCAAACACTTGGATTCAGTGATCATGTCCCTATTCAGTCCTCTATTTTGTCTAAGGATCCCCAATTCCTTCAACTGATCCTCACACACCATGGATTTAAGGCTTTTCAACATCCTGATCACCTTCCTCAAGATACTCTCTTCTTTATTAATGGACACACAATAGCCCACATATGGCCTGCCCATGGCAGTGTACAACGTCTCGGATTCATACCCCCAGTGCTTAGCACAATGCCTGGCACACAGTAACTGCTTAAGAAATGTTTATGAATTATCATCTAAGCTTTATTCCTGGGGACTATGCCACTTTCATACTGCAGCCTAAGATAATTACTGTCACTGTCTTTTCAGTGGGTAGTGGTATGAAAACAAAGAAATACAAAAATACTTGAAAAAAGATTCTCTAATAGTGATAAAAGGGGTGACTCCAGAAATGAAAGACACCTCTGAAACAGTTTGTGTAACCTCAGGCAAGTCACAAACGAAGTTGGCGAGGCCTATGGGCCTCAGTTTCCTCATCCGTAAAAGGAGAAGGGAAGAGTATACTAGATGACCTCTAAGTTCTCTGAATCCTATGATCTTAAGTCCATCCATGGTTGTCCATAGCTACCACTTTAATGGGAGAAGCAGAATAGAAGATAGCTATTCTGTCCAAGGCACAGCTAAATTTGCACCCAAATTACAACAGCATATCAATTCAAGAGATATTTACTGAGCTCCTACCATGGTCCAACTTGACTGCAAGCTTCTCTGGATACCAGGTACTAAAACAGTGTCCTACTTAATCCCTGTTTGGAGATTGTGATGATAGCAAGCACCTACTGTGTGCTCAGCTGTGCTAGGCAATGTGGGAGATATAAAAGGAGGAGGCATGGTATCTGCCCTCAAAGAGGTTACAGTCTTGTTGGATAAATAAGTCTCACCTCCAAGTAACAAATGTGCTAAGCAAATCAAAGAAGGAAAAATGCTATTGCCTGTAACATTTTCAAAATAATATATATTAAATCTATAAAACATATAGAGAGTAGATCTTCAGGCATACATAAACTTGGGAGGCCACATGCCCAGACTGCAGTAGGGAGACTTAGCCAAGAAATAAATGACTTCATAATGCCAAAATATTGGAAGTGATAAGTTTCATCTTCCTGCAATTTCAGAAATCATTTACCTGCCTACCATCTATAGCCATGTTCTCAGAACCTGCAAATTGGTGCATTAGGAACAGCAGCCAATCACAATGAGATTGCTCCTTTAGCAGTCTGGGTGCCTCAACTCCAACTACCAGGAGGAAACCAATCTTATTGGTTGGTCTAGAAACTGTTCCCTGTGCATCATGAGAGTTCAAGACGGCTGGTCTGTACCCTCCCTTTGGATTCCTTCTGCCTAGCCCTAGTAGAATACTTGTTTTTTCTGGGGGAAAGATGAATAATGGGATGGGAGGCAGGTCAGTTAACAGAACATTCAGCCTCTGGGCCAGTCCTAGAATCAAAGAACCCTAAGTACAAGGAAATCCCATGACATTTTTACAAGAGCTGAGACAAATAGATAAGCAGTGTTTGTGGGGAGCCAACCACTGCCCCCACCTTTGTATTCTCTCCAAATCACAGAATCTCAGAGCTAGAAGGGACCTCTACGACCATACCTAAAAAAAATCCCCTCAACCCCCACCACATAATATTGAACATGTGATCATCACACCTTTGTTCACCTTCCAGACTTCCAATGAGGATGAACCCACTACACTCCAAGGCCATTCATTCCAACTGGGGCTCGCTACTAGTTAAGAAGTTGGTCCTGACATCAAGCCTAAATTGGCCCCTCAACAATGTGTACCTGGTGTTCCTGGTTCTGCTCTCTGGGGCCAAGCTGAACAGTCTGATTCAAATTCAATTACTTGAAGACAGCTACGATGCCCCACTCCAATCCCCTCAAGCATCCTCAGTTCTAGAAGTTCCCTATAAGGTTTCAGTTTTCATTCCACTGAGCCTTATACGGCATAAACTTGAGGTTCTTCACCACCCTTGTGGCCCTTCCTTCGGACACTCTTCAGCTTAGCAAGGTCCTTCCTAAAATGTGGCACCCAGAAGTGAACACAATACTCCAGATTTGCTCTGACCTAGACAGAGCACAGGGGGACTAGCACCTACCTGCTTCCAGATACTATTCTTCTATTAAGAAAACCTAAGTATTTTAGTGTTCTTGATTGCTTTATCATACCATGGACTCATAAGGAACATGTGGCCCACTGAAGCGCCCAGATCCTTTGTAGATCAATTATTGTCTGACTATCTCCCCCATTTTATATTTGTAAAACTAACTACTTGAACCCAAGCATAAAATTTTACATTTATCTCTACTAAAGTTCAACTTACTGGATTTATTTCAATGTTCTAGCCTGCCAAGATCTTTTCTTAATCCTGTTGCTATCACTCAGTATGTTCAAGCGAGAAACTATTTTGAAACCTGAGTTGTGGTGCTCTGAGGCTAAGCAGAGTCCTGGAAGGTCCTGCCAAAAGGGAAGGTAGGGAAGTGGAAGGAGTCCAGTTGTGTACCTAGAGCACCCTGGTACCCACCTCAGGGTACTGTGCTTAGCTCTCCACTGAGTGTCCAGAGGGTTAGCTTCCTCAGAAGGTACACCATTCCCACTGAACCTCCCAATCTGCTTGTGGGATCCCACACTTGGGGCAGAAGGAGAAACAGAAAACAGCGCAGGTTTCAAGTTGCCATATAAAACGATGAAGAGGTTTAAAAATAAAAGCAGCATGCAGCCTAATTTTTTTAAATTTATTTTAGCAAGTCAAAAAATGATTTTAGAAAGCTGTTTCCTCTCTTGTATCTAATTATGGGTGTGAGCATCCTCTGGATTCAGTCAGGGTTTGGATTTCCCTTCCTCCCTCTAAGGGCAATAGGAAGCTGCTGCAGTTATGCAGGTAAGATAGCTAGGATGGCCCCATGAATAGACTGATGGACCTGGAGTCAGGAAAACCTGAGTTCAAATCCAGCTTCAGACATTTAGTAGCTGTGTGACCCTGCCCAAATCACACAAACTCTGCTTTTTCATCTGTAAAAAAGGGATAATTATGGCAACTACCTTCCAGGGTTGATGTAAGGATCAAATGAGATAATATTTGATAAAGTCCTTTATAAGCCTTATAGCACTATATAAATGCTAGCTATCACCATTATTATGATTACTATCATTGTTACTGTTTTCATTTCACTTGTCACAGATCCCTCATCTGTCCTCAATAGCCAAGGACTGGAGTGACTTTGCCTGGCTCATATTTTCAGTAACATACAGGATCATAGATTTTAAACTTGAAGGGACCACAAGGGTCATTAGGTCTATCTCTCACCTCAATTTACTTATGGAGAAACTGAGGTTCAAGGAGGTAAATATCTTAGAATCATTGAATCATAGACTTACAGTTGGAAGGGATCTAAGAAGTCACCTAGGCCAATGCTCTCATTTTACAGATGAAGAAACCAAGACCCAGAACACTTAGGGGATTTTCTCAAGGGTCACATAGAGGTAGGTGGCACCATAGAGCACAGAGCACCAGGCCTGGTGTCAGGAAGCCTCATCTTCTTGAGTTCAAATCCAGTCTCAGATACTTAATGGTCATATGACCCTGGGCAAGTCACTTAACTTCAGTCTCCTCATCTGTAAAAAGAGCTGGAAAAGGAAACAGCAAACCACTCCAGTATCTCTGCCAGGAAAACCCTTAATGGGGTCACAAAGAGTCAGGCACAACTTAAAAATGACTGAACAGCAATGAAAGAGTCAGGATTCCAAGCCAGGTCGTCTGAAAAGCACTCAGCAGACATTCAAGGTATTGTATGTGCACACACACACACACTTAGCCACACATGCTCCTATGGTCCCAGGTATTTATTAAAGTCATTATTTTTACAGAAGTGATCATCCCAGAGAATCTTTGGTCTTTATGTTGCATAGATAATCCAGAAAGTCTCCAGCAAGAATATCACCTGATACAATTGTTCCTTCCCTCTTTGTGCAAAAAAAAAATAGACTAGCATACTTTGTGTTACATTTCCTAAACATACAAATCAAAAAATGGGATTTAATAAAATAAAAATTGAGATGAAAGGAAGCCACTGATTGAATATTCATGAGTTTGACTTGAAAACACAGATGAGTTCTTTAAGGTTCTTATTAGCCAGTAGTCAGAGATCTAATATGTGCTGGAAAGATTTCATGGCAGATACAAGCCCCATAAAAGCCTGTTCATTCATTCAGCACCCAACAAGAAGTTATTGGTGTGAAGATCGCCGCATTGTTGTTTATCTGCTGTCTGTGCCCTGTCTCGCTAGCTGGATTTTAAACCTTCCTCGGGCATCTAGGACAACGCCTTCCTCAGTCTGTGAATGCGGATTGTCACACTGCTGGCATATGAAGCACCTACTGGGTGCTGGGCCAGGCTAGGTGAGGAGGGACATGGAAAAGAAGGTCTCTGCCCACAAGAAGTTTACAATGTGGTTAGATATGATGATAGGAGATGATAAGATGATAAGATGATAGGAGGTAGACCTCAGGGGCTACCTGAATTTATAGATAGGGACACTAAAACCAAGGGAGATTAAAGAGATTCCCAAGATTACACAGAGAGTAAGGGATAGGGCTGGGATTCGAACCCATATGCTCTAACTCCAAATCCAGGGCTCCATTATTACTATATGGTGATGCCTCTCAGTGAGGGAAGAGGGTTTATGTGCATTCTGCCTAGCCTCAGAGGGCAGAACTGGGAGGGAGAAGAAGAGATATATTACGGCTTGGTGCAAGAAAGATTAAAAACTTCATAACAATGAGAACGATCTCCAGACTGAAAGGGCTGCATTGGGGGATTGTGGGGATTTTCGAAGTCTTCAAGTGGGAAATAGATAATAACCTATTAGTGATGCTGTAGCAAGAGATTTCTCTTGATCCCTTCTGACAGATTCATCCTGTGATTCTGTGATGTGGTGGGAAATGAATAGTGGCCCATAAACATCGCTTGATTTGAAATCTGGAAGACACCTTATGGGTTATCCAGTCTAGACATTTTAACAGAAGAGGATGCTGAGACCTAGCAGGAAGAAGTGACTTTCCCAAAGTCACACATGAAACAGCTCCATTATTCAGCATTAGTTATCAACAAAACATCAAGACCAAATCATGAATGATGAGCATAGAATGTGGCTCGTTAGCAAAGATAGCTCGGAGGAAGTTGGTCTTGGTGGAAATGATGGATGTGGATGGGTAGAAAGGAGGCAGCCAAGGCAGGAGAGCATAGCCTGGCAAGGTACCATGAGGTGGTACTGCCCATATGCCAGAAGCTTGGAAAATGCCTGCTTTGGGGTGGGGAGGGAAGACTGTGGGAGCCTATAACTCTTCCCCAACAAAGGTTCCCACTCCCCACAGACACCCACAGCATTTGGCAGGAGGACAGAGGAAGAAAGAAAAAAAAGGCATCTGAAAAACAGCTAATTCACCCTTAGCAATGGTACTTTTCTAAATAAAATGTCATCCAGTGGTTGGCGGTTCTGGGCAAAGGAAAGGGGGTGGGATGAGGGAGGGAGGGAGAGAGGGAGAGACAAATGAGAAAGGGGAAACTGTCTGAGGATTGAGAGTTCTCATAAGGATGTGATCTGTGCCTCACCCTATGGGTACATTAAGACAAAGCACACATCTGCTCCACCAAAGGGGGCTGAGGGGCAAGCCTCAGAGATACATAATAATACCAGAAGTAAATGGAAAAAGGCAACGTTGTCTGGTGCTGTGGTCTCCATCAGGCACAGCACTCAAGGGATTTTCTCAAAAGTATTATCCATTCAGTTTATGTCCCCAAAGTGTTTCATTTAGCTGGAAATCATGCTTGGTCTATTTCCCAGATCTAGCTGACATTATAAGAACCCTGGACAACAGATCTGGCATTGAAGCAGCTCAATAAGCCAGTAACCAGAGTCAGATTCCCACTAGCCCCCTCTCTGCCACTACCGCCACCACCGCCACCACCACCACTGACCCTCCCTCCATCCGGAAAGCTGGCTGTTTAGGCCACTATCCAAGGAGGCTTCTTAACTTGGTTATTGCCCACCCTGGGCAATGGATGGATCATAGGATGCTAGCTCTAGAGTTGGAAGGAAACTCAGAGGCCATCTAGTCCAACTTTCTCATTTTACAGATGAGGAAACTGAGGCCCATAGCAGTGAAATGATTTCTCCCATGTCACAAAGGTCACAGTATCTTAGATCTATAGCCAAAAAATGCCTCAGAAATCACTTAGACCAATCTGTTCATTTGGCAAATGAGTAAACCAAAGTCCAGAGAGGATGTTATTTGCCCAAGGTCACCCAGGTCAAGTCAGTGGAACGTGGCTTGGGTCTGAATGTGTTCAGACCCCTTCCATTGTGCTACATAGCCTCTCTCAAGGAAATGATAAACCCTTTGTGTTTGATGTTAGTTTCTTGGCAGAATAGATGAAGGAATCGGGACTAAAATGACCTTCTGTGCATTAGAAGAGAACAAACACCCCTCTCCCCAAAAATATATCCCAGGAAGTAAATAATAGCCATGCCTAAAGAACAAGGTGCTGCTCTGGGAATGGCATCTCCCCAAATCTCTCCTTCTTTCCTGGCCTTTGTCCTGCTATGTGCCCGTAATCTATGGCTTTCTCCCTTTGAATTCATCCCTCTCTGAGGGGTATCAAATGTTCCAGGTGATGGATTCTCAGAAAACCATCCCATTAATTCTTTTTTTTCTAGTACAATCCAGGCTTTAAAAGCTCAGTTGCTTTCAGATCTGTGGCCAGAAATGCGTCTGCAAAGGCTGACTCTGATGCTGCCTGACAAGGAGATTTGAGCACGATGGCATCTCACCGGGCTCCAAGCAGGAGGGGTGGGGAGGAAGCGAAGGAGGACAGCCTTACCAACAGAAATTATTCCTCCTCAGACACCTGCCCAACCATAAGTCTTCATTTTCTTGACAGTTTTCTTGCTATGACTCAGGTTTTACCCAGATTAAAGTCCAAAAGTCTGGGATTGTTGCATCAGTTCTTGGTTGGGTAGAGCAATCCAATTTGACACTATTTGCCTTTATTAAGCATTAACTAGGTGTAGGATATTCTGCTAGTGCTGAGGCCACAAAGACAAAAAGGAAACAGTTCCTCCCCTCAAGTTTACATTCTACCGATACAACGTATAGTTTAGATACTTCTTGAGGAATTAATCTCCCACCTCGTGAACCCACCCTTCTACTTTTATTGGGGTAGGCTAAGAAGGAAGAGGAATGAGAGGCAACTTTGGAGGTGGGGAGAGACGATCAGTGTGGGGGGGGTCTGAACTGAAAGAGATGACATAGTTTAGGTACACGGGTGGGAAACTTGCAGCCTCAAGGCCACATGTGGCCTTCTAGGTCCTCGGGTGAGGTCGTTCAACCAAGTCAAAGTTTTACAGAACAAATCCTCTCTGTTCTGTGAAGTTTGAATTCAGTCAAATGGCTGCACTTAAGGACCTAGAGTGCCACGTGTTTCCTCGAGCCCTCAGGTTCCCTACCCCTGGTTTAGGATCTTCCTCCAGCCTCCCAAGGCCTTTCCCTGATGGACATGGAGTTTGTCAGCGCTCTGTCCCTCTCTATTCCGTGAGTTTCCTTGGGAGAGCCTTAGATTCAGGCCTTCCCAATGAATGACCTTAGCTACTACTCTTAGTACAAGATGCCCAGAAAGGGCAGCAGCCCCAGCAAGTAGAGGGTCATGGAATATCTTAGCCAAGGATGCCCCCTGCTAGACAAAGCCAGGGGCAGACATTGAGGGTGTAAGTTACAAGGTCCCATAAGGATCACACCCCATGATGCATGCACACAGTCCTGCTGGCTCAACGCAAAGGGACCGCCAAGGCAAATACATAGCAGTGGGAGAAGAATGCCCCATGGGATGAACAGAGAGAAGACCGGGATACTAAATTATAAAGTGGGGTAAGGAGAGAGCCTGGAAAGATAGATTGGAGCCGGGTAATAGAAGGCATTCAAAGACAAACAGGAGAGTTTATATTGGTTCCTGGATGCAATTGGCAGCTGTAGGAATTTAAAGCGTAAAATGGTCAGGTCTGCACTTCAGGAAGGATGGTTGGGCCACTTCGTGGCAGAAGATCAGGGTCGGGAGGGACTTGAATCAGGGAGAACAACTAAGTGGCCATTATAATAGCCCAGAGGAGAGGGGATGGGGGCCTGAGTTAAGATTCTGGCTGTGCGAGCAGCCAAGGGCAACATGGAAGTTATAAACCTGAGAGTCTGGAAGAATGGTGGTGCCCTCAACAGAAACAGGGAAATTTATAAGAGGAGAGGGTTTGGATGGAAAGATGATGAGTTCAGTTTGGCCTTGTATTAAGTTTGAGATGTCTTGAGGAGATTAGTTTGAAAAGGCCAACAGGAAATGGGTGATGTAGTATTGATGTTCAGGAAAGAAACTGGGGCTGGGTATATGGATCTGGGACTCAATGACATAGAAATGAGTTAATTACATTGCACTCTGTGGCCTCTGCAAGACTCCATGGAGAGACTTTAACCCTACATTTATAGAGGATGAAGTAGTGAGGGAGGGAAGAAGGAAGATTAAATGGAGGAAGAGAGAAGGGATGGAGAGAAGAAGGAAGAAAGGAAGGAAGGGAGGAAGGGAAGGAAGGGAGGAAGGGAAGGAGGGAAGGAAGGAAGGAAGGAAGGAAGGAAGGAAGGAAGGAAGGAAGGAAGGAAGGAAGGAAGGAAGGAAGGAAGGAAGGAAGGGAGATTCTAAAAATGAATCTCATTTCAAAGTCATTTCTGGCCTTTGTCAGGGCCTTGGGTTAAATCAGGGAACCTGGTCAGACACCTGATCCCTGACCCAGAATAGGGTCTTCCTTGGCTGGTGCCTCAAAATAGGCAGAAATCATGTCATACCCTAAGGATGCCAACTGGCAAAAGAAAATCAACCATCTTTGAGGAGAGAAAAATTACTTTCAGCGATTTCAGGATGCTATTGTGTGTGCACTCAGTGTACCAGGAAGCTGTGATATTGACCAGAGGTCATTGCTCTGCCTCCTGGGGAAATCGGGCCAAGTAGAAAAAGAAAGTCAGAAAGGATCTGCTGCATTCAGGTTGGGAATTGTACCCTTCCAGGTGCCTGGTCTTTCTAGCCAGGATTCCATTCTAACTTTCCTTTAGATGTTTTTTTTTTTTCCTAAATGTATCTGAACTATTCCCTGACCGTTTGAACAGTTCTCCCCATGAACTGGGCTTGTTCTGGCTTTTTTCCATTCTATCTCTTTCCTTGTCAGTAAATCTGTTTGAAAGTTCTCCATCTGAGTTTCTTTCTCTTTTTGGGGGGAGGGGGTCTCCTTCCCAGTTGTGTCTCCTGTTGGTGGTTCATCTTCAGAAACAATGCCACTTTTTATTGAGTGGGCCTCTTTAGAAATGAGGGAGCTATGGGCATGGAATAGATGATCCACGTATAAGAAAAACCTAGACAGCTGAGTCTTTGATGGCAGAACAGAAAGGTGGCCAAATGGTTACTTCTCACTAGGTTCCCAGAAGCAGTGTGGTATGATAGTTAAAGTGTTATCATTGGAGTCAGGAAGACCTAGGCTTAAACACTGCCTCTGGTGCTTACTAGCTAGGCAAGTCTCATAATGTCTGTTTGCCTCAGTTTCCTCAACTGTGAAATGAAAAACAATGGACTAGATGACCTCTAAGGTCCCTATTCCAGCTCTGTATCTATGATCTATTCATCTCTTTGCCATTCTTTGTACACTTAGCATGGTGGCTGGCACATAGTAGGTGCTTAAAAAATGTTTAGTGACTGATCGACATAGGTTTAAACCCTAGCTCTGCTGCTTGCTACCTGTGGGACCTTGGGTAAATCACTTCCCCTCTACAGCCTCAGTTTCCTCACCTGTAAAATGAAGGAAAGTACACTAATCACTAAGATCCCTTCCTTCTCTAAACCCAAGACCCTACCCTTGGCTCTCCGTGATCTGATACTCTTTTCTGTTACACAGCTGTCACCCTTCCACAGCTGCCTAGCCCCAAGATCTCTTCCCCAAAATCTGCATCTCAGCACTCCAGGAGCCTTTTTTCATATTCTTTTTCCATTTCAGAGACATCAATTGAGGTGACTATCCATTGCTTAGCCCGCTGTCTCTACCCATGGATACTTCACATTTTTTCCAGTTTCCATTGCTCTGAAAAGGAAGCACCCATAGTAGAGAGAGAGCCAGGCTCAAAGACAGTAGGCCCCAGGTATGTGACACATATGGGTTTGTGACTCTGAACGAATCATTCAACCTAGATAATCGTTTAAGACAATAGATTGCATTAGTAGAGGGAGCTTATCATCTGTGACATCTTCTGAAGTCCCAAATCCACTCCCTACCACTGACTTCATCCTTACACTTCTCTGATAATATCTGAGGGTCTCACTATTAGCACAAATGCAAGAGCAGTAGGCACCACTCATTGGGAATTCCGGGTGAATTCTCTCAGGACTAGGGAAAGTTCGCTTTTATAGACAAGTTAACAAGCATTTATTAAGTGTTTAGTAGATGCCATACACATATTACTAACCACTGGGGGTGTAAAGAAAACTAAAAACAAAAAAATCCCTCCCCTCAAGGAGCTTACTGTGCTAATGAGAGAGATAACAAGTAAATAGGTGGGCACATACTAGATAAAAGCTTAGAGTCCTTGGAAGGTAATCTCAAAGCGGGAGGCATTAGCAACTGAGGGACCTGGAATAGGCCTCCTTCAGGAAGGATTTAAGGTGAATATTGATGAGAGGCATTCTAACTAAGAAGAGAAGGTGGGCATTCCAGGATAAGAGATAGCCATTCAAAGTTATGGTGGTAGAAGACAGGGTGTTGTGTTTGAGAAACTGTAAGTAGGCCAGTGTTGCCACATTGTTGGAATGTTTGCAGAGGAGTAAATTAGGAAGGCTAGAAAGTCAGGGAAGTGCCAAACAGAGCTTGGAGGTAGTGGGTAGACAATGGATCTTACTGAGTGGGGAGCAAGAATGACATGATCAGCCCTTCTAGATCTACACCGTAAAACGCATCATCTTGGCAGCTAAGAGGAAGATGGGTGGGACAGACTTGAGGCAGGAAGGGTTGGGAGGCTCTTTTGATAGTCTGGACTAACGATGATGAAGGTCTGAGCCAGGGGGTAGCTATGTGGATAGGGAAGAGGAGACCTAAGCAAAAGAAGTGGGAAGGTAAAAATGCTCAAATCTGACAGTGGATTAGATATGTGGGATGAGTGAGGATGGCTGATCAAGGATTGCAAGACTGGGGAGTCTGGGCAGAAGTAATGCCCTTGACAGTAAAGGGGACATTGGGAATCGGGAGGGTGGGGGGTGCATAATGAGTTCTCTTTTGGATATGATGTGTTTGAGATGCCTACAGAAGATCCAGTCTGGGATGTCCAACAGGCAGCTGGAGATTAGAGACTGGAGGTCAGAGAAGTTAAGGCTAGAAACACAGATGTGGGAATCATCTTCATTGAGATGATAATTGAATCCACTAGTGCCAATGAGATCACCAGATGAGAGAGTACAGAGCAAAAGAAGATGGGCGTCCTAGGACAGAGCCTCAGTGGACACCCAAGGTTAGTTGGCAGATGTGACTTGGACAAAAAACCAGAAAAGGAAACCGAGGTGGAGTGATAGATGGCTGGAAAGAGAACCAGGAGAGGGAAAACCCAGAGGAAAGCCTATGCAGCAGGAGCCTGAGTATCAACAGCGGCGAAGGCAGCAGAAAGGTCAAGAAGGATGAGGACTGAGAAAAGGCCATTAGACACATCAGTTAAGAGATCCCTGGTAACTTTGGAAAGAGGAGTCTCAGTTGAATGATACCGGAAGAAAAGGTTTGCTGAGTACATTACTAGTATAAACAGGATTGCAGGGGGGATGCTTAACCTCCTTCAGAGAACCAGCCCTTTCAAGTGCTTTAACAACATTCATTTGCATACAATTAAGGGGCTGAGTGCAAATAAGTCATTTGTTACAGCGGGCCAGCCTTCAGTGAGCAGTCGGTGCCAAAGGCTGGAGGCGCTTGAAAGCAATAAAATTGCATATTCTTTTTAAATATGACACAATTCAGTCTTTTCACTGATACCCAGGAGCTGTCCCGTAATTAGTCCAAATGAAGAGGTGTCACTAATGAGGAGCCTCTCCTGAGTCCTCAGAATTATTGTGGCTTGTTTGATACCTACTGACTCTCCACAACAGGTCAGGTACGGAGCAGGCTTTGCGCTGGGGCTGAAGTGGGTTCATTTCCACTCTTTTCAAGCTCTTCCCTCGATCGCTCCCCCGGGCTCTGATAGGTGAGCTTTTTGCCTTATATAGCCAGGAACTGGACCCCACTTCCTGTAGTCTCCTCTCCACACCCTTCCTCCTAGCCTTCCTTTCCAGCCTCCTTTGAAAATGTAAACTCCTTGAGGGGCAGAGACTGTAGGCTTTTATACACATCTGTAATGTTTAGTAATGTCTGGCACATAGTAACTATTTAATAAATGCTCTTTCTCCCCTCCTCTTCTCCCTCCCTCCTCTCTCTTTTCCTCTTCTCCTTTCTCTGTCTCTGTCTTTCTCTGTGTCTCTCTCTTCCTGTCCCTGTATGTGTCTGTCTCTGTCTCTGTCTGTTTCTCTGTCTCTCTCTTCCTGTCCCTGTATGCGTGTCAGTCTCTCTATCTCTATCTCTGTCTCTCTCTCTTTCTATCTCTGTCTCTCTCCCTCTCTGTGTGTCTCTATCTCTGTCTCTCTGTCTCTCTCTCTCTGTATCTCTCTCTCTTCCTGTCTTTGTATGTGTGTCTGTCTCTGTCTCTGTCTCTCTCTGTCTCTGTCTCTCTGTCTGTCTCTGTCTCTCTCTGTCTCTCTCTCTCTCTTTCTCTCTCTCTCTGTCTCTCTCTCTCTCTCCCTCTCTCTCTCTCTGTTCTCCCTTCTCCATTTCTCTCCTCCAGTCCCCTAAAGGCTTCCCATGAGGTGCTGGTGGCAGTCAGTCTGTCATCTGAGCGTCACCGGCCTCTGAGGACTGCCCCCTCTCCTTCCAAAGTAGAGAAAGAAACTGAGACAGAGAACTTTTCAAACAGATTTACTGATGAGGAGACAAACAGCAGGAAAAGCCAGAGCCAGCCTCGTTCGAGGAAGCATGGCTCCGGCGCATTATGAAATCCGGACAGGTGAATCGCTTCGTTGGCTGTAAGGGCATGAACTTCATGGCGGCCTGCTAAGGGCCTGGACATGAATTTTTCATCTCTGTGCCAAGCTAACGAATCTCCCGCATGAGAATATAAGTTCCTTGGGGGCAGGCACTCATTTCGCACTTACTTTCCATGCCCAGTAGTTACTGCTTAATAAATGCTTGCTGAGTTACTGATTCCTCTTCAGCTGTCATTAAAGAGCTACGCGTGTGACTAAGGACTCAAGAAGGATTTTGGGCAGAAGGGCACTGAGGCCCTGCTTATTTATTTGTCTTTGTTGAGTAGTTTCGGTCATGTCTGACTCTCTGTAACCCCATTTAGGGTTTTCTTGGCAGAAATACTGGAGTGGTTTGCCATTTCCTTCTCCAGCTCATTTGACAGATGAGGAAACTGAGGCAAACAGAAGTAAGTGACTTACCCAGGATCACACAGCTAGCCAGTGTCTGAGGCCAGATTTGAACTCAGGAAGATGAGTCTTCCTGACTCTAGGACCGGCGCTGTGTGCACTATGGTCCCACCTTGCTTGCCCAATACTTACCTATAGCTTTCAGAAATAAGGAAGTAACGATCCCTTTAGATTAATAGGATCCCTGCCCCATAGATTTATTGATGGAAACAATTCTGAGACGGTCTAATCCAACCCTCTCATTTTACGGTTAAGGAAATGGAAGGTAGTACATAACAGAGACTAGGTTTGATCCTGAGACCCCTGGCGTGATCCCAAGTCCCCTGCTTCCAGTCCAGCTATGCTGCCTATCCTGGCAGGAGGGACGCTGATAAACCAGAGAGTATGCAGAAGAGGGGAATCGTGATGGTGAAAGAAGCCAATCCCATGTCTTATGAGCACTGGTTGAAGGGACTGGGAATATTTAACCCAGACACCAGAAGACTCAGGAGAGCTATGATACCTGTATTCCAGTATTTAAAGGATAGTCATGTAGAAGATGAATTTGCCCCGGAGGGCAGAACCAGAAAAAAATGGATGGGAATTACCAACAGACAAATTTAAGGCTGAGGAGCCTAAAAAGGTTCAAACCATTAGAGCTATCCCAAAGAGGAATGTGTCGCCTCAAGACATAGTGGATTCCCCTTGTTAGCTTTCTCTAAACAGAGTCTGGATTATTTATTTGTCATTTAAATTGTAGAGAGGATTCTTGTTACAATTCAGGTTGGACTCAAAGGCTGCTAAGATCTCTTCCAATTCTGAAATTCTAGGATTTGGCGATCAAAAAATTGTAATCTATGTAGGCTACCTCATTTTCTTTATCTGTCATACCTCAGTTTCTTTATCTGTCAAATGAGACAGTAAGACTAAATGTCACCCTGAGGTCCTTTCTAACTCTATACCTACGATCCTACAATCTCCCTCAAGTCCACATCATAAGAGGACCAAGTGAAGGAACTGGGAATGTTTAGCCTGGAGAAAAGAAGGCTTGGGGTGGGAGTGGGGGTTGTTGAAAAGGAGGGAATATGACCATTATTGTTGAGTCATTTCAGTCGTGTTCAAGTCTTTGTGACCTCATTTGGGGTTTTCTTGGCAAAGATACTGGAGTGGTTTGCCATTTCCTTATCTAGCTCATTTTACAGATGAGAAAACTGAGGTAAATAGGGAGAAGTGATTTACCCAGGGTCATACAGTTGATAAGGGTCTGAAGCTGGATTTGAAGTCATAAAGATAGTCTTCCTGATTCCAAACCTAGTGCCATATCCACCGGACCACCCAGCTGCCCTAGGGGACATGAGAGATGTCTTGGAATGTCTGAAGCAGGTGGTAAAGCTAGCACCTTGCATAGTCTATGACAATAGCTCTGAGTCTTCGAGCATGACATCCCAAAAAAGCTCAAACCCTTGCTCCCTCTTTTCTACCCAGGCTTTGGGCATCACCAATAATGGAATTAATATGCCAAGAGTATGACTCCCTCTTTTTCACATTACTCTGGATAAAAATCAGCTCCAAACGTAAATACATCAGCTGTCATCTCCAATACCAAATGCAATTTGCATTTGAGATGGAAGGGAATCTATTCGGAGTCTGCAATATTTTAAAAGCCAAAGTCTAAAATAACAGACTTAGCAATTTTTTTCTTCTGAGTAGCAGTTAACACAGTGACTAATCCCATCAAGGAAGCATTAATTGGTGTCTAGATGCTCTTTCTCATAGCAGCGGTGGGCTGTAAAACTTAATCCTCACCTCCTATTTCCAGCGTGGAGCCACAGTGTTCATCAATAAAACTAATGCTATTCATTAAGTACGGGTATAATTACCTACAACTCTAACACAACAACAACAACAAAAGAGGCCCATGTAACCAAATGGCAATGCAGCTTGGGTACCCAGGCCATTGCAGCAACGGTGTCTGAGGCAGAGAATAAAGCCAGGCTAAGGGGGGGTGGAATTCCAACCACTATGCTCAGAACAAAGGGGCAGTGCCAGGTCTCACACTGACAGCTCTTCTTTCCAGGCTGACATGATGTGTCCATATTGTCAACTAGAGCTAATTGGGAGGCCAAGGTCCTGGGGCATATGTAGCCCTGTGCAGACCTACTGGGCCTGGTCTGCAATCTCTGTGTCTTTATCCTCACTATATCCCCTGCCTCCAATTGCACCTTCCTTTCTCCCTTCAGGTTATCCCCAAACTACCAAGCCACTCAAAACTGAGCTCCTTTTTGCCTTCTTGGAATCCTAGCAGCACTTTTTAGTTATAAAACACAAGCCAGCACTTACTTTCCACCTTGAGCTCATCACTCATTTTCTTGTGTCTCATCTCTTTTACTCACTGGCCAGGTATATAATAACCTCTCACTTCCTCCTCTGTCAAATGGGTTGACCTGCCCTGACTCTCATGCTGAGCACTAGGAGAATCAAGGGATCATAGATTTAGAGGCCTTGATTCTCCTAGTCCAACCCCTTCACTTTACTGACAAGGAGACTGAGGCGAATGCAGGTTAAGTGACTTGCCTAAGGCCACACAGCTAGTAAGCATTAGAGGCAAGCTTCAAACCCATGAATGTACCATGCTATACCCATAAATCACTACATAAATAGAAGTTGTTAATATTGTAGCTGCTAAATATGTGACTATTATCTCCCCAGCAAGACTATAATCCCTTGGTGGGCAGGGACCATGGTTTAGCCTTCTTCTCTGAGCTCTGAAGGAAGGTAAAGAATTCAGCAGGGGGTATGAGGGGATACTATTCCAGGGATGGTATACCTGGGGGTTGAAGACATCAAGGCAAGAAAAGAAGAAGTCTGAGAAACAGTGAAGAGTCTGGTCTGGCTAAAGAGTAGAATTGAGAATGAAGGCAAATGGAATAAGGCAGGAAAAGTAGATTGGAACCAAATTGAGGAGGGCTTGGAAAGCCAGGTTAAGAAGTGAGCGCTCTATTCATAAGCAATGGGGAGTCACTGAAGTGTTCTGGGCAAGGGATATATGCAATCAGACCTATGCACTGTGAAAATAACTGTAAATTGGGCACATGACTAGCCCATACTAAACGCTCGCTAAATGCCCATTGACTGACTGAAGGATGGAACACTGAGGTCATGGACTAGAGGCCGGGAGACATATTAGGAGGGTACAATAACAGCAGGGATGCTTAACTAGTGGTTGGCTGGATTTTATTTTCTTTACAAACCGATTTCATTAATTCAAGTCATACATTGGAAGGACAAATACCGAAGCTGAAGTTAAATACTATGGCCACATAATGAGAAGACAAGACTTGTTGAAAAAGGCCCTGATGCTGGGAAAGATTGAAGGCAAAAAGAGAAAGGGATGGTAGAGGATAACATGGAGAGATGGTATCATGGAAACAATGAGAGCAGTGGAGAGAGAGTGCCAGGCCTGGAGTCAGGAAGACCCGAGTTCAAATGTGACCTCAGGCAAGTCACTTCACCCTGCTTGCCTCAGTTTCCTCATCTGTAAAATGAGCTGGAGAAAGGGAAAGGCAAACTGCTCCTGTATCTTAGACAAGTCACTTTACCCAGATTGCCTCAGTTTCCTCATCTGTAAAATGAGCTGGAGAAAGAAATGGCAAACCTACTCAAATATCTTTGCTAAGAAAACCCCAGATGGGGTCATGGAGAGTCTGATGAGACTGAACAATAAGGGAATCACTGGGGAGGAAATGCCACCTGAAATGCAGCTCACCCACTGACAGCATCAAGAGAGCTTCCTGGGCAATGACCATATCAGAGGCAAGATTTGAACCTAGATCTTCATGACTTCGAGACTGAAGGAAGAGTACTTTAAGAAACAGAAAGACTTCAAAAGACAAGGGGAAGAGAGAGGAGACAGCTTTGGTAGCCAGGCAGCTTCCTTGTAACTCATTGTGAGCCACTGTGAGCTCCTCGTTTCTTCAGCCTCCCCCTACCCCAGCCTCAGACCACTGGAGTGACTCAGAGCCCAGGAGACATTGAGGAGAATGGATGGCTGAATGTGGGAGTCCTTGAGGGACCATTTTAATAGGACAAAGAGTGAGGATCAGAAGGGGAAGTAGAAACAAATGAGAAATGATAGATATATTTTCCAAAGTATCTACTTTTATCTACCCTATCACACTGCCTCTAATAGTTACTACACTAGTCAGTATTTAATAAATTTCTAATAAAAATTAATGAATGTTTACTGAATGAATGGGTGACTCTGGATTGGGAGGACTGGACTCTCCCTACTCCAGCCCACCCTTCATTTAGCTGTCGCTCTCTTCGCATTCAGGATCTAATAAGAAATCCTCTCTTTGGATTTTAAAGCTTTTTCACAACCTCCTATCTTTCCAGTCTTCTGGCATCTTACATATCCCCACATACTCTGCAACTCAGTGACACCAACCCCCTTGCTATTCCTCACGGATGATACTGCATCTCCCGCCTCTGGGCATTTCCTCCAGCTGTGCCAGGAATGCCTGGAACGCTCTCCCTCCCCCTCTCCACTTCCTCGCTTCCCTGGCTTCCTTCAAGTCCCAGCTAAAATCCTGTCATGTACAAGAAGCCTTTCTCACCCCTTCCTTTGATTCTTTTGCCTTCCCTCTATTGATTATTTCCAATTTAACCTATGTTTTGTTTGTATATAATTGTTTTCTCCATTAGACTGTGAAGTCCTTGAGAGCAGGGATCACTGCCCCCCTTTGCTTTGCATCTGCAATGTTTACCCCCGGTGCCTGGCAGAATCTCAACATACCCCCCCACACACACACCCAAGTATCATCTCCCAGTCAGTGGCTCTCCCTACCAACACACCCACAGGCAAGCCCAGGATCTCTCTCTCCTTGCCAGTTTCTGCTTGCTAGGCACACATCACTGCCCTAATGTCCATTTATCAGCGATGCAACCCAGTCAATCAAGCTTCAGCTCCCTTCCAGCAACTTCCCACTACACAGGAATCCCAGTGGCTATCAAAGGACCCTTTCAATTTCCTATCAAAGACCTATGGGGCTGTGGGTTTGGAATATGCAAACCACTTTTGTGCTTGAGATGAGTGAGGCTTGGAGCCCCAAGCTCAACTCTGCCTTCCCCATTTCTTGGGGGAGCCTGCCCGTTTGCTGAATTAGCAGGCTTTGCAGAAGATTATTGAGCGTATACAGAAGACACTTGCTCCATATTTGGGTCCATAGCAAGTTGAAAGAGGTGACAGGAAAATTAGAGAAAAAATGGAATGGCATTTTCTCCCTCACTTCGGAAAATGTACCTATCATTCTCATTTGTTTCTATTTCCCCTTCTGATCCTCATTCTTTGTCCCATTAAAATGTCCCCTCAAGGACTCCAACATTCAGCTATCCATTCTCCTCAATGGCTCCTGGGCTCTGAGTCACTCCAGTGGTCTGAGGCTGGGGTAGGGGGAGGCTGAAGAAACGAGGAGCTCACACTGGTTCACAATGAATTACAAGGAAGCTGCCTGGCTACCAAAGCTGTCTCCTCCCTCTTCCCTTTGTCTTTTGAAGTCTTTAAGTTCCTTAAAGTAATTTTTCATCTCTGTGTTGGGCCATGATGAGCTGAGACCCTGTGCCCCTCAGGAAGTGTGTCTCAGTGGCACCCAAGAAGCAGAAAGCAGGAGCTGGGGGATGGCCAAACAAAAGATGGTAGGTACACAAACAAATGATAAGTGCCTACTATGTGCCAGGCACCTCACTAAGCACTAGGAAGCCAAGTACAAATGAGACGGTGCCTGCTCTCAAAAAGTTTACATTCCAGTTGGGGAAGACAACTCATGAAAGGCGGCCAGAAAAAGGAGGAGGGGGTGATGCCTCGAGAGGAGTCTTGGAAATGTCCCAGAGATGGCTTGGAGGGCTGTGCCATATGAGAAAATAAAATATGAAGGACACACAGGTGCATAGGAACATCTCTATGAACTGGTGCAGAGTGAAGAAATCAGAACTAGTAAAATAATATACACGATGAGGCAGTTGGTGCTGCAGTGGATAGGGCTCTGGGCCTGGAGTCAGGGAAGACCCAAGATTGAATCTAGCCTCAGACACTGCCTCTGCTGTAACACCATGGGAAAAGGTTAGCCTTTGCTTGCCTTAGTTTCTTTAACTGTAAAATGGGAATAAGGATAGCACCCACCTTGAAGGGTTCTCATGATGGTCAAATGAGATAATAGCTGTAAAAAGTGCTTAGTATGGCAACCGGCACACAGTAGGTGCTCCATAAATGCTTACTCCCTTGTCCTTTCTTACAACAAAGTAGGTGGAAAGAACGAAAGCATCTAGAGTGAATGCTGTGTGATTATCATGACCAACTCAATAGAAGAAGTGAGAAAATTCACATTCCTCTCTTCTTTGCAGAGGCGGGGGACCATGGGGAAGAGAATATCACGTACACTGTTGGTTCACTGATGTGCGGGCTAATGTTGCCGAATGATTTTTTCCTCTTTCTTTTTATATGCTTTGTTACAAGGAATGTTTCCCTGGAGAGGAGAGGAATATACTCAGAAATGAAGGTGAGATAAAGACAATATCAATATTTTTTTAAAAAAATGATAACTCTAATGATCTCACTCATTAGAAATGCAAGGCATAGCCCCCCAAACCCTCCTTTACAAGCTAGATATGCTTCTTCTCTTCTCCATGAATTCACTGAGCTCCTTCCTGCCTCTGTGGCTTGGCGCACATGGTTCCTCTGACCTGGAACGTCCCTCCCCCCTTCCTCTGCACATTGTTTAGATCTTTCTCGAGTCCCACGTGCTCAAAGAAAGTGTGTTGGAGCCGAGAGAGAACTTAGAGATCGTTTAATCCAAATTAGTCACTCATATTCCAGATGGAGAAACTGAGGTCCAGAGACAGGAAGTCACTTGCTGAAGGTCACATATCTGCAGATAAAGGACTAAAATCTATATCCATTACCCCAAATTCAGATCTCCTTCCAACTCCAATCACAGACTAACTTATATCATAAGGAAAATGGTGATTTTTCAAAAATTCCTAAAAATCATACTTGTCTCAAAGTAGGACAAGCTGGCAAAAGTATAGTGGGTCCCTCTTCACTAGAGGTCTTCAGTTTAGCTTCATTTCAAGCCTCTCTGGTAGAGAGACCGCCTGTTGAGGGGAAACTGGGATACTCTCTCTCTTTATTTATTTGCAAGTTGCATTCTAACGGTAGAATGTAAGCTCCCTGACCGTTTTGCTACTTTGTTGGCCCACAACAAAGCCCTGCCAAGGTGCTCTTTGGAGAGACAATTAGTTAATTTTCTGTGTGACCATTTTATTACTCTGAAACTGGAAAAAATGATGTCAGTCAGACTCTGATTTATTTTTTGTTGTTGAATGTCTAAACTTAAGAAAGTAAACTTAAGAAAGTAGAGAAAATACTAATAACGAAGAAGAAGAACGCCTCGTACTTTCAAAGAACCGGTTGTTAAGTATTTACCAGTATATCCCTCTTTGCTGCATCTAAGGTGGCTGGTGAATAGACTCACTGAACCTTGAGTCAGGAAGATTTGAGAACAAATCCTGCCTTAACCACTTATTAGCTATGTAACCCTGGGCAAGTCACTGGACCTGTTTCCTCATCTGTAAAATGGAAAGGGGGGGAGGGGAATAAGTATTTAATGGAAATACTAATAGGATTGTTGTGTGAGGATTAAGTGAAACAATATTTTGAAGTGATACACAAATGCTAGCTACCGTTCTGTGAGGCATGATTTGAATTCAGGTCTTCTCAACTCAAAGTCTTGCTCTCTGTCCTCTTTGCCTTTGCCACTTAACTGCCTAGAAACACTTCTTGATTGGATTGCTGTGTGAGCCTAGGCAAGTCACTTTAACCTGCCTCAATTTCCACCGATGTAAAATGCAGATGATAACAGAGTTATTATGAAGATTAAATGAAATGACATTTGTAAAAAGCTCAGCACAGTATACGGCACATAGTAGGCACTATATAAATGCTTATTCCCTTTCCTTCCTTAGCTGCTCTTAATTAATTTCAGATTGCTTAGCCAATACTTTGTCTTTACTTATCCGAGTAAATAATCACTCCCCATCATAGAATGTGAACTTCTGGATGGCAGAGATTGTCTTTTCCTCCTACAATGTCTTGCACATAGTAGGTGGCAATAATAAATATAATGATAATAATAATAGCAGCCCCTAGTATGTATGCAGCTTTTTAAGGTTTGCAAAGCTCTTGACATGGGTTGATCTAATTTGATCCTCACAGCAACCAAGAAGCATGGGCATTATTCTTATCCTCATATAACATATGTGGAAAATGAGGCTAAGAGAGATTAAGTGACCTGCCCAGGGTCACACAGCCAGATCATATCTGTGGACAGATTCGAACTCAGGTCTTCCTGGTTCCAAGCCCAGCCTTCTATTCACTATGACATACCCAGATATTTTTAATACTTATCAAATCAGATCTAATTAAATGGCAAACACCCAGAGACCATCAACCATTACAGATATGGTTTTTTTTGTCTTACTATTCCCTGCTCCTTGCAAAGGACTTCCATATAGTAGGTGCATAATAAAGGCTTGTTGAGTTTGACCAAATTGAATGACCAACACTAAGGCGCCACTAACCAACATAGATGCTGTGTCATTTTCTATATTTGTAACCCCAGTACCTTCTACACACCAGATGCTCAATAGATGTTTGTTCAATCTTATAATAAAAAAATAGGCATTTATCATCTTTAATCCGAAAAAGGCTTCAAAATGTTTGTCCTGAAATTCTGCCTTATGTGCCAGTTCTGGAATTCTTCTAGAAAACTTTTTTTTTAAATGCACTTCCCAGGGAACCAAGCAATTGAAGCTTTTTCATTACAACTGAGGGCTGATGCTGGAATATTAAAATCACCATTAAGTGGAATGTGCATGAAATGCTGAATGTCTTCTGGAGAATAATTTCTGGCTCTAATGACATACCGTAGACCTAAATCTTAGTCCTAGACATGGGGGGAAAGAGACAGTTAAATCAACTTTGTCCATTTAAAAATAATTTTAGGATATCTAGAACCCGTCTCTTTATTGCTCAACAGCATTCAGCAATTTCTTTTGCCCTCATTTATTCCTGGTTTCAATGGGGCTCTGGTTTGATTTATTGAAAATTAGTTCTTACAGCTAGTGAATCCTTTAAACTGTTTTCATATAAATCATGCAGCTATCTGTTAATATGCTGGGGACGGCCTCCAGTTGGAGCTTCTATCTTCAACAAAGCCAGAGGGTGCCTGACCACCTTTTGTGCTAACAGGCAATGCCATTTATTGATTGAGGTCTCCATAGAAACAGGTCATTATTTTCAACACCTAAGGCTCTAGTGAACTTTTTTCCTCCATCAAAAAAATCAACCACTACAACAACAAAACCCTTTATCTTAATCAAATTCAAATTCAACTATGGCCTTTCATTTTAGGGATAATTGCTTGGCTTTCTTGGCAAGCCAGTCGTCTCATTTTTAAAAAAGGGCCACTTTTAGTGCACAGATGCATACATGTGCAGAGGAAGTAATCCATAGACCTTTTTCATTTAATGGCAAGATTGGATATTCATTCCATTCATCTCTATTTCAGAACACCTTAAGTTGGTCTAATGATAACACTGTTCAGAGTCTTGTTAATTCCGTGTGGTAAGCAGAGTATGGTGCCTTCTTTCTCTTTTACTTTGCACTAGGTGAGCCTACCAAAAAGACACAAAAGCCCCCATTCAGGAAAAACAAAGAATGAACAAACAAACAAAAAACCCACCCTATCATGCTGGTAAGTGCTACAAAAGGCCATACCTAATGTGGTCTCCCACATGATGGCCATCAATGGTATAAGAAATGGGGCACTGGACGTGGAGCCAGAAAGACCTCATCAAATCCCTTAACCTCTTTGTACCTCAGTTTCTTCATCTGTAAAGTAGAAGGATTAGAATCGATAGGTCCCTTCTGTCTCAAAATTTATGATACTTGAGTGGCATTTTTTAAAATTGTGCCAGAGTTCTTCTTTGGTTTACCGGTTTCTTTTAGTGATTTTTAGCTTTTTCCAGTGTTATTTATGATAGCTTTGCCTCTCAGAGGGTTTTTCAATCTCTATCTGTGAAGAAGGGCAATGATGAATTAGGCTCCCCTTACCCTCTCTCATAGCCGCCATCTTGGTGGACATCTCCGTGATGTTTAGAATCACTCGTTAGAGGATGGCCATCCAAGGAATAATTGCTGAGATTAAGGAGTATCCCTCAGGATTTGGGAAAAGAAGAAGGGATGTCTCAGTGGTATAACTGGGAAAAAACAAACCACAGAGCTCTAATGCCCTACACAAGGGACGAGCCAAGCCTTCCTTCAGCTAGAGCTGGAGTCCTGGCAATCCCAAGCTGCTGAGTATGAGCGACTGGAATCTGGAAAGCCAAATTCTGCATTGCTTTGCATCTCTAACTCTTTTTAATACACTCTGGGCAAATGAAATACAGCAAGTGTTTCTTCCTGACGTATCTCCTTTCAGCTCCTCTCCACCACCCCACTTTTTAGAGCACTGTTTTCTGAAGAAATCCTCCAAGTGTTGCCGCATCACAGCAGGAAATGATACTCACTACAGTAATAAATGTATATAAAAGATCATATGTAGAAATCATTTTTAAGTTGAGATATCCTTCAAAGGCAGGAGTGATATACAGGGTGAAAGGCATTGCTCATAAATCTTTTGGAAAGATGATAGGGCATTATTCAATGATTTAAGGAACAGCACAGTAAAAAATAATTCCACATATAAATATTTAGATATAGTTTATTATATTCAATACCTGTCCAAATTTATCCCCGGTATAGATCATTTCCAACTGCACTCAGAGACAGCCTGCCAAGATAGGAAGTATCAGAACCAGTAACTATGAAAACTTTGCCATGTGTTTTGTGAAGACAGGGCTACTATTTTTAAAACAGCCTAATGCAGAGCAGATAGTTTGGGGATTGGTGAGGTGAAGAGAAAATGCTCTAGCAAAAGGGTTTGGATTGGGTTTTTTTTTTTGGTTGTTGGTTTTTCTTTAAGTTTCAAGAGATGGAATGGTGTAGTGCAGTGAGAAAGAGATCGAGTCAAAAGACCTGGATTCTAGGTCAAGTTCTGCTAGCTCACCTTAGGCAAGTCACTTCACTGTGCCTTTCTGCCTCAGTTTCCTCATCTGTAAAGTGGGAATAATCAAGTCTTGCCTATCAGCAGTACACATGAGCACTTCCTGCTGTTGTTGCTATGTGAATATGTCAAGTCAAATCAAACCATGTCAAGAAGCATTTATTAAGCACCTATTGCATGTCAGGCACTGTACTAAGCACTAGAGATTCAACCAGAAAAAAAGGTAAAAAGTAATCTCTGCTCTCAAGGAGGTCACCATCTAATGGGAGAGACAACATGCAAATACCTATGTGCAAACAAGGTTTAGATAAAAATAAATTGATGGTGATCTTAAAGTTGTGTGCTCTTTTCAACTCAACCTGTAATTTCATTGGTATTAGAAGCTTCTGGGGAGGAAAGCCCCTCTACTAATACAGGCTCGCATCCTTTCCAACAGCCTCAGTTATCTGGATATTAAGAGGTTAAAGGACTTGCCCAGGGTCACATAGCCAGTAGGTATCATAGGCAGGATTTGAACCCAGCTCTCCCTCACTTTGAAGTCAGCTCTCCCGCTACTACCCCAAACTGCCCCTAATGAGACAAGATATGAAAATCTTCCATCAGTCGGGAAATGCTTTTGGGTGTCTGTAATGCATGGCTTATGAGAACTTAGAATGTCTCCTCTTCTGTGCCGAGAGCCAGAAGGGCCTTAGGAGTCACCTGAAGGGATGCTGTCAGCTGACAGAACATGGGGAAACAGACGGTCAAAGAAGAGAAGTCATTTGCTCAAGATTCTACAGCTGGTTCTGGGGCAGAGAAAGGATTAGAAACCAGCTCTCCTGGATCCAACCCACTCTCTCCCTCTACACTAGTCATTTTCAGGCTGCTCTGCTTTGAGAGGCCACAATGGATAAGATAAAGATGCTTGACAATTTTAAGTGAACATCTGACATTTTCATATTTTACTCTTTAAGTTTAGGATATATGTGTATGTGTGTGTGTGTATTCTCTCTTTCTCTCTCTTCTCTTTCTGTCTTCTCTCCTCTCTCTCTCTTTCTCTCTCTCTCTCTTTCTCTCTCTCTCTCTTTCCTCTCTCTCTCTCTCTCTCTCTCTCTCTCTCCACATACCACATATACACACACATACATCTATGTTTATGTATATAGATGTGTACAAACCCGCATATACATTCCATGTACATAAATGTATATGTGTGAATATATGTATGTGTGTTTATATGTGAAGAGAGAAAGAGAGTACAAATCCTCTCCTGCTTCTTACACTCCGCTCATGGGACAGTATAAAGACTGTAGGAGCAGGAGTCTAAGGACTTGGGTTTAAATCCCACCTCTTCCACTTACTGCTTGTGTGATCTTAGACAAGTCACTTAACCTCGTTTCTTCACCTGTAAAATGGGGGTGGGGAGGAATTTGATGACTTCTAAGGTCCTTTGATCCTATAGTCTTGTCTCCCTCAGCTCTAAATCTGTGTTCCCTCAAAGTTTCCAGGTCTATGGTCCTGGCAATCCCCCCCCCCCAGTATAATTCCTGCTCACCTCACTGAATATCTAAGTAATTAATGTTTCAATCCTTTTCCATGTTGATTATAGGAGACACTAATAATAATGGGACAGAATGATGGAAATGTCTAGGAGGCAAAGAATCTTGTTTCTTTTTCGAAGCTCACCAGAAAATATAAAATTCTTAAGGGCGGGGGCTATTCTCTTTCATCTTCATAACCCCGCTTAGCCTTCTAATTCATTTTAGGGAATTCTAGAAGCAGAAATTCCACATCCCATCAGACATTTCCATATCCAGACAAGGTCCCACAGGGTTTTGACCAAAGGGTCCCAAACACATTAGGTCCTAGAAAAAGTGAAGCTTTCTGCCTCCAGATTCCAGACAATTTCACTATCAGTTCTGTTTCCTTTAAATTCATCTCCACCATTTTCCACCCCCCGACACACACCTTACCATCCTCCTATAGCAAGCTATTCTCCATTATCAAAACATCAACCCTTTAAGAAAGGAGGTGCAGTCAGAATGAAGTAACCTACATAAGAACCATAAATTCCAGAAGGCACTGGCCACCGGGGAAGGGGGTAGGATGGATCTGGAAGACAGAGAATCCAGTTTGAAGAATGATGCCCTCTCTGGAGTGCGAATGGAATTCTTTTATTAAATTGTATTTTTTCGGTTATCAAGAATTTATTTTCTCCCCCCACCCAATGGAAAAATAAAAGAAAAACAAAACACTTGTAAAAAATATGTGAATTCAGGCCAAACAAATTCTCAAACTGGCCAAGTCCAAAATAAATGATGTCTCATTCTGCTAGTTGGATGATTACTTTTAAAGGACCAGTCCAATCAGAAGAGGAGTGACTACAAGGAGTCTTAGGGGTACTTGTGGGCACTAGTGGCCTGATGATTAGAAAGCAGATTTCTTTCCCTGGCTCCAAGTTGGTGGGAAGTGGCTGTGAGGGATGCCAGGCTGCTGGGACAGAGGTTAGCAGCACATGATGCAAAAGACTGGCTGTGTTCCTACAACCCCCATTTGCTTGCTCAAGACAAATGGAAATCTTGATTGCAGCATATTCTTTCCCCTTGAGGGCAGAACCATAACTAGGAATTCTGGCACCTGGTGTAAATTTAGTCCATTCATTCATTCATTCATGAGCACTTATAAAATGCCTACTATGTGCCAGGTTGGGAGTAGAAAAGGAGGCTGTGAGCCAGGTACTGAACCAACTCAAGAGGACATTAGTAAATGTCTGATGCTCTTTTAGATGATGGCTACAAGGATCTAGACAGGATGGAGTGAAATTTAAAGAAAGAAAGGTAGATGCCAAGTAGTAGTGGCTGAGGGAACACCTGAAAATAGAAGTGGGAAGGAAAGAATATGCCAACTCCTCCTGGCCCCTATGTGTCAGTGGGTATGGGAGAAGTAGCAGCCAGCCTCAAAAAGGGGGCCAAGAGAGGTGACATCCTGAGAAGGCTGGGCTTTGATGACTATCAGAAGAAGGAAGGAATGTAAAGAGCAGAGAATCCAAGATCACAAGATCTCAGATTTAGAACAAGGAGATGGTCCAATTCAACTCCTCATTTTATAGATTAAGAATCTGAAACTCAGGGAAGTAAAGACATACCTAAAGTCACACAGTTTGTAAGGAACAAAGGCAGAGTTTGAACTCAGGCTTTCTGACTCTCAGCCCAGTGATCTTTCTATAACAGAACTGGACAAAGTATAAAAGGAAGAGAGAGAACAGTGACTGGGGAGGAGTAGGGCTAATTTACTATGGATAGATTGGGATGGGGCTTGGGTGGATCTACCTTGAGAGGCAGAAGCATGTTTGCCTCTAGTTTTATCTTCCACCTTGATCCCTCTAGCCTGAATGGGTGGTAAAGTGCCTCCAACAAAAAATAATTTCTACCAAGCCGTCTGTTTCTTCCTCCATTATTTAAAATATTATTAAAAATTATTAAAATACTCAGCTTCGAAAGTTTGGGAGCTTTCTCATCTCTGAGCTATAGTCCTGGCTCCTATCTCCCCACTTAAATCCTGGGGAGAATCCAGCATAAAGTAAGCTCTTCAAGGATAGGGCCTGTCGTATTTTTGTATTTGTATTTATAGCACCTAGGACAGTGCCTGGCACATTTCAGGTGCTTAACAACTGACTAGAAATTGACAAGGTGAGTAACAATTGCTTCACCTCTTTTCCATGTCAATAATTGACTTTCTGGTCAATTCACATATCTTTTTTTAAAATATTTCTCATTAAGATGCACATCTGGTGGTTTCAGAGCTGCCAATGAAGAATAATACAATGTGACCCCTATATCCTCATCCATGTCTACACTATTCAAAATGGCAGAGGGAGTTATAAACTCTACTCCCCAGCCCCAATAAACTAAGTCCAGTTTAAGAAAAGTGGAAAGACTACCCCCTTAAATTTCTAACATGTCCATATTTGATGGCTTTCCAACATGATCTTGTATCCCCAAGAAAAAAGGTGAGTTGGGTGGCCAGTAGGACCATGTGTACCACCAAAAAATACCACATGTAAAAGGGCATGAAAGGACTTGGGATTTCTTTGATGTAGAGATCTCTCAGGTGAGGAAATTCCGTTTATTAATAAAAGTTAGCATCTTCTCAGCAACTTATAGTCAGACAGTTCTCTGGGGAAACTGAAAGGTTAAGTGACCTGTCCAGGGTCACAGAGCCAGTATATGTCAGAGACAGGCCTTGAACCCAGGTCTTTGTGGCCATTGAGACCAGCTCGCTCTCTTCTGTGCCAAGTTACCTATCTTTGGAATAACCTACACCATTTCATCTTGGATATATAAGCACTCCAAAAGGTCATGACCACTCTGTCAGTCAGTGTCCAAGCACCTTTGGAAAGCGTGACATTGGTGGTATGTGGCTCCATTTCCCAGATGGGGAGTGTAATGTCATTGGGTGAATGATGGACCTGGAGTCAGAGGACCTAGAATGAGAGCTCCATTCTGACACTAGCTATGCAACCCTGAACAATATACTGTCCCTTTCTGGGCCACAGTTTCCTTACCGATAAAATAGTCCTGAACTGTTTTGTTGGTCCTTCAATAGGCACATCCCAGGATACCAAGGTAAGGTAAAAACTTAAAGAAAACTCAGCCCCTGTTGATAATCCAAACACCGCATGAGGAATCACTTTCAGAAAGAGAACAGCTCTAACCTGTCTGATGAATTGCCTGGGTCATAGATTCTGGTAGAAGTGATAATTTAAAATGATAGTCAAGTATGAAGTCATCATAATTGTTTGTAAAGGGACTAGTTTCTTAAAAGAGATAACACCACCCATCTCCCTTACTTCCTTGCAGAGGTGGAGGTGTGTGGGTGTGGAATGTTGCATACACTGTCAGAATTAGTTACTGTGTAATTACTCCTACTGAGCTGCTTTTTTCCCCTTCTTTATTTTATATTCTTTCTTACAAAAGACACCTCACTGCATAAGGGAGGAGGAGGGATCTATTCATAAACAGAGGTGACATAAAAGCAAAATATATCAATAAAAAAGGAAAAACATATATGCAGCATGATAAAATGGAAAAGCCACGGGACTGGGAAAATTAGAACCTGGGTTCTAGTTCTAAAATTTTACCTTCTACAGGAAGACTTTTCCAACCCCTCTTTTTTTTGAGAAAAGCAAAAAAAAAAAGGGAAGGTAAGGCAATTGCGGTTAAGTGACTTGCTCAAGGTCACAGCTAGTAAGTGTCAAGTGTCTGAGGCCAGATTTGAACTCAGGTCCTTCTGACTCCAAGGCCATTGCTCTATTCACTGCATCACCTAGCTGCCCCTCCAACCCCTCTTAATTCTAGTGTCTTCCAGCTGTTCATCACCCCCAGTTTATTCTAGAGATATCTTGTTTGAACAGAGCTGTTTGCATGTTCTCTTCCCCATCAGTCTCCCCAGATGTCTTGTGTATGCTGGGAAGAGGTGGGGGGCAGGAATGAATGGATTGGGGATAAAGGGGGCCTCTGCAGCCCCTCCTTAAACTCCAACAGAAGTGGACGTGTGCCTACAACGACACTCCCTCCTGTCTCCAGTCTTCTCCCAAAAGAACACAAGCTCCTTGAGGGCAGGAACTGTTTCATTTTTGTCTCTGTTTCTCACATATAGTGCCTAGCATATAGGAGACACCACAAATGTTTGATTGATTAGATTGTGAGCTCCTTGAGGACAGGGACTTTTACCTTTCTTTGTAACCCCAACACTTAGCTAGAACATAACAAGGGCTTAATAAATGTTTATTGACTAACTGATTCTTCTCTACCATTTGTCCTAGGGCAAAGCAATTCCCCTATCTGAGCTTCCTTTTCTTCATGTTTAAAATGGGAATGTAATGCAGTGGAAAGAATGGATCCAGAGGACCTGAGTTCGAATCTTAACTCTGCTACTTACCACCTTTGTGATCTTGAGAAAGTCACTTTAACTAGGACTCAGTTTCCTTATCTGTAAAATGTCAGCGGTTAGGCTAGGTGACCTCTGAGTTCCCTTCTGTCTTTAAATTCATGATGCTATGATGCTATTATTAATTAAATGAATCCCCCACTCCCTGAGACAAACCTTTAAGACAGGAGTTTCACAGATTAGGTGAACATGAATGGGTTGGGCTCTTCATTGAAACTGATGAGATCATAGATTTGTGGAAATATTTGAGTTGAGGGTCCTTCCCAATCTACAGCCTTATGAGAACAGAGGCAGAGAGGTAAAGAAACTGGCTTAAGGTGACATCACAAGTCTACAACAGCTACCACATCATGGTAACAATGGAAAAACCACTGGATTTGGAGTCACGGGAACTGGGTTCAAATACTGACTCTCACTTCCTACCCATGTGGCCTTGAGCAAGTAATTTCAGCTCTCTGACCCTCAGTTACCTCTTCTGTAAAAGGAGGTGGTTTAGAAAGCACTAAGGAACCTGCCATCTCAAAAGCTATGATCCTGTGAATCAGCAAGTGAAGACGGGTGTCCTGACTCCCAGCAGGCTTTCTCTCCCTTCCCAAGGATGCTGATGCCCTGCACATCTCTCTCTGTGGGAAAGGAATATTACTGGTGAAGCCCTGTGAAGCCTGACACTTTGCCAGGCAGATCATTCCAAGGGATTGTAAACTAGTGGTGCAGAAATCGTCAATGACAGAGAGTCTCCTCCCCAGCATCCGGATTTGTTATCGCCACTTCTGTCCTCATCGTTCATGCCTTGCAGCTGCAGCAGATGTGGAGAAAATTACATGTTCCCTGAAACTTAATGACCAAATTTAAAGCAATTTTGAACTAATCAGAGCTCTGTTCAGCTGATTTTATTAATTTAACAGTTTTAAGAGTTTAACTAAATGATGCACTTGGAAATCTTTGTTGTCGAGGCTGCTTGTCGGGGGCTGCTAAGGGCAACAGTGCCACCATGGGAGCCTCTGCCAAAGAAAAGGATGATTGTAAAGTAACTAAATAATGGTTCTTGTAGACACACAATTATTGATAATACTGTGGCAGGATCCCCGTACCCACCACTTAGCCAATTAGGAATAATTTGGATGGTGTCTTTGTGCAGAAGATAAAATAATAATAAGCTTCCATCTCCAGCATTAGAGAATTCAGTGGTGACTTTGGAACCACCCCCATTATCTGTCAAACATTCTTCTGCATCTAGGATGGTAAACAATGCTGCTAGGTGTCATTCAAAACAATAAGAAATATTCCCCTCTTGTTAAAGATTTTGGGAACCTCCTCAATCACTGCTGGCTTATTTCCTGTAATGGAATAAAGAAGAAAGGAAAGGAAGGAAGAGGAAAGAAAGAAGACAGGAGAAGAGGAGAGGGAGAATAGGGGAGAGAAAAGAAGAGGAAAGGAGAAAAGAGAAGATGGAAAAGAGAGGAGAGGAAAGAAGAGGAAAAGAAGGAGGAAAGGAAGCATGAGGGAGTGGAGAGGAATAAGGAAAACCATGATGAAGGGGAGGGGAAGTAAAGGGGATTGGAAGGAAGAAATGACGAAGAAAAATTATGTCATAATAATCACGTCGATCTGTTTGAAGTAAGCAAAGTGAAAAAGCAAAAAGCTAGACACACAATAATAAATTTTACATAAAATAATCTGTAAAACATAATCTTATAAATAGCCCTTAACCCACGGTGATTTTTAAAATGAGGGATCGGTGGTCAAAAATGAAGATTATGTTTATTTAAAATCACTAGTTTTGTACCTAACAAAAAGATCGCAGGCAGGTAAAAATAAAATCATAAATTATATGGGCTGGTAAATTTGATGCTTATTTGCAAGGTTGTCTTCATTCACTTCTGACTACAAAAGATGGCCCACCCACGTTAAGTAGATACTTAAATTTTTGTATTGGATTGAACTACTGAGTTAAGATATTAAAAAACTTTTATTGTACCCAACTGAAGTATGAATGTAGAAAAGATTCTGAAGGAAAGGAAAAATCTCGATTTGTATCTCCAGTGCCTGGCATATAATAGGGATTTAATAGAGGCTTGTTGATTCATTATGTGTTATAACAACTACCAAGGAAACCCGCTGGCAAAAACAAGAAACACATGAAACATTGAACTAATGTGAAAGTGAAGTTTGGCCCGTTCTAATAAATTCAGTAAAGATGTATTAAGTACTTACTTAAGTTCTACATACAAAGACAGAAACAAAACAGTTTTTGCCTTGAGGCAGCTTACATTCTACTAGGAGAATGCAACATGTAGATAGATGGGTAAATATAAAGAATATGAGGAGAATACTAAAAAAGGGTGAGGGGGCAGGAATCAGGAAAGGTTTCATGTGGGAAGTGGCACTGAAAACCAATGTGAATGGAGACGGCACAGAGTAGGTATGCAATAAATGTTTGTTGAGTTGCCGCCTTGAGAGTCTATATCACCATTCAGCCGGAGACTTCCAGTTACCCTCCAAGCAGTGAGCCAGCCAGCCCCACTCCCCCAGGAGGGTGGACCAAAGGGGATCCTACCACTGAGTGCGTGATCCTCATAAGGTCATTAACAATCCCCTGGACTTCTCTGCGTTTCCCCATCACTTATCCTTCCCAAAAACATGGCCCGTGAGAACGAGTGTAGAAGACACGGCCGGTTTGGAAAAGGACAGATGGTGAAAGGAAGTTACTGTGTCCCGTGATGCCCAAGGATGCATGCACATAGACACTGTACACATATGTGACCAACAGCTACAAACAACCAACCTCACACAATCAGAATCCAGGTTCTCACCATTTTCACAAAACATCCCCTAAGTTTTACAATGCCCTGGCGAAAGAGCAATATGGAGAACTAGTCCTTTACCTCAACTAAAAAAAAGATAGCATTGACTATAGTGAATTACCAAAAGATATGCTCACTTGAGCATGAAAGAATACAAACATTTATATTATTATATAAATATTTAATATACAAAAATCTTTATATAAATATATAGTCATATCATTATATAAATATTTAATAGATAAATATATTTATATAAATATATCACAGAATATATGTAAAAAATAAAGAATAAAAGTAATAGGCCAATTCAAATTCCTTATCCTGAGATTCAAGGCCCACAGTTTAGCTCCAAAGTAATTTTCCAGTCTTATCTCATAGAATCATGGGGGCACAGATTTGGAACTGGAAAGGACCTAACCCAAAGCCTTCAATTCACAAAGGAGGCTGTACCAGAGTCATACAGATAATACAGCCAGGATGTGCATCCAAGTCTTTTGACTACCATTCTAATACTCTTCCCATTGTCTCCCAAGATAACTTCCCCCTCTCCCCTAGGTTCCAGCTCATCCAATCTGCCTGTCATTTCCCCACCAGGCCTTGTCCTTTTGACTCCCACCCTTTCCTTACACCAGTCCCTCTTCCTGAAATACCTTTCCCCCTCCCATCTTGTCCTCCTGAAATTGAATCTCATCATTCTAGGCTCAGCTCAAACACCACATCCTCCAACAGCCCTCCCTCCTCTGACCGGGTAAGCACTTTGTTGGAACCTTTCGGAGGACAGTGATTGCGTGCTACCTGGAATTTCATAAACTTTCACTCCCTTTTTTGATCGAAGGCTCCTTGAAGGTGAACATCCTATATTACTTACTTTCATGTTCACCCTCAGTGCCTAACAGGGGGTATAGCTGCCAGGATAGAATATTCATGCAATGGGCAACTGTAATTTCTGAAAAGTCATTGGAATCCTCCTTGTCCTATCAACTTCAACATCCAGAAACCACTTTCCCTCAAGCAAATTCTCACTCCTTGGAAATGGTTTGCTTTCTTTTCCTTCCTGTCAATGAGGACACCTGCTGCCAGGCTGCTGGAGAGAGGGGAAATCGGGGCCTGCTGGGGTGCTGCCATTCGACTCCCAGCCAGTACCCCCAAGGAGCTCCCTGTTCCGTGCACCACCCCAGCAGCCCCTGCAAAGCAGCAGCTGTCAGGAAAGAGAGAGAGAGACATTTAATCCAACCGAGTTCTAGAGAGAACAGAAAATAAGAGGCTAAAATAAAAATGATACCAAATGAGGTTAAGTTTTCTTGCAGACAATGTGTCCCATTCACAATAGTAGGGTCATTGATCTAGACTTGTAAGGGAAGTGAGATGGAGCAAGTGAGGAGCCACAGCTTGTCCAACTCCCTCCCCCCCCCCAACCATTTTACAGATTAGGAAACTGAGTAATAGAGATGAAGTGGTTTGCCCTAGGTCACATTGATACTAAGTGGCTCATTTGTGACCACTGACACCAAATACATCAAGGTCATGTGCCATGTACTCCCAATCCTTTGATCCTGTGGTCACTCTGGCCACATTGTTGGGGTGGGGCAGAGGAGGAAGGGGTCCTGGCGGGGTTATCGTATGATTGAAAACTGCCTGAATGCCCAGGTTCATCCCCATCTCCTCCTGATCCCTAGTAGGTCATAGCAGAAGCTACTTCTCCTCTAGCAACAAAGCCCCAAAGCCAAAGCATCTTATAATAAAACACTCCCAGCTCCAGGCTGGGCCGGAGTCGTATAGGGATGTAAATGGAAAAAGCTCCAGTCGGACTATCCTGATTAGCAAAGCAAAAAGCTGCCGAAAATGAGACTGGTGTTAATCAGCCGGTTGGAGGAGGAGAAGGATCGAGTTAGACATCATTAAAATTCACTTCCTCCCTTCCCCAGCCCAACACACAGTCAAAAATATTTTACAGGATCTATCAACCTAATTAAAAATGCTGATTTACCATTGAGCCCACGTTTGATTGCTGATTAATCGGCACCGTAAACATAAATCCGGACCGATCCGAGCTCAGGAGGGGTTCAGCAAACCATACAAATGAGCCCTAAATGGGGAGGCATCACTCTTGCCTAGTCAGATCAGACCTGCTCAGCTCAGGATAATGCTGGGCTCAACCAAGACTGTGCTTGTCTTTCCAGCCTGCCCACTCCCTTTCCATGTGCAGATCCTGATGGGATTCACGGCATTAGTGACCAGGAGGAAGCATAGATCCAGAAGCAGGGAGATACATAAAACAGAAATGGGGCATGAATGCCTAAAGGCAAGGCATAAGGATGGCTCAGAAATCCAGGCAGATGGTCAGTTACCAAAGGGGCATAAAGTTGGCTGAGAAACACCCTGCAGAACTGCAGCAAATCTTAAAGATGGTGAAGAGAGATGGCCTTCCTCTCTCTTTGCTTTCTGCCCTTGCCACTTTCCCCAATGCCAAACTGTCCCAGAACCCATGAGATTCCATGGGGAAAGGCTCACCAGCACCAACGACAGCGTCTCCCCTTTTCCTTCCCCCTTAGCCCAAGCCGCTTAATTAATCAGAGAACTTAAGATAAGAGATGGGAGTTAACAATTATGTTCTTTCTGAGAAGATGGAGAACCAGCAGCCCTTACCAAGTGCCTTGTAATGCCCCCTCCTAGCACCGTCACCTGACCAACAGAAATGCAAAATCCTAAGAACCCCTGAGCCTTGCTGACCTCCCCACTGTTTCATCCTCATAACTCCTGGCCCCTTTCATCTTCCCCAAACCTGAACTTTCTTTTATGAGTTGCCTTTCTCACATAATATATAAGCTCCTTGAGACCAGGGACTGTCTCAATTTTCTATTGGCTTAGCCCTTAGCACATAGTAAATGCTTAAAAATGCTTTTCCATTCATTGAAAATAGGAAGACCTAGGTTCAAATCTTCCCTCAGATAAGTCACTTCTTAGTCCTCAGTTTCCTCATTCATAAAAGTGAGGGTGTTAGCCTCAAAAACCTTCTAAGTCACCTGCAGATATGATAATAGCTAGTCTAATGAATACAGTAGTTCCTGCTTTCCCTCTGAGAAATTTCTCTTCCGATATGTAGGGATAGATTCTTGAAGGAGGTTGTGTGCTACAGAAGGAAGAGCACCAAACTTGTCTCAAAGGATATGTCCCAACACTACCACTTATTAGCCATGTGATCCTGGGCAAGGCCCTTTACTTGTATGAGTCTCAGTTTCCTCCTCTCTAAAATGGGATAATACTTTTCTATTATGTATCACCCAGGGCTGTGAGGAGGAGAATAGCTCTCTATTTCCTCTAGAATAAATGAAATGTAAACTGTTGGTCTGGCACTGAAATCCAGTATCAACCTGGCTCCAACCTTGGTGCAGTGGGAAAAGTACCAATGCGAATGAAGTTAAAGGCTTTGAATCCTAGCACCGCTGCTTACTACTTACATGGCAAACAGAGGTTAAGTGACTTCACCAGGGTCACATAGCTATTAGGTGTTGAAATCAGCATTCAAGCACAACTTCAACTCAAGTCTTCAACTTCAACTCAACTTCAAGTCTACCACTCTATCTGCTGTACCCCCTCTGGGCTTTGTGTTTCCTCATTTGTAAAATGAGAGGCTGGAAATGTAGAAACTGAGGCTCACAGCAGAGAGGAGTTGCCTAATGTCAATCAGTAAACACTAATTAAGTGCCTACTGTGTACCAGGCACTGTGCCAGTGGGGATACAAAAAGAAGCAAAAGATAGTCCCTGCCCTCAAGGAGATTACAATCTAATGGGGGAAACAACATGCAAGTAAATATATACAAAGCAAGCTATGGAGGTAGTAAAACCATTGAACTTGGCTTTGAACCCAGTATTGGAACTGTGAGTCAGTCGAGAATTGGGTTCTAATCTCTTTAACAGGAAGGTAGGTGGTACAATGAATAGAGAGCCTGGCCTGGAGTCAGGAAGACTCCTCTTTCTGAGTTCAAATCTGGCCTCAGACACTTACTAGCTGTGTGACCCCAGACAAGTCATTTAACTGTTTGCTTCAATTTCCTCATCTGTAGAATGAGCTGGAGAAGACAATGGCAAACACTCCAGTATCTTTGCCAAGAAAACCCCAAATGGGGTTATGAAGAGTCAAACACAATTGAAATGACTGAACACAAACTTTAAATAGCTTAAAATGGCACTGAGATTATACATCATACTCTATATAAATTATTATTTTAAATATTATAAATAATTATTTTAAATAAATTTTTTATTTCAAAAATAAATAAAATAAAATGATAGGACTGGACTATATGGCAACTAAGGCTACTCAGACACCCCTAATCTTACAAACTAAGAATAGAAATCCTTCCTAGAATGTGGGGAAGCCTCAGATCATTGATAGGGCCATCTGCCTAAATCTGGAAGTAGGGGGTGACCTCCAACAGCACTGAGGGCTCTCCAAGCAGGCTGATGGTTAGCACACCCAGAAGAAATATTCCCGCAGGTATCTTAGCATATGCTGTGGGATCTGGAACATTTGCCATGTGTCCTTTCCCATTTTTAAAGATCCTGAGCAACCCCATCCCAAAGGGGAATCTCTCCCAACCCACTGCAGCCAGGGAGCACTGATTATGGCAGTCCCACCCAGCCCATGTTCAGCATCCCCACCTCCGCTAACACCAAGAGTGATAAAAAGCAATGGTCTCCGCACACAGCTGAAATAGACACATTTGGAAACTGCCTCAGCCTCCCCATTACAGCCTCCCACAGGCTGCTGCCCCGCGTGCAACCTCATTCACTAGGCTGTTGCAGAGGAAACCACATTTCGGAAAGCTCGGGATTCCACATTTTAATTCTGATTATAGCTTAATACAATACATATCCCATTTGGCGGGGTGCCTTTCTGCTGAATGTAGGAACATCTTAATGGAATTGTGTTATCATGCGAATGTGTGACCAACTGTTCAAACAAGATACTCTATCAGAGCCTTCTCAAAGAGCTGAGCAAATTGCAGTAGCACAGGAAATGCTAGAACAGAAATTCCAACAGTGAGCTTTATATGAGGCTTTTGAAAAAAATTAATATTTCTCAGCCACTTATTAATATGTAGATGATTCATGGGTCACTGAAAGCAATATGTTGTAATGACCTCCATGATCACTCAGAAGGAATCATCCTAGCCATATATGCAAGAAAAACAAAGTGGATGAAGAATGCATATTGCTCAAGTAACAGTATACGGTTAGACAGGAAGTCCTATGGGGAAAGAATACTGGATTTGGATTCAGAGACCCTAGGTTCAAATTTCTTACTATCTTTGTGACCCTGAGCAATTTCATTTCTCTCTGAGAAAGATTAACCTCTCAGTCTCAGTTTTCTCTACTGCAAAATGGGAATGATAGACAGGTAGATAAAGAGAGAGAGAGAGCACTGATTAAGTACTTACTATGTGCTAGGCACTGTGCTAAATGATGAGGACTACAAAAGCAAGAAAATAAGACATTCTCTACTCTCAAGGGGTTTATATTGTAAGAGAGAAAGAAATAAAGGAAGGAAGGAAGGAAGGAAGGAAGGAAGGAAGGAAGGAAGGAAGGAAGGAAGGAAGGAAGGAAGGAAGGAAGGAAGGAAGGAAGGAAGGAAGGAAGGAACAAGGAAAGGAAGAAGGAAGAAAGGAAGGAAGAAGGAAGAAAGGAAGAAAGAAAGAAAGAAAGAAAGAAAGAAAGAAAGAAAGAAAGAAAGAAAGAAAGAAAGGAAGGAAGAAAGGAAGAAAGAAAGAAAGAAAAGAAGAAAGAAAGAAAAGAAGAAAGAAAGTAAGAAGGAAGGAGAGAGAGAGAGAGAGAGAGAGAGAAGGAAGGAAGGAAAGAAAGAAAAGTAACACATAAAGCCTAAAGGGCAGTGGGAAAGCAGTGGAGGAGGGGAATACAACCCCTCATGAGGAAGGTGGGGAGCCAACGTGATAGTAGAGAGGAGCAGAGAGTAAGCTTGGGGTGGAGAGTGAAAGTACCTGGTTCGGTCCCATCCAACTCCTCATGGCCCATTTGGGGTTTTCTTGGCAAAGATACTGGAGTGGTCTGTCATCGCCTTCTTCAGCTCATTTTACAGAGGAGGAAACTGAGGCCAACAGGGTTAAGTAACTTTCCCAGGGTCACATGGTTAGCAAATGCCTAAAGCTGAATTTGAACTCAGGTCTTCCTGACTCCAGGACTGGTGGTCTATCCACTGCACCACCTACATGCTCTAGGAGAGCACCTAATAGCATCTAAATCATAGGGTTGTTCAGAAGTGTGGAAATGTGAGGTGTAAAGAGCACTGAATTTAGAGTCAGAGGGTCTGGGTTTGAATACTACCTACATCACCTTGAGTTTGTCTGTGTTGCCTTGGACAAGTCACTACACCTCCGAGCCTTTTTTTCTCATCTATAAGATGAGGCAGTCGCACTGGACAACTTCAGAGGTCCTCAGAATCCCTAGATCTAGTCCTCGATTAAAGGAGACAAGGTGTGTGAAGTACGTGGCAAACTATAAAGCACCACGTGCATGTCAGCCACTTTTTTTTCAGTTTAAAATTTTACTTTTTTCTGTTTTTTTAAATATTTTTATGTAATAAAAAATAGAAGTTCTTGTCAGCCATCCTTGTGGGGAACCTGTCTGTGTGTCTGTCTCAGGTTAATGGGAAAGAAGGGTAGAGGGGGCCAAGTCTGAGGTTATAAATAATCGAAAATCAAAGATCTTCCATCCCCAGCGGGGATGGGAGGCCATGAAGGGAAGGGGTAGGAGGAAAGATGGGCCAAGCAGGAACCCTCCACTCCCTCTGGATGCTGGTCTCTCCTCGAGGTCCCTCCCCCCATCCTGTCCCCTACCCCACTCAAGGTGCTTGGTGGGAATTCCCTACTCCCCCCGTGGGGGTGGGCTGGGGTGGGGAGTGGAGGGCTAGAGAACTGGTCTGAGCTGATGGGGGAAGAGACATGGGCCACTCCTCCCTCCACTCAAGGAAGTTCCTCGAGTGACAGCCAGGACCATCTTCAGTTCCCCCCCCCGGAGGGGGGTGGAAGGAGAGCTGCTGGGAGGGATGAGATTGAACTTGGTGGTGTCCGATGTAGGTGCAGGGTGAAGGTGTGGAAGCAGAAAGATTGGGCACACCACTCTGGGGCACATCCCCCTGAGGTGAACCCCCATGGCTCTGGGGTGGGTGCAGCAGCATCAGCTGGGGCGGGTGGGGAGCCCCAGGAGGAGGGCCTCCTGCAGGAGATAGCGCATGAGCTGAGTCTTAAAGGAAGCCAAGAAGCAGAGGCAGGAGAAGAGCCTTCTGAGTTTGAGGGATAGAGAAAGGGAAGAGAGGGAAGAGAAGAAGCATTTATTAAGCATCTCCTGTGTGCCAGGAACTGGATGCTAAGCAAAGACATTCAGTGACTAGGATAGTGATGCTCTTGATGGTAACAGGGAAATTCAGAAGAGGTGCAGGTCTGGGGGGGAAGGGCATGTTGGGTTTGAGAGCCCACAGCACCTTCAGGGTGAAACGTCCAATAGGGAGGTGGCCATGCAGGATTGCAGCTCAAGAGAAAGACTAGAGCTGTATTGACAGAGTTGGGAATCATCAACATAAAAACGACCACTGAACCCATGGGAACTGCTGGGATCAACCAGTGAGACAGTACAAAGAGAAAACAAGAGACATCTGGGACCGATCCTTGGAGGACACTGTGGTGGTAGTGGCGGGTGCTGGTGTGGATAAAGAGACTGGGAAAAGAGGCTGAGAAGAAGCAGTCAGAGAAGTAGGACGAGGACCAAGAGCAGAGAGAACACCACAAGGAGGAAATGGCTCAGCAGCATCAAAGGCTGTGGAGAGGTCAAGAAGGATGAGAGTGAGAAAAGGCCGTTAGACTTGGCCATTGAGAGATCACTGGTAAGTTCAGAGTAGTGGCAGTTGAATGGTGAGGTTGTGCCAGTCTGCAGAGTTTAAAAGCTATTGAAAAGCACCCGGTGTAGACAGCTTTCTCAAGGAGGCTGAGGAGAAACATAGACGGGTAGATCGAGTGAAGTTTGGTTTTTAATAAAGATGAGGGAAACACAGGCATATTTGTAGGCAACAGAGAAGAAGCCAGTACACACGGGAAAACTGAAAATTAGAGAGAGTGAGGATGACAGAGGATGACGACGTACAGGCCACGAAAGGATAGGATGGGGTCAAGGGGGCATGTACAAGGGCTTGCTTTGGCAAGAAGGAACACTTCTTCGTGAGACAAGAGGGAAGAAGGAGACAGTAGGAGAAAATATTTGAGTGACGTGAGAAAAGGGGAAAGGGAAAAGAGGGAATTCTCCTCAAATGGCCACAATTTTTTTCAGTGAAATATGACGCCAGTTCATCTAAGAGGGTGGGGAAGGGGTGCTATGGGAAATTCGAGAAGAGATGGAAAAGTATGGCATAGCCATTGTGGTGAATGGGAGAGGCGATTTCAGAAGAGGAATTTCAGAAAAGACTGGCTCAATACAATAAGGACGAAGTTGAAACTATGTAGCATAAATTTGCATGCGATCCAATCAGCATTATTCAGTTGTTTTCTCCAGCTCAATTTAGCAGAACGTGAACAAGAGTGAAGAAGGCGGATGATGGGAGTAATCCAAGCTTTGGATTTGGTAAGGAGTGAATGGTGACAGGCAAAGGGGTAAGCGTAGAGGATAATGTTCAGTCTAATTTACCAAGAGATAAAGATAGAGAAGGGAGGAAAGTGTAGCCAGTGCGTAGGTGATAGCTTGGGAGAGGACTGAGAGAAGGAAGATTTGAAGGTCATGGTAAGGATGAAGAACAGACTTAGGGAGATACAAGGCAATGAGAAAGAAAGAATGCTAAAAGGTTATGATCAGATAAAGGAATTTTGGAGGTCCTGGACATGGAAATGGAACCCTCACGGGTGACGGCAAGACCACAGGTTTGACCATCTCTGTAGATAGCTGAGGTAGAATGGAGGAAGAGGGTCTGGAAACGAACAGATTGCATGTTCTGTGCGTGTGTGTGTGTGTGTGTGTGTGTGTGTATGTGTGTGTGTGTGTATGTGTGTGTGTAATATATGTGTGTATGCATATGTTACATACATATACGTATACACACATAGATCCATGGTATATGTGTATATAAATATATATACACACACATATACAGAACATACTCTATATATGTGTGAACAGAACTATATATGCATATATGTGTGTATACATACATATATGTGTGAATAACAAACTAAGGCATAAGCAAATCATCTTTATTCTGTTAAATGTCAGTCACTCAACAAGCATTGATAATGCTGATATCATTTGATATCAAACTGTATTATTCTAGGTATCAAGTGCACCACAGCTGATTTTGCAAGGAATTGCAAACTCTCAAACACCAAGGAGGAGTGTAATAGGGTTTGAGAGCTAACTGGCATCCTAGCAGTTGTAGTTCAGAGGAACAAGTATTCCCAATCAGCCCTAAGAGTGATTTGAACTATCATGATCTCTGAGCTGGAAAGCAGGCTTGAGTTAAACCGAGGAGCTTTTAAAGTCATCCTCACAGTGCAGGAGAGCATGGGAAGAAATAAAGACTACATGAGCTGAGCAGCAGAAACAGTAGGAAAGACAATATTCCAAGCCCTACTAGGGATTTATTAATTAGCCAAACTGGAAAAAATAATTGTCATTATATTGGCAACAGGCAAAAGAAGAAATTGAAAAGAGATTTGAAGAAGGGTGAGATCAAGGTGAGCCACTAGGCTCTGAAGGCATTTCCAAAAAGAAGATTCAGACTCCTGGTTTGTTTGGGGTTTTTTTAACCTCTTCAAGGACAGAGAAATTCCAAAGTGTGCACTTCTGTTCCAATTTTCCCTCCTCACACCTGACTAGTTACAGACACTTTAATATGTTCCACTCATTTCTTTTACCTTAGTGTTACCTGTATACTGATTTGGCCTCAAATATAATGAAGCTAGGAATTAACTGGAAATACACAAAATTTAACTTAGGACAGAGATTCAAACTTCTGCCTGGATGTTAAGAGTTTCCTAAATGGGGGCTTTGAGATTTTTTGACTATACTAGCATCTTTTCATCTCATATAAACTCCACTCGGAGTTTATATCAGACCACATGGACCAGAAGGCCATTAAGTTGCCTCTTAGCTAAAACCCAGCTAATTGTTGTAGCAAGGTATGGCTAATTAAATCTCCAGAAATGAGAGTTCAGTTGACCAAAGAAAAGATCACACTCTAAACTATCTCCCCAGGGAGGATACAGGCAAGGCACTGGAAGAATTCCACTGCACCCCTTTCTAGAAGGGAGAAGGGAAGAAAAAAGGTCCCTAGTCAACTCTACCATCCAGAGAAACACAAAATAATCAATCAACAAGCATTTATTAAGCACCTACTGTGTCAGACACTGTGCTAGGCACTTGGCAACACAAGGCAAAAATAAAACAGTCCCAGCCTTCAAGGAGCATACATCACAATCAGCAGAAATAGTATATACATCCACAAATTTATGCCAAAAAATATACAATTGAATGACAACTAGTTTAGGGACAAAGCAGTGGGGGCTGAAGGAATCTGTAAAGGTGCCACTTGATCTGAGCCTCCAGGTTCCAGCCTCCCAGCCTCCAGACAGTCCATTCTAGCCTGCTGCTGCCCTTCAAAAGAAGCTGAGGGAAAATGATATTTTTTCCTTCTTTCCTTTTCAAAAGTTGGAAGCCTCAGACACAGAGATTAGAGAACCCTTTCTCAGTGCCCCTCAAGGGGGGAATAGCTTGGTTTTCCCCCAAAATCAAGGCTGCCGGTGCCATTTGGCTGGAAATGAGAGTTCCCTGGGCCTGGGTATTATCCGCCAGGAAGGCCCATGAGCAGCCCAGGTTCCTGGTGCCTTCCAATCTGGCAAAGGGAAGCTGCTCTTCATTCTGTCTTTCTGTGCTTTCTTTTTTCAGAGGCTCCCAGTCATTCCAGGGCTTTCTCCGTTTTCTCTTCCCCCACACAAGGCACTTGTAAACAGTGACTGTTTGAAAAAGGGCCTGGTGTATTTTTATGTAGCAGAGATTTATGGAAATAATTAAGAAATTTGATTACAATTCCATTGTGGCTGTTTACTTGGAGAACAAACCTTTCTCGTGAGCACTTCCTCACACTGACTAAACTCACATCGAGTTTCTTTTTATTTTAAAGGCATAAATTTTCCTTGTTGATGGGGAACTATGTATAGCGAGCGGGTGCAGCTGTGGCTGTTTTTGTGAAGTTTCAAATCTAATAATTCCTGCAGAAGAAAAATATGGGTGTTTTCCCAGCACCAAAGAGCTGTTCTGCAAAGGTTTGTAGGGCATCCAAACCAATCCAATAAATTTTAATTAAGCACCTACTATATACCTGGCATAATGACTAGAAGGCTGACCTTACAGTCAGAGAGGCCTGGATTCGAGTCTTGCCTCTGATAATAGTCTTTTCTCTAATAGGAAGAGCTATTTGGAGCCAGAAGGGACCCTCTAATCTTGTCACATGAGGAGACTGAGGACCAGAGAGGTTATGTGACGTACTCAAGGTAGGATTCAAACCCAAGGCTTTCTAGTTCCAAGTCCAAGACTCTATCCACTACTCCACACTTTCTCTGCTAGCTATACGACATGGTTAAGTTGCTTAATCTCTCATTGCCCTAGATAAGGTACAATAGAAGCTGCTGATCTGCACCGATAGAAGTTTCTGCACCAGGAGTCCCCCACACTGGAAAGCATAGGTAAAGACCAAAAAATATAGAAAACACAAGGCACTGTGTATGGCATTGGGGTTACGATGACAAAAAGAAACATAGTCCCTTCTCTCAAGGAGTTTACGTTCTACTGATCTTTGTACCTGATCATTGATGGGCCAAAGATTCTCCCAAGAAAGATGCTTGCTCTTTGGGTATCTCATCATAGACTTACAGCTGATTAGAGACACTCTACTCCATCCCCCTTCATTTTGCAGAGAAGGAAACTGAGTCCCGGAAGGATCAAGGGATTTGTCCAAGGTCAAACGGGAACTAGGCAACAAAGACGGGATTTAAAACCATATCCTTTCACTCAAACCCACCATTCTTTCCATCATACTTAGTAGAAGCTTAATAAATACTTACTGATTGCAGGCACAAAATATAATGGATAATTAAGACTGTAACCATTTGCATTCAACAAACGTTTGTTGAATTGAATGGATGAACTTTCTTGAACCAAGCAGGGTAACTGGATGTTAATAACAATGCCCAATTAGACAGTCCTGGCATAATAGGGAGATAGAGAGTCAGCCTTGAAGTCAGAAAACCCTGGGTTCAAATCCTGCCTGTGATTTCTACAAGAGAACTCAATGAATCTCTTTAAGCTGCAGGCAGTTCCCTAGGACCTATTTGTTAAGTTAAAGTCAGTTGAAGGCAGCTTTAAAAATACCCTATCTCGTGTGATGCTCAAATTAACCCCTTTCTCATGACTGACTAGGGTCAGACCACCAGCATTAGAACTGAAATTCGAACTCAGATCTCTCTTGCCTCCTATATCCAGCATAGATTTCATTGCACAACACTCCTCCCTGCTTCTGCTAAGTCCAGACAAAGATCTCACCGGTTTATAACAGAAGGGCTAGGGTTACACCTAGCACCATCATTGTCTACTAACAATTCAGAACCACGCACCCGGAAAGCTGTGTCCCCTGAGGCTCAGTCAGCAAGACAGCTCTGCAGTTCTATCCATGATTGGGGTGCCACCAGACGTGCCCTGGTGACGGATGAGCAGGGCTGTCCCCGTCCTCTCCCCTGGCTGGGGAAGGAAAGCTAATTTTAGCTCCCGGGACCTAAAACTGCTGGTGCGGAAGGAGATCATTAAACACTTGGTGATTCTGGGACCAGAGGGAATCACAAAAAGGGAGAACCTATGAGAGGTGGGGGATCTTAGAGAAGCTGGCTCTGACGAGCCTCGCACTGGGGCTCCAGCACACCCGCCACGAGCCAGGAGTCCTGGCCTAGAACTAGCTACCCTCCTGGCAGAACACAAGCCGGCTGTCATCTCCAGCGGGAGGCCTGAGCATGATAAGGATATTACCCCCGGGACTGGGGGTGAGAGGAGGCTTCTGGGGAGACACCAGGATGACTCCGGCAAGCCATTTAAAAGTGAGCAAGGCAGTCCACTCTCTCACCCAGATAAACTGAGTCTTCCCGAGTTTACCCTTTTAACAAAAGGACAAATACCGTATATTTCTGTGCTCCTTCCATCCACATCGCAGAATTGATGTTGTCTCCCTCCATAAGACCGGGTGCTCCCTGACAGCAGGGACTACTTTTGCCGTTCTCTGTAGCACAGTGCCTGGCACATAGTGAGTGTTTAATAAGTACTACCGACTTCCAAGTCCATTCAACTCAAGTCAGTTCAACAAACAGTGATTAAGCACCTTCTGTATATCACATGCCTCTGACAGAAACTGTGTGGCCCTGGCAAAGTCACTTAACCACTCACTGCTTTCCATTGCCAGACCCTCTCCCCCCCCACCCCCAAACAACTCTCCAAGACTGTTATCACAGATAGAGGGAGTTTTCTTATCTGGAGTTCCTTCCTCCAGTCAGTCAGTGAATAAGCACTGGTTAATTGCTAACTATGTGCCAGGCACTGTGCTAAGCACCCGTGACACAAAGGAAGAAAAAAAAACCAGTCCCTGCCCTAGAGGAGCTCACAAACCAATGGTATCGCTGAAATCTCCGGTCAGGTCAGGGAAGGTAGGTACAGGGGATAGAGGCTAGGGACAGGACTAGTATATGGAACTCCCAGGGGAGGAAATTCCCTCTACCAATGCAAATTGGCATCTTTTCTGCAACCTATAATTTTAAAGAGTTTCCCAGAGCATTAATTAGGAGGCTGAGTGATGCAACCAGGGTAACAAAATCAGCATTCATCAGACGTGGAAATTGAACCCAGGTTTTCCAGGGACTGGGGCCAACTCTAACCACTGTGCCATGCTGGGGATACAAATTAGAAAAGCAGAACTCTCCCTGGTCTCAGAGAGTTTAATTCTACTGTAGGCCATCAGCCCAAGGTCTGTCTGAAGAAGAGTCCTCTCAACAATATACCCCCCCTTTGTTTGAAGACTTTCACTATATCCTAAGGCTGCCCACTCCATTTATGGACAACTCTAATTACAGATTATGGATCCAGACTTGGAGGAGGCTTAGAATTCATAGAGCCCAATTCTCTCATTCTACAGATGAGGAAACCTAGGCCCAAGGAGTTTAAATGGTTTGCCCAAGGTCAGCCAGGGAGTCAGCATCAGCGGCAGGATTGGAACCCAGTTCCTCTGACTCCAGTGGCTCTTTTCACTGTACCAATTATTAGGGAATTTTTTTCTTCCATGGAGTCAAAATCTGCCTCTCTGCAATTTCTACTCATTTCCTCTGGTTCTGTCCTCTTGTATCAAGCAGAATGAGTCAAATACTTCTTCCTAGCAGACAATCCTTCAAAATAGCTGAAGACAGCTACCGTGTTCCCCTAAATCTTCTCTTTTCCAAATTAAAAACCTCTAGCTCCTTCTTCATATAGAAGAGAAATCCTCCTACAGAATGATCAGAAGGGGCCTTCACCACCCTTTTTGCCATCCTCTCTTAATGCCCGCCACCTTACCAACTCATGAACTAGACACAACACTCTAGACATGTTCTGAGCATGGCAGGGGACAGCAGTATTTTTTTAATTGCCCTGGTTCTAACCACCAAGCTTCTCTTAGGAGTAAGGACTGAGAGAATAATATTGCCTCCTGTTCCTGCCATGATATCCACTGCGGTGGCAAGTAGGGTAGCCTAATTAATTGTTAATAAATCTTTTTACATTTTTATGTGAATTGAAGATAAAAGAAAAGGAGAGGGATCATATCAAAAATAATTTATATTTCTTAGTCTTCTGGCTTTCTTGGAAAGACAGCCTCTGAGGCAATAACCAGGATTCCCAATGCCCTGTGCATATCTGGATCTGCCCCCTAACCATTCAGAGCTGCTCTTTAAAGACGTTGACATAGGTGATGGTACCCAAGCTGGCAAACATCCTTCTCTCTGTACCGGCCATCAGAAGAAAAGAATGGATGGAGGACCAAATGGGCTTTCTTTCTGGTCCTTAAAGGTGAAAATCTGAATTCAGGCTCCTTATTGGATGGAGACTAGGGGCCAAGAACACAGCACAGGGGCACCAGGTAGGAAGGGAGACAGAGATGGGTGGCCAGTTTGGGAGCTGATATGGAATGCAGCTCTCTAGTTCTCGGGGCCAGAGTGGGCAGGGGCAGTAAAAGCTCCAGAGCTTTCAAATTAATAAAGCACCAGGCAGAATGGGGGATGCCAGCTCAAACACAGGCTCTGCTGGCACCAAGTAGGGTGCCCATCAAAGCCTTGGCACCTTTGGTCAGATAACCATATCAGACAAAAATATCTGGCAAAAGGCCTCTGGCAAAACGATCATAAATTCAACTCATTCCCTACCCCATACTGGCCAAGTCCTTCTATAACCCAAACTAATATGCTGCCCCAACTTCCAAATGGCTGGTAATGGAAGCAGCTGGGACCAGGAAGACCCCACCAGCCCTAAGGCAGCATCCAGAGCCCTCAGCATTGCCAAAACTCATCGATCAATTGCTGGAAAGTTCATTCCACATTTGAACATCTTGACCACTATATGGAGGGTCCGAATGACCCAATGAAAGGAGGCATCAGCTCAGAGGGTGGAGAAGTCTCCGATTATTTAAGTGGGAGGAGATATTTCAAAAACTAAGAATCTGCAGTAACCAAACTAGATGGCTCTCCAGCCTCCACCATTATCATGTTGAGATTCCTTCAAAGATCATCTCAATCACCTCTCCTACTGGGAAAAAAAATTGAAACAAAACAAAGCTAGCACTTATACAGCTTTGTAAGATGTGCAAAGCCCTTTACAAATAGTCTCTCATTGATATCAGAAGACTGTTCTGCCCCCCTCCCCCATATGCCAGTACCATCCCCCATAAATTACTTTCTATCTTCTTTGCATATATTTTGCATTAAATTTTCTACTACATGTTGTTTTCCC
>CM053622.1:804114818-804129565 GCA_028646595.1 Phalanger gymnotis | reverse complement strand
GGAAGGAAGGAAGGAAGGAAGGAAGGAAGGAAGGAAGGAAGGAAGGAAGGAAGGAAGGAAGGAAGGAAGGAAGGACAGATTTATTAAGGGCCTACTATGTGTCAGGACCTTTACACATATTATCGAATTTGATCCCATTTTACAGTTCAGAAAGCTGAGGCAGATAACAGTTAAGTGACTTGCCCACAGTCACACAGTCCACACTTAAATCAAGATTTGAACTCAGATCCTCCTGATTCCAGGCACAGTGCCATCTAGCTCCTTCCTTTTCCACCCTCCTTGTCATAATTGTGTGAGGCCAGATTTTCTTCATAGACTTCAACCAAAACAACATATCACAACAGATTGGATGCAGAAGTAGAGCTGAGAATCCAACTGTCTTCTATCAAGCCAGACATTAAGGAGATAAGGAAAAAGATGTAAAACAATGTCATTTCTCACTAATTATTTCTGGTCTTGGAAAATATAGTTATTTTTCATAAAATGTGTCATTTATGTTATCATACAATGGGTTTATTATTGTCATTTTTCAATGAAATGGTGAATAAATATTTTAAAATTCTGTGTTTTAATTTCCGATTTGACAAATATCCATAGGCATAATGCACATGAACAAAAGATAGGAGGAGGGGCATACTTAATAATTAAGAGTGTAAAGGGGGCCTAAGACCAAACAGATTGAGAGCTATATCTCTTGTGCTCTAAGGTCTGAAAAGAGTTTTCTCAACAGCCCCCCGTGAGGCATGTAGTACAAGAATCATTATTCCCATTTTATGAATGAGGAAATTGAGGCTTTGAGTATTTAGGTAACTTGCCCTCTGTCCTATAGCTGGTAAGGGTCTGAGATGGGGTTTTAATCCAGATTTCCTGACTTCCAGGACAACTGAAACATTGATTCAGATGGAGAAGAGCTCAAAAAGCATGTTGTCCAACCATCAATTCAGAGGAGAAAAGTAAGCCACTCAGAGCTCTAAATCTATGACCCTGTGATTCCCTTCTGGAGTCAGAGTTCTGGCTGGCCAGAATCACCCTAGTTTGTGCTCTTATCTCCCTTCTCCCCCAGTGTCCATTCAAACTGGCTTGAATTCTACTCATTCCCTCAGGGACCAGGTCTCCCCTCTCATAACTTGAAGCCAATTTGATGAACTAATTCCTTCTGAGGTTTAGAGTTAGGGTCCCCTTCTTGCCCTAATTCCAAACCTCCCCCCGCCATGGCCTGGACCATGTGAAGAAAAAAGTCAAGCCCTGTCTCCAGCCCAGGTACTCTCCCCAAATTCCGTACTAGACAAAGGTACCAATGGAAATGTTTGGCATCTTCCAAGATCGCTAAACTCGTGAGTGTTTTATTTACTTGCTAAAGGTTAATTTCCATTCTGCTTCCCCAGGCTGGCTGCCTTCCCCCAATCTGTACACAGCAGCGTTAATGATGCCAGCCAACCCAGCCGCCCCTCCAGCTACCCCAGGCCCCAGCCCAGCCTGGGCCCCAGCCAGTGACCTTTCTGCCGACGAGATGTTCTCACGCCTCTTCAGTCTCTCACAAGGTGGTATTTCTGGGCATTAACATTTAGCTTTGTACATCTCACCCACTCTAGCTGAAAAAGACCTGAATCAGAAAGGAAATGCAAACTGGGGGAAGTAATTAGTTCAAGTCTGGGATAAATTCACCTGACACAAGGGATTTTTAGTAAAATATTTCAGATTGAGCCATTCAGGTGCAACAGCCAGAGTCTGGGATGGTCAGGAATTAAAGGCACCCTTCAGGCTGGGACCTTGATGGAATGAAGGCTGGCCTCTTGTCCCTCTGCTGAGATTTTGTTCCAATTATTTCTAGACTTTGGCCCTTAAAGAATCCCAGAATGTTAGAACTGAGAAAGCCCTTAGAACAAAGAAAGTAAGAATCAGGAAGGCCTTTAAAACACAGAACATCAGAGCTAGGAGGGCCCTTAGAACACTGAATGTCAGAGGTGGGAGGGCCCTTAAAACACAGAATGTCAGAGCTGGGAGAGCCCTTAGAACACAGAATGTCAGAGCTGGGAGAGCCCTTAGAACACAGAATGTCAGAGCTGGGAGAGCTCTTAGAACACAGGATGTCAGAGCTGGGAGTGCCCCTAGAATACAGGATGTCAGAGCTGGGAGTGCCCCTAGAATACAGGATGTCAGAGCTGGGAGGGCCCTTAGAGCACAGGATGTCAGAGCTGGGAGGGCCCTTAGAAAACAGGATGTCAGAGCTGGGAGGGCCCTTAGAGAACAGGATGTCAGAGCTGGGAGGGCCCTTAGAGCACAGGATGTCAGAGCTGGGAGGGCCTTTAGGACATAGAATGTCAGAGCTGAGAGGGCCCTTAGAACACAGGATGTCAGAGCTGGGAGTGCCCCTAGAATACAGGATGTCAGAGCTGGGAGAGCCCTTAGAAAACAGAATGCCAGAGCTGGGAGGACCCTTAGAACACAGGATGTCAGAGCTGGGAGGGCCCTTAGAACATGGAATGCCAGAGCTGGGAGGACCCTTAGGACAGAGAACAGCTCTTAAAGTCCTTCTGCACTTTCAATCTGTGGTCCTATGATGCTTATGTTAGCCTGGAGCCAGAGGGGTGGGTAGGCATAGCCCAGGAACCCAACTCTGAGTGCTGCCTCACCTCCACCTACTCTTCCTTCCTGGGACCTCCTCTTCTCTCAGACCTTTCTCCTTCAATATTTAGGCTGTCCTTCCTAGATTTGTATTGTATTGTATCCTAGATTTGTATTGTTTCTTTAGAGGAGTCACCTCCAATGAGGCTCTTAAGGGAGCTGCTGTCACGATTGCTGTGGCCAGCCTGGAGCTCCCTTTAGAAGCTAATGAAGGCTGCAGAGCATTCTCTTCCTGCTGGCAAAATAAAATTTAAGGGAAAACTAAAACATTACGCGAAACTCTATTAGGACCTCAAGGGTCATCCATTTCACAGAGGGAAGGAGATCCCAAAATGTTTCTAATACAACTTTTAATTTGCCCCCCTACAATAAGTGATGGAAGGTCAGGCTGCTCTGAATGGATTTATTCCATTTTCCATTAAACCAAGTTTTCTAAGTAGTGGGAACTTTGTCTTTTTCATGAATATAAAATATTTCCATTAAAGGCCCTGGGTTGTTTGGGTTTATTTTTTATTTTGTTTTGTTTCTTGGGGTTTTTTTGCATTTCAAATCGACAGTGGAGCAGAGAGGAGTTCAAGAAATTCATTAGGAATCTATCACAACACCCTTCCGTGGCAGGAGTCTGATAAACTACTGAGATTCGATATCACTACATCGAGCGCGACTTGTTTCAAGTGTCTATGAAATGACCGTTGAGTTCATGCGGGTTTTTTTTTGCTACTGTCGCAGTATGCAGATTTTACAAACCGGATTTCGGCTCACAGCTGGTTTTCAGAGCAGCTTAGACTCAAAAATTCAAAACGTGGGGGTGCTGAGAGCACTCGCAATAGCGAGCTCTGATCAAAATGTCACAATCCATTTTGCTGCTAAATGCCGGCCGGAAACATCTGTGAGGAGCTTGGGGAGGGGGCCGTTGCTTGGAGTTCAGATGCACCGCCAAATTGATGGGCGGATATAAGACGTGATATAGCCACCTGAAGTTCTAGTTGTTGCAGCTTCTCCCCGCTAAATACACACACACACACACACACACACACACACACTCACGCATGCACAGACACACATACACTCACATATACACTCACACACACACAAACACACTCACATACACACATACACTCACATATACACTCTCACACACACTCACACACACACACATACACACGTAGTGGCTGGATGACCTTGAACAAAGCACATCCTGTATAAGCCTCAGTTTTCCAACTCAAATTTTGAAATGGAGCTAATAATACTCATCCCCTCTCCTTCATAGGGTTGTTTGGAAGTTCCAAAGGAGATAATGCATATGGAAGTACTTTGTTATCCTTGGCATGCTATACGAACGTCAACTATTATTATCATGGCCGTCATCATTATCAGGCAGAATATACAGTCCTTTAAAGGAAGGCCTTTTTTGTTTTGGGCCTTTCTTTGTATCCTCAGTGTTTATTGCTGTGCCCAGCACCTAGTGAGCACTTAAATGCTTGTTGACTGTCTGAGAGTGGAACAAAGGAAAAAACACAGGACTTGAGATGAGGACAGAGGTTTAACTAGGGTGAGGAACCAAGAGCTTTGCACAGAGTCATAAAATTTAAAGGGTACTGACAAAATAGAACCAACTTAGTCTCTGCTTTCAGCATAGAAATGAACTGAGTCTAGCAATAGGATAATTAATTAGAATAGGAAATTATCAGAGAGGCTTCTTCCCACCCCAAGTTATCAGATAGAGGGGCTTCTTCCCACCCCTATCTCTGAACATCAGGTTAGCTTCTCCCCAACCACATGGAAGCAGCTAGGTGGCACAGTGGATAGAGCACTGGGCCTGAAGTCAGAAAGACCTGAGTTCAAATTCCTCTTTGCGTCAGTTTCCTCATCTATAAAATAAGGATAATCACAGCACTTACCATGATGGCCTATTGCGAGGCTCAAAAACATTTGTATACAGTGGCTGAAAATGTTTGTATACAGAGGCTGAAAAAACATTTGCATACAGTGTCTGGCACACAGTAGTCACTCTACAAATGCTCATCACTTTCCCACCTTCCCCTTTTATCTCCTTGCCTTCTATCTCCCTCTCTTCCATCTCCCTCCCATCTCCCCCGCCCTCCCTTCCTCCCCTCTCCTTTACATCTCACTCCTTCCCATTTCCTTCCCTCCCCTCTCCCTTCCTCCCCTCTCCCTTCCATCTCCCACCCTCCCATCTCCCTCCCTCTCCTTTCCCTTCCATCTCCCTCTCTCCCCTCTCCCTTCCTCCCCTCTCCCTTCCATCTCCCTCTCTTCCATCTCTCTCCCTTCCATCTCCCTTGTCACAGTGGGTTCCACAGACCGGATTCATGCCCCTTCTCCCAAATGTAAAAATCATTAGTTATGTCTCTATCTTAGGACATCTGCGTTCGAATCTTGGTTCCTCCACTTACTAACTTGGTGATTTTGGCCAAGTGAAAACTTCCCTGGATGTTAGTTTCCTTCTCTGTAGTATGACAATAATAACAGACCCCTTGCCTCCCTCACAGGGTTGTTATAAAGATCAGTGTGGGAAGACACATGTGAAAACATTCTGTAAATTAAACACAAATCTAAATGATTCAATTCAACAAATTCAAGTTCACCAGGCATTGTGACAGATGCTGGAGATACACATTTTAAAAATAAAACGGTCCCAGCCCTCAAGGAGCTTACATTCAGGGGTTAGGGTATGACATGCACACATATAAGCACCAAGTTTATACAAAATAATATCAGGTCATTTCAAGAAAGTGAAGGCAATAGCAACTTGGGAGGGAAGCAGGGTCAGGAAAGGCCTTTGTAAGAAATGGCTTCCGAGCTGGGCTTTGAAAGAAGCCAGGGAATTTACAGAGTTAAGAAGGAAAGCTACTTGCTCAAGAAGATGCTTATTTAGCATGTCCTCCTTCTCCCAAGTGAGAGGAATTCCCTGCATTCTGAGATTAAAGGGGCTTCGAGCAATCTTTTTGTCTCATCTATCCCCTGATGGGAACTTGTGTGTAGGGGGCCAAACCATTCACACTGTATCAGAAGCCTCTTCTGGAGTCTCATAACCCAATTTGGGAAGGAGTTTCTTTCTTTCTCCTGAATCTAGCTTAGGAATTTCATGTTTCAGCCAATCTTCTGCAACCAGCTAGCGCAGCTAGATGGCGCAGTGGATAGAACACTGGATCTGGAGTCAGGAAAACATCTCCCTGAGTTCAAATCCGGCCTCAGATACTTAACTAGCTGTGTGACCCTGGGCAAGTCACTTAACCCTGTTTGCCTCAGTTTCCTCATCTGTAAAATGAGCCAGAAAAGGAAGTGGTGAATCACTCCAGTATCTTTGCCAAGAAAACCCCAAATGGGGTCCCAAAGAGTCAGATACAACTGAAACAAGTGAATCTGCAACCAGCAGAAGTCAGCCTCTGTAAGAGTAACTGGGCTTCCTTGTAAAGAAGAATAATTGAGAGGGTTTGTGGCTGACTGAGATCACCAGACCAAATTCCCTTTAGGCAAAGGGCTGCCTTCATCACCACCATTTCTCTCCTGGTCACCATTGTAAACCATCGCCATGCTCCCTAAACGTTCTATGGCTCTTCACAGTTTCTAAAGTGATTTGCCATCTACATCCTTGTCCAAGCTTCACATCAACCCTGTGAAGTAGGCTAGGAGGTAGTTAGCCCATTTTGCTTATACTTGGAGAATGTGAAATGACTCATCCAAGGTTGTACAACCAGTAAGTGGCCGGCCGGGCTGAGATTCAACTGAGGTCATCAGACTCCAAGTGCAGCCCTTTAACAGCTATACCGACTTTCAGGAAGCAAGTGGGCTTGGAAAGCCATAGACTGCTGCTAGCAGGAACGTCAGCTGGTTTTGTGGCCATGACGACAGGGGTATAAAGGATGCCTATGCGACACAAAAGAGTCTGTTTCTGCCAACGTTTTCCTGTAGTCTGCACCTGGGCAGCCTCATCTCTCCCACCCTTCCCTCAGGTCACCTCTGCCCATTTTACGGATGAAAGCATAGGACAGTGAGGTTAAGGCCCACACAGAAAGGCAAAATAGATGCAGGCCTCTAGGAGCTGCAACCTAAGTTCCATCTCCTTGTCCTTCTGATTCTGCAGAAGAAATTATCTGAGAACATAGATTTTGCAAGTGGTTGCATTTGGACTGACTTTCCTGAATTTAGCAATGTTAGTCTGGTCAAGCCCGTTAGGGATGACTTGGCTTTTTTCCAGGGCCTTCTGAATAAGAAGAGACTGGCTATAATTTGCTCTTATCACTAACCTAATCTTTACTACACTCACCCACATCCTCCAAAAACATGTCCCTGGCCTCAAAGAGTTTATAGTAAAATGGAAAAAGACAACAAGCAAAAAATTGTACGTATAAGATACATACAAGTGCAGATAAAAGTTAACCTCAGCGGGAAGGGACTAATATTGTGTGGAGGTGGGGGGAGAGACACCAGGAACGGCCTCCTGCAGAAAAGTCTTGAAGAAAGTCAAGGAAGTGAAAGCACAGAGGGGAGGAGGGAAAGTATTCCAGGTAAAGGAGAGGAACTGGAGCTTTGAGCCTTAGACCCAACTGTCTCACTGACAACCCACATGACTATGTCATTATCCTCCTGTGCCTCAATTTTTCCACCTATCAAATGGGAGTAATAGCTCTTATTACATAAAAACTAATATTATTTATTAATAGAACTTATGACTTATGAATGAGCTTTAGGCACAGAGATCAGATCCTAGACATAAAAGACCCTTTTGGAGAAAAAGTGCTGGCGAAATCAAAGGCATTAATTATTATGTTTTCATAATAATTATTAGTATTATTGACTGGATATGAGATCAACAATAGAACAAAAAGGTGGGGTGGGGTTGGGAAGCTTGTGCCCCGAGTTTCTTTAAATGACAGATGCTCCGAATACCATATCGGCGTCATCTATTCCCTGGCGCTGGCTTATCTTGAGGTCAGAGCTAAGTACTGACTCTAATTTTTTCAGTTCAGACAGAATCATAACACTATTAAGATCTAATACATTTATTACTGTGATTCTCAACCGGGCAGCGTTAAAACTTGTGAAAGTGACTTTGCAAATTACCAAATAGTCACCAAGTTAATGAAGCAGGGCTTTTAAAGTGACTGAGAAATAATCCCTATATTATAAAGACAGCAATCTGTGAAGGGAGATTTGGTTTAAAAAAACACATTACAACGTATAATGGAAAATGTTAATCCGTGGTGAATCAAATCAGAGCTGGCTGAGAGGGGGAAATCTGGGGAAAGTGGGAACGCAAATGAGCCTTGGGGTCCAGGAAAATGCATCCTCGAGGCTATGGGGAGAATACTTTTCGGAGAAGAGTAATGAGCCTCTTGGTCTCGGACAAAATCTCCCTTAAATGTTTCCACCGCCCGGCGCTAGTTTCTACCAGTGGCACTGACCAGGCTGGGGTTTTACCCATGCATGGAGTGTCATAATGAAGAGGAACAATGAGATGTTATCAGCTTTCTGTCTTAGTCCTTCACGTTAAGGAGTTTCAATAGGAAAGTAGCTGGTGGCTCTCCTTCCTATCTCAATTCCTTTGTCATGAAAGAAAGGATCATGCAGAGCCGTGCTAGGGGCTGGCTCACTCCAAGCACTGCACAAGCAGACATTTAGAGCTAAAAGGGAGCTACCTAAGAAGCCACATAACACACACACACACACACACACACACACACACACACACACACACACACACACACACACACACACACACCGACCACCTCACCATTTTATAGATGAGAACTCGGAAGCCAGATTAAGTGACTCGATGCTAAATCAAATAAAAAGAGGCAGAGGTAGGATTTGAACCTAGTTCCCTGATCCCAAATCCATCGTTCTTTTCTGTATCACTCGCTTCTGTTAGTGCCAAGACACATAGAGCTGTCTGGGCTAAGATTATCACTTTCCCAATGTGCTATGGCCAGAATTAGCTAAGCAGTTATGAATAGCATGAATTTAGAGCTAGGATTGAATTTCCCCCAAAATCTGGGGAAGGAGAAAGAGATGGGGAGCAGTCTTGGAGAGATGGTTATTGATGGGGATGGCCAGGACCACTTAGGGCATCTTAGAGAGTAAAAAAGCCATCCGAGGCAATAAATAGGCACCACAGTATCTGGCACATACAGTAGGCACTTAATAAATGTTCACAGACTGATTTCTAAAATGATATAAGCTGGTCAGGTGCTGACCAGGCTAAGAAACTTCGACTGGGCTACCCCCACCATGCATCGAAGGGGGAAGGAAGGCAGCGGGTAAGTGAAAATCTCCACAGTCAGTGCTAATGATGGATAACGTATCAGTTAATTAGACCCTAGCTCTCCCTTTCATAGAAGGTTCTTTCATTAACGAAAACACTTTGGAAGGTGTCACATCAAAGAGCATTGGGGAGAAAAGGAAGGAGACAGACTCGAAAGCCAGGAGTCCCTCAAAAGCTAAAGGAGACCCACGTTTCTTGTTAGCATTTGTCAGTCAGCCCTGGGGAGTGGTGGAGAAGGCAGGTGAGAGGGGTGGGTTACTTAGTGAACCAAATCCTCCTTTTTGCAAAAGGTGTTCTTCCCCTTCCTGGCCTGGTGGTTTAAACTTTTCTTTTCCCCACAGCTTTCAAATCCTATTATACAGTAAACATCCGTGGTATCAGTTTTCACCCCATAAACAGAAGCAGGCTGCAGAGGCAGATCGCTTGATGAGCCAATCAATACCTCAGCGGCACTATAAATCATCCTTCTCTTCTGGGCAGAATGCAAGGGTGCTTTCTAATATCATCCACAACATGGGAGACCTGTGCTAATTTTCAGCTCAAGTCGGTCGACATTTATTAAACACCTTCTAGGTGCCAGGCCCTGAAGACACAAAAGCAAAAATGAAATCGTGATGACAGCAAACGTTTGTTAAATGCCTACTGGGGGTCAGGCAGAGGCAGTGGGGTGGGGTGGATGGTAAGATGGTCTGGGAGGCAGGAAGATCTAGATTCAAATCTCACTGATACCACATCCTGGCTGTGTGACTCTAGGTTAAGTCATTTAATTTCTCAGGGACCCAGTTGTTGAGTTGTTTCATTCATAACTGACTCTTCCCATTTGGGATCTTCTTGGCAAAGACACTGGACTAGTTTGCCATTTCCTTCCTCAGCTCATTTGGCAGATGAAGAAACTGAGGCAAACAGGGTAAAGTGACTTGCCCTGGATCACACAGCTAGGAAGTGAGGCCAGATTTGAACTCAAGAAGATAAGTCTTCCTGACTCCAAACCTGGCACTCTAGCCATTATGCCACCTAGTTATGCCCTTTCAGGGACTCCTAGAAGTCTCTAAGCCAATAAATTGCAGAGAAGGGTCCAATCTGCATTGTCAGAGTCTCCTCTCCTCATCTAGAGTTTCCTAGAATTATTAAATAAAAGATTTAGGTTTTTTGTTTTTCTTGGTTTTTTAAATGCACCAGGCACTATCCTAGTTGCAGGAATACAAAGGAAAAAACGAAAAACAGTCCTGTCCTCAAGGAGCTTATAGTATCCTGGAAGAATATAGCATATATACAGAACTCTGGTGTGGCCAAAACAAATTCAAAAATTGGAGATGAGGCAGGGCTTGTCTGGGGCGATGGGCATCTATTGAGATGATCCTTGGAGAAAGCTAGGAATTCTAGAAGCAAAGATGACAGGGGAGGACATTCCAGGAAGTCTTCAACAATTTTACATTCTATAGATTGGGGAGAGACACCAGGTAAAAGGCTATGTATGATGCAAGGCATTGTGGGATGGGGTCACAGGAGAGAACCAAACAAACAGCACCCAGAAAATTTGGGGAAGGAGAGAAAGTATTCAGCTGGGGGACTCGGGAAAGGATTAATGGAGAAAGCAGTGCCCAATTTTCTTGCCTGAAGAAGAAAAGAACTCTGAAAGTCAGAAAGAAGGAGGTGGGCCATGCCAGGTATGGGTAAACTATGCAACTGTCTGAAGACAAGAAACACAACTTTGGGTTAGAAGATAGCTGGTAGCCTAGTCTTGCTGTGCCTTTGACTAAGTAAGGTTGAGCAGGTGAAGAGGTTAAAGACTAGGTTGGAGTCAGATTATGGAAGCTTTACGTTCCTATTTAAGGGGGTTTAGTTTTTAATTGCTAGAGTCAACAAAAGACTATTAAAGGTTTTAGAGGTAGAGAGAGTTGTGCCTTAGAAAGAAAAGTTTTGCAAGTGTGTGAAGATGAGAAAAAGGGGAATGGAAGCAAGGAGAGCCATTAGAAAGCTAAGCCATTCCCTAATTGAGAAATGGTCAAAGGATATGAACAGGCAGTTTTCAGAGGAAGAAATTAAAGATATCTATAGGCATATGAACAAAATGCTCAAAATCACTATTGATTAGAAAAATGCAAATCAAAACAACTCTTAGGTACCACATCTCACCTGTCAGATTGGCTAACGTGACAAAACAGAAAAATGATAATGCTGGAGGGGATTGAGAAAATTGGATCGTTGTTACATTGTTGGTGGAGTTGTGAACAGATCCAGCCATTCTGGAGAGCAATTTGGAACTATGCCCAACGGGCTATAAAAATGTGCATACCCTCTGACCCAGTAATACCACTTCTAGGGCTGTATCCCAAAGAGATCACACAAGTGGGAAAGGGACCTGTATGTACAAAAATATTTATAGCAGCTCTTTTTGTAGTAGCTAAGAATTGGAAATCAAGGGGATGCACATCAATTGGGGAATGGCTGAACAAGTTGTGGTATATGAATGTAATGGAACACTATTGTGCAATAAGAAGTGGGGAAGATAAGGACTTCATGATAACCTGGAAAGACCTACATGATCTGATGCTGAGTGAGAGGAGCAGAACCAGGAGAACATTGTACACAACCACAGACATATTGATTCTGTGATGACTAACTTTGATAGATTAGGCTCTCCTTAGCAATACAAGGATCAAAGATAGTTCCAAAGGACTCGTGATAGAGAGAGCTGGCTACATCCAGAGAAAGAACTGGAGTCTGAATGCAAACTGAGGCAAACTATTTGCTCTCTTTTTTCTCTTCTTTTTTGGTTTTGTTTCTTCTCTCTCGTGATTCATCCATTGGTCATAATTCTTCTTTGCAACTTGACTATTATGTAAATAAGTTTAATGAGAAAGTTCACGTAGAATCTATATCGGACTGCACGCCATTTTGGGGGAGGGGGTGGGTGGGGGAGGGGACGGAAGGGAAGAAAATTTTAAACTCAAGAACATGTAGAACTAAGTGTTGTAAACTAAAAATAAAAAATGTAATTAAAAAAGAATAAGTCATGACAATTTTTTAAAAAAAATCTATTCTAATAACTAGGTGAGAGGTGACGGGAGCCCAAATTTATCCTCCTATAGAATAGAAATTCCTTAAGAGCCTGGATCGTTTAATTTCTGTTCTCTAGTGCCTGGCATGTAGCTATGGCTTAATAAATGCTTGTTGCCTGGTTGAAAACTAAGGTGATGGTCAAGTGGGAAGAGAGATGGGGTCTGACATGAGTGCCGCTACATAGAGAGAATTAACAAGAATTAGCCAGAAAGATGAGGGAAATGTTTAAGATGATACAGGGGTTTTGACAAGGAAGGAGATCGCTTCATCCTCGGAGGCTGGATCAGAGCAGAAACTCCAGCAAGGCTCTGCACAGGGCATGAAGGCATTCCAGGCTTTTGGCATCAAGCTGGTGGAGAGGGGCAGTAAGAGACAACCTTAAAGAGACACTTTGTGGGGAGTCTAGGGAGACAAACAGAGAAGGATAAAAGGGAGGCATAGAAGAGGTCCACAGTCCTGTGATTTGTTCCAGAAGCCTCCAGCAGCTCAGGAAAGGGAGTAGAGGAGCCGGAAGGTGCAGGAGACACAAGACTGAGGATGTGCAGGGAATGAACAGTACAAGGGTCAGAGACAAGAGATCAAAGATCTCAAACAGGAAGGTCATCTAATCCAACTCTCAGTTTTACAGATGAGCAGACTGAGACCAAGAGAGGTTAAGAGACTTGACTAAGGTCATATAGGTATTAAAGCTCAATTGTGGGATTTGAACCTAGGTACTCTGGCTCCAATCAATAAACATTTGTTAAGCACTTTCTAAGCACTACCAATGGCAGTCAGGTGGCACAGTGGACAGAGCACTGGGCCTAGGGTCAAGAAGATCTGAGTTCAAATCTGGATTCAGACACTTACTAGATATGTGACCTTGGGTAAATCACTTAACCTCTGTTTGCTTCAGTTTCTTCATCTGTGAAATGGGGACAATAACACCTATATCCCAAGGATTTGTGAAGACCAAATGTAAAGTGCTCAGCACAAGGTCTGGACACATAGTAGGCACTTTATAAATGCTTGTTTCCTTCCTTCATACCACACTACCTCCCTCAGGGCAGGGGAGCAAGAGATTCAAAGGTGAAGAACAATTGAACTGACTCCAATAACCACAAGGTCAAGATTTTAAAGGGATTAAAGTGAAGTCAGAAGAGATGGGCAAAATGAGAAAGGTTTATAGACTAAAGGTTATAGAAAGGATGGAGAGAAGTTCAAGATGAGTAAGGCACTGGGAGAAGTGGAAGGGACAGAAGATCATGATGAGGCAGGGAGACTCTGACCTTGAAGGTGTTGGGTGGAATACTTGGGAGTGATGGTGGAGGTGGAAGTCATGAGACTAGAAGAGGAGGATGAACTGAGAGACCAGGGGTTTGAGGAGAGAACAAAGGGAAAAATACTGGAGTCACCAAGAAAAAAGGCCAGAGATGGGGGTGGAGAGGAAAATTGAGAGTCAGGAACCCAACTGTCTTTTGGAAGAAAAATAGAACCAACCCAGCCACCCTTCTGACTTTAACCCCGATTCCTGCCCTCTGACACAATCCAGCAGCCTCACTACACTCTTGACCTTTTCTCCTGGCTAGAAAGGGTTTTTCCCCCTCAGTTGTATTGATGTCTTTCTATTTTTTTTAGGAAATGCCTCATAACTTCCAGATCTTGGCAGCTTCATGCTCACAGTGGAGGAGAAGGGATTTAGATTTGACCCAGCCCTCTGGTTTTCATGACCCTCTCTGTGCCCATCTGACAGTTGGAGAGGGATTGTAGCTCCCTGCTCCATTAACCACAGTCAGGACCAACCCACTATGAGCTCATTACAATGGGGGAATGTCCACCTGCCAGGCTGGAAGGCCAATCAAGCCCATCCACACTCAGAGACGCAAACGACCAGGGGGCAGGACACCCCAGGAAGAGCGCATAAGACTCAGGGCCAGGGCTTGGAATCAGAGTCAAAAAAGACCATTCCTCTGACCACTCCCCTCCCCAATAAGGGACAAAACACAAGGCATGGAGCCGACGGGAAACCAGAGCCATCATACAAAGCCCTTTGAGAAGGGCCCACTCGGGGGCTTTTCTCAGCTTTCTCCAAGGATCATCTCAAGTGATGCTCATCGCTCCAGACAAGCCCTTCCTTAGTCCCAGTTTTTGAAATTTTTTTGGCCACACAAGAGTCCTGTGTATGTGCTACATTCTCCCGGTAGAATGTAAGGCCCCACTCAGGACCAAACAGAGGCCTGGGGATTCACAGACATACCATGTCCTGGAAGCTTCTTTCTCACTAGGAGAGAAGCCCTAGGGAAATCCCCTCTCTTAGCCGTGGTTTCCTTTTTTTAAGTGAAGGAATGACTACCACATGGCCTCTACCATCATCATCACCATCATCATCGCCATCATCACCATCACCATCACCACCATCATCACCATCACCGCCATCACCATCACCATAACCATCATCACCATCGTCACCATCATCATCACTATCACCATCACCACCATCATCACCATCATCACCATCACCATCACCATCATCATCATCACCATCATCATCACCATCACCGCCATCACCATCACCATAACCATCATCACCATCATCGCCATCACCATCACCATCACCATCATCATCATCACCGCCATCACCACCATCACCGCCATCACCATCACCATAACCATCATCACCATCATCATCACTATCACCATCACCACCATCACCATCATCATCATCACTATCACCATCACCACCATCATCACCATCATCGCCATCACCATCACCATCACCATCATCATCATCACC
>CM053622.1:804098902-804114318 GCA_028646595.1 Phalanger gymnotis | reverse complement strand
CATCACCATCATCATCACCATCACCGCCATCACCATCACCATAACCATCATCACCATCAACACCATCATCATCACTATCACCATCACCACCACCATCACCATCACCACCATCACCATCACCATCATCATCACCACCATCATCACCACCATCACCATCACTATCATCACCATCACCACCACCATCATCATCATCATCATCACCACCACTGGCATTTTTATAAAGGTTTAAAGTTTACAAGACTCTGTACATCCTCAAAACAACCCTGGGAGATGTGTTATTATTATTCCTATTTTATAGTAGAAAAAAATAAGGCTGATTGATAGAAGTTAAGTGACTTATCCAGAGTCACCCAGCTAGAAAGTGTCTGAGGTAGGATTTAAACCTGGATCTTCCCGTTTCCAGCGCAAGCTCTTCTTCCACCAGTAAAAGATGCTGTCTTGGTCAAGAAGAAGCAGGATCAGCTGAGATGTCAGGGGTCTCAGGATGAATGGATAATTTTCTGAGTGACCTTGTACAACTCAGGATCCTTAAATTCTCAATCAACAAAGCAAGGCTTGCCTCAATGCAAACTTCCTATTACCTAGACTTCCCCTGTGCCCTGTCCCCTGCCCCCCACTTCACAGGGTTGTTTTAAGGATCTAGTGAGATACAACAGGCCAAAACTTGCCTTTGAAGTGAAAGCCCTTGAGAAAGATAAGGAAAAGAAAACTTATTTCTCATGTCATAAATACTACTCCAAAGTCCATTGTTCTTCCATAAAAGTCACACGGAAGGAAGGAAGGAAGGAAGGAAGGAAGGAAGGAAGGAAGGAAGGAAGGAAGGAAGGAAGGAAGGAAGGAAGGAAGGAAGAGATAAATGACTGGATCATTTATTAAGCACCTACTATGTGCAAAGCACTGTGCTAAATTACATTAGGGATGCGACCAAAAAAGTCAGACCATCCCTCCTCTCAAGGAGCTGACATTCTGATGAGGAAGACGGCACACATGGAAGGTTTCAGTTGCAGGTCAGATGGAAAGATCCCCTGGTCCTCGGGATGCAGCAGCAAAGCAGATGTTAACACTTCTTACTTAATATCATTTTCATTCATTAAAATCATACCAGTTTTGATGTCGAACATTTAATGCTGAGAATTTGTTCCATTGAACAACTGAACCGTTTGACAGGGCCACAGGCATTGATAACAAAAACTTTCTTTTCTGGGTCTCCAATAGATGTGGTCGTTATACCTGCAGGATCAGGTCCAGGCTGCATCCCCACAGGGGCTGCTTCCCAGGATGATGGCCACGGGCACAGGGCTGGAAGCCTTGCCGTGCCCATGGGTCTCAGGTTCAGGGTCTTGAGCTGTGTCCATCGGGGTCTGAGGGAAGATGCGGTCGAGGCAGTGGTGGTGGTTTCGCTTGCCCAGAATTTGTCTCTTGTCTCTCCCCCAGAGTAGGTCGATGCTTCAGGCCTGATGGTTCACCTGCCCTGTGAGTGATGGTTGGCTAGTGGTTGGTAATGAAGTCTGGCCCCTTTTCCTGGATGATGGCTGTGTTCTGCTTTTCAGATAGTAGAATCAGTGCTGGGGAGTGGGGAATGAGGGTGGGGATGCTGCCCCTCCCAGTTCTCTTGTATTTTTTTACCCTGATGAGTTACATTAGTGGTCTTCCACCTCTAAAATCCCCCTCATACCCACTTTATTGTCATAGAGTTCACATACATGCCTTTCTACTGTTCAGCTGAGCCCCCTGGCTTCCTTTCAGAGCATTAGCCATTGGGTCTGACATCCTCCTTTTCCTAGCACACGCTTTTTGTTTTTATTTGCATCCCTAGGGTATGGCACAATGCCTGAAATATAAGAAGTGTTTAATAAATGCTCTATCTGCCTGTCTGTCGCTCTTTCTAGCTATCATTACTTTGTCAGGCAGAAATCTTGCTCTCTGAGAATCTCTATCCTACACTGTCTGTGCTGGGAGGAGGTGGGAAAGGAATACGGCTCAGCCTGGGGGTAAAAGAGGCCTCTGCAGCTCCTCCTTAAACCCCAACAGAAGGGGCCACATGCCTATAATGACGCCACCTCCTGGTTCCAGTCTTCTCCCAATAAAACTTAAGCTCCTTGTTGGCAAAGAGTGGTTCATTTTTGTCTCTGTATGTCCAGCACCTAACACAGCGCTTGGCATAGGAGACACCCCATATCCTTGACTGATTAGATTGTGAGCTCCTTGAGAGCAGGGGCTACCTTTTGCCTCTTTTTGTATCCCCAGTACTTTTATGCCATTTTAAAATGCCATTTTGGCATCTATCCATCTAAAAGTAGATGGCATTGATAAAATGTTTTACCTACCTTATCTCATTTGTGTCAAACAACCCTGGGACATAGATGCTGAAAGTTTTATTATTCCTATTTTACAGATGAGAAAACTGAGGTACTGAGAAGTTAACTGATTCCCCCATGGTTGCATAGCTAGTGTTAGAAGTGGGATTGAACCCCATTTCTTCCTGAATCTGGGTCCAAGATTCCATTGATTCTATCATGCTGATTCTATCACGCTGCCTGGAAAATGAGCCCTCACTCTTTCTACCTCCAACCTCCTTCCATCCCTGCGAAATATTCTGGGAAAGAACCCCAGGGCCAGCGCCTCAGTAATCGATTCCCATCCTCCCCTACCAGCCAAGTGCCAAGTGACTCCGATCCTTGGCTCGAGCAACGGGGCATAGTCGCTGTCTCCATACCTCTCTCAAAGGACCCATCGAAATACGCTCCAGCTGTTCCAATTGGGGGCCTGACTTTGTTAAATGAAAGGCCATTTGGGGCGTGATTCCTGTCTCTGCAATACTGGCTCCAAGCAGAATACGAATGACCTCCTTCTCATTGAACAAATGAGACAGATATTCCGAGACAAGACACTTGACTGAAAGAATTTCTGCCTTTCTTAATTGAAAGATAACCTTCCCACATTTTCTTATCTCTTCACTTCTCTCCGCCTCACCACTACCTTCTTTTTTCCCCAATGTGTGCAAAAATGGACTTTTAATACCCAACCACCACCACCCCATTGTCCATGTGCCTAAGGAGCAGTCAGGAGAGAGATGGGTTCAGGGGCCAGCTTTGGGACCAACACAGCCTTGGAGCTGGAAGGGGAGCTGAGCCAATCATAGAGGGATCGTATTAGGGCTATATCACAAGGTCATTTAGCTATGAAGCTTGACTCTGAGAACCTTTTCACTCTTTCTCTACTCTGTCACCTCTCTAGTTGGTCCCTCTAGTCCCCAAGATACTACAATCTTCTAGACCTGTTTCCTCATATGTGATTGGCCCACAGATCTGCTCCTCCTAGCTGTCCCATCCCTTCCCACCTCCCACTCAGTAAGGAGATGATAACTCTCTGATGAGTCAGGGAAAGGCAGGCTCCAGACTCTGCCTTCCTCCCAAAAGTGAGGAGGAGCAGGAAGCAATGGCAGCCATGTTTCTTTGTCCCTATCTCCATATTGGGAAATAAGGGCAGGGCAGGAAACTAAGACCAAAGTCCTAGCCTTCCCACCATACTGGGCCCTCTGGACATCATCAATACCTCCCCTTTTCATCTCAATTTTCTTGAGTCTTTATGAAAGGACTCTACTATTCGTCCTCAATAAAAAGTCCAATTTTCTCTGTGCTATTAAACAAATTTCTTTAAGCATAGAACCTCACAGTAAATTAAACCCTTTTTGGGGAAGTCTTTAACATTTTCCATAAATACAGAAGATGAATAAGATGGCAGCCCAATAAAACCCTTATTAAGAGCAAGATTAAGCTTCCAGATGGACACTTGGGGAGCTCAGCACATGCCAATAAGAATGTAAAGAATAGATTTCCTCTTGCCCTCTGTCCCAGGGCCCACTAGTGCTACTTTGATGGGTCCAAGGGAGCCTACATGAGAATCATCTCAACTGTAGTAGCAAAAAAGGGCTTTAGAGGGAGGCAGAAGAAGGAGGAGGAAGAATCAGCCAAGTTTTTTTTCTTTTTATCTCTAGGTACTTCACCCTTATCATCTGTGCCAAAGGGATCCTATTCTTTTTCCATGCCCTTCAAAGGATCCTACATAGGCTTTTGAGCTAGAAGAGATCTCAGAAGTCACCTGGTCTAATGCCATGATTTTACACATGGGAAAGACATAGGGGCCAAGAGGAGGGAATGGCTGCCCAAGGTTCAAGGTAGTGAGTGGAAGAGCTGGGACTGAAGTCTAGATTTTGCGATCATAGCATCCTAGATCCAGAACTGAAAAGGACCCCAGAGGCCAATCAGATTATGAAACAAGGGCCCAGAGAAAGGAAATGATCCCCGAGGTCAAAAGTATAGAACATCATAGCCAAGATTCAAAGCTCCAAGTTCTAGGATCAAAGTTCTAGAGCTAGAAGGGTCCTCCAAAATCGTCCTATCCAGTCTCCTAATTTTATACATGAGGAAACTGAAGCCCAAGAGATAACATAACTTTCCCAAGGTCACAAGTAATAAATGGCACTGCTGGAAATCAATGGCAGGTTCTGGAATCACGGGATCCTTGATCTGGAGCTGGAAAGAACCTTCAAGTTTATCTAGCTCAGCCTTCTCCTAAGGAAAGTCCTCTGGTTCCAAAGCCAGCCTTCTTTCTGCTGCTACCCCAAGCTACAATTCCTCCACTTGGCTGGGGGGCGGGATGAAGATGAAGGATGCAATCCTTCATCAAAATAGTGGACAAGGAGGATCACATCTGCTGCCAGCTGATGAGAAAGGAAGGGTCTCTTCTGAAAAGCAACAGCGCCATCTTGACCAGAAGCATCGGATCCAGACACATGGCTTCTAACCAATGCCAGGAGGAAACTGGGTGTTTATGACACTTAGGAGCTCAATTATGTGTGCAAATGCAATTAATTTTGGTTTCACACATCGAATGTGGCTCCAAACATCACCAGCTCTGGGAAAGTCGGGCATTTCTCAGGGACGGTTACAGCCACTCACATTGGCTTGTGCCCAATGGCATAGCTACCAGACTGTCAGCCCTGTCTAATGAATCTCTGGGTGTGGCCCTACCTCATCTCCCTGCTGTCCCTACCGCAGAAGCCCATGAGGCTTCTGTATGCTCAGGGTCCATCCTGAGCGCCAAAGTACAACAAAGTCCCCACTTCAAACAAGAGACCCAAGCTCCTGCTCTCAGACCTTGGGCTCTGGATGGGTGAGAGCTCCCCACACTTCACCCGACCCAGACCCCAGTACACTATTCTCTGGTCTTCTTCACATCATACCACTCCTTCCTCTGCCCTCCTTTCCACCTCTGGCTCTGGGAATAGTAATCGAATAAACATGGCTATTCCTGAAAGGATTCCATTGATTGGCCTCTTGCTCCACTCACCAAGTCAAGGCAAGTCAACAAGCATATATTAAAGCTTTACTTTATATACCAAGTACTGTACCAAGTTCAAAGGATACAAAGGAAGGCAAAATGGCCCCTTCCCTCGAGGAGCACACTGTCTAATGGGAAAGAAGGCATGCCAAAAAACTATGTACACACAAGGTATGAATACCTTGGTGTAAATTAGAGGTGGGGAAAGCACTAGTCTTGGAGAGGCAAAGAGACAGACAGAGACAAAGAGAAACAAAGGGGCAGCCAGAGACAGCTTCTTGTGGAAGGTAGGATTTGAGCTGAGTCTTGAAGAAAGTGTATGATGCCAGCCTGGGACTTTCCAAATTCAAACATCCTTCCCCAGCCTCCACTCTTCTGTAAGTGTTATCTCCTCTAGTAAGAGTAAGCTCCTTGAGAGCAGAGACTTATCATAGCACCTAGCAAGTGCTTAATAAATGATTGTTAATTTATTCCTTTATTCCTTCAGCCTGTCAGCTACAACATGGCTTCCCTTTGAATGGAAAGGACTTGGAAGGAGCTAGGTTTAACCCAAAATCTACAATTCAATCCAATGGAGATTTATTAAGCTCCAACAGTGAATCAAGCCTTTTCTTTAAGGAGCTTACAATTCCCTAAGGGGTTACACCATGATAAAAATAATAATATCAAAAACCTTAAAGTGCTATAGAAATACTAGCTTTTATTATCTACACACTGCTTTGAGACTTACAAAGGCCTTCGTATTATTAGCCCCCTTCTACAGAGAAGGAAATTGATGCACAGAGTGGTTAAGTGATTTGCCTAGTATCACACAGCTAGTAAGTATCTGAGGCAGGATTTGAACTCAGGTCTTCCCTGACTCCAAGCCCAACACTCTAACCATTGTGCCACCCACATAGCTGCCCGGATCAGTAAATATAAAGTATATACAGAGAAATATGATGCGCTTTCATGGAGAAGAAAATGCTAATACCCAGGAGAATCAGAAAAGATCTCCCGGAGGAGCTGAACCCAAATCATGCTTTGAATGAAGCCACCTATTCTATAAGATGGAAAGTGAGGAGGGAATGCGCTCTAAGTACAGACAGAAACGGGAAGACATTGAAGGTACCCCTGTCATCCAATGATAAAATCACAGCATCTCCGAGCTGGGAGAGACCCAAAGATCATCGGGCTCAAGCTCCTCATTCTACATATGGAGAGAGGCTAAGAAACCCAGCCAAGGTCAGACAACCAGCTAAGAGACAGAGACAGGAGCTCTCATCATACCTGATCCAACAGTCCCACTGGGATCTGCCCCCAGAGCCTGCTCTCCTGCTCTCCCCCTGCCAGCTGGGCCCTTCTCTTCCATGGCAAGCAGAGAGGAGCTCCTACTGCCTGGCAGGACTGAAGAGAGACGAGAGAAAGAGACACATACACAGAGAGACACAGAGACACAGAGAGAAACAGAATCACAAAGAGAGACAGAGAGAGATGTAGACAGAGACAGAGACAAGAGAAGCAAAGAGGCAGCCAGAGAGAGAGAGACACAGCTGTATCACAAACTTCCATCCTGACTGTCTCTTGCTGCTGTAACTCAAAGTGATGCATTGGCCTGTCACTTATATTTACAGGATGACTTAAAATACAACATAATTTCACTTGTAAATAAACTGTCCTTCTGTCATGTGGATCACTCATTGTCGGAAGCCCCATGGCTCATTCATGGAGCACAGGGTGGGTCTGGATACTTCCAGCTGGAAGTGCCAGGACAAGCCAAATCTTAGCTGTCCTTCAAGGACCCATTCCTCCAAGAAGCCCTCCCTGACACCAGCCCTAGGTGGGATATCTCTCTCTCTCTCTGTCTCTCTGTCTCTCTCTGTCTCTCTGTCTGTCTGTCTCTCTCTCTGTCTCTGTCTCTCTCTCTGTCTCTCTCTCTCTGTCTCTGTCTCTGTCTCTCTCTCTCTGTCTCTGTCTCTCTCTCTCTCTCTCTCTTTCTCTCTCTCTGTCTCTCTGTCTCTCTCTCTCTGTCTCTCTGTCTCTGTCTCTCTGTCTCTCTCTGTCTCTGTCTCTGTCTCTGTCTCTCTCTCTCTCTTTCTCTCTCTCTCTCTCTCTCTCTCTCTCTCTCTCTCTCTCTCTCTCTCTCTCCCTCCCTCCCTCCCTCCCCCATGGTGTCATCTAGAACTCAATCTATGAGTGGATGATCTTGTGAATTTATTTAATCCTGATAGTTTACTGCACACAATTAGGCCTCAGTCTTATTCTGCTCTTCTGTCATTGGCTGTTGGTCTTACCCAATTAGACTCTACATTTCCAAAGGGCAATGCTTTATTTTTGTTCTGAAGCCCTCGTGGTACCTAACTGGAGCATAAAGGCTTTCTAAGCGCTCCATCAATACAGGAGGCAATCTGGTGCAAAGGAACGAACGTTGGCTCTCAAGTCAGAAAGCCTGGGCTCAGACCTCACCTGTATGACCTTGGGTCAGTCATGGGCTTTACTTCTCTCATCTCTACGACATCTTAGGTCCCTCTAGATCTAGAAGGCTATGACCCTACTGATGGCTTGGTTAGTTGATGGCTAATAAAAGTTAAATGTTGGATGGATAGAACAGGGGCCTGGGGCACAGACTGTCCAGAACTGAAGGGGTCATCGGGTCCAACCCAAGCTAGAATAAAACTTTCCTCCATAATATCACCAAGAGGTGGTCACCTGACCTCTGCTCTAAGATATTTAATGGGGCGAATAGTGAATGACTCAGAGTCGGAGGATGTGAGTTCAAATCCCAACTCTGCCACTTATGAGCTGCCTGACCTTAGGCAAATCACTGTCTCTCTGGGCCTCAGTTTCTTCACTTGTAAAATAAAGGAGTTGGACTTGACAGATTCTAAGGTTCCTTCCAGCTCTAAATCTAAGGTCCCAAGAGTGTCAGAGAGCCGCAAAACAAGGTAGCAATGTCCTCCTTCACACTGAGGTATGTCTGACTCCTCCTAGATACAGACCCAGGGGACAAAGCTCAAGCTGTGACATTTCCAGCGCCAGGTACCCCCTCAACAGGAGGAAGTTAGTCAACCAGCATTTAGCAAGTGCTTACTGCATGCTAGGCACCACGATGCTGGAGATGAAAAGAAAGACCAAAAAAAAAAAAAGAATCCCTGCCTTCAGGGTGCTTATACTCTAACTGGAGAGCCAACATTCAGGCAACTTGCTACAAAGAAGGATAGATTAAGCAAATTCTATGTATCACCTACTTTGCCAAGACCTGGGGTCACAAAGAAAGGTTAAACAATTCTCTTCCCTTAATGAGCATATATTCTAATGGAAGAGACAACATGTAAACAACTCTGGACAGATCAGACTTATACAGAGTAGAGGGACGGTAATTTCAAATGAAATAATCATGACATAATAATGATGATAATGATAATGACAGGGATGATGACAGTAAACCAGGACTTTGCAAACCTTAAAGTGCTTTGTAAATACTGCTTTATCACCATCATCATCATTATTATCTCAGAAGGGGAGGCACTAGCAGCTAGAAGGGAATGGAAAAGGTCTCTTGTAGAAGGTCGGCTTTGAGCTAAGTCTTGAAAGAAGCCAAAATACCGAGAGGGAGAGATGAGGGGCCTTTGGGCAGACTGTCAGTGCAAAGGCATATGGGTGGGAATGGAGATCCATGTTCTCCCTAAAGTCAACCCTGTTCTTAGCCCTTCAGATGGCTAATACCATTGCTGTTTATTGCTTATATGACAAAGCAGAGACTCAAAGTCTGAGGAAAGCAATACCACCACCCATCCCATAGGCCTATGGGATGACCACGAGGGGTATGTCCGATCCCAGCCTGGCCTAGTAGGGTCCTCTCCTTCTTGCTGTGACGGCCTTGGGCAAGACCAGGTCTTGTGGGAAGATGCCCTCTGACCCACCCCATCCCATAAGCCAGGCCCTGCTCAACATAATGACAATTAACATTTAATAGAAAACATATTTGAAAGAGCCATGAAGGTTCATGGAGCTGACCCTGTACTCTCTCTTCTGATAGTAAATTTTTAAGAAAAGAGATGGAAAGGTAGGTAGCACAGAGTGGGGACGGTTCAACTTTAAGGTGCATTTTTAATTAAAGGAAAAAGACCAGAGCTGTGATGCGGTGTCATAAAGCAGATAATTTTACAGCTGGATGGTCTCCCTCTGATGTACTTGAAAACCATTTTCAAGCGACATAAAGTTTAACATAGCGGTACATCTGCCTACCCACTAGATTCTACATGGAATTTAAAATTTAATTATATTAAAGCATTGTTACAGTGTGCATTGCAAGCACGCTAACCAAGTGGAACTTTAACAAAATCTTTTCAGATAGGTTTTATTTTTTTCTTTTAATCTATGTTTTATAGAACCAAGAGATCGGTTTGACACACAATTGGCGGCTTCAGCCGATGTGTTTATTGCTTACATAACAAAGCCACTGGGGATCAAAACTGTTTATTCGTTTCCCCCTGGTGTTGTTAGTGGGGGGACCAGCTCTGCTCTGCTTCCTCAGAAGTCAAGCCCAAGAGCTGGCCTGAGAATCCTGGGTGAGCTCTGTGTTGCACCTGTCCTCTGATAGCCTTTTAAGGAAAACAGGGAGAAAGGGGAGGGAGAGTGGGAGAGAAAGAAGAAGAGGCAAAAAGAAAGGGAGAGAGAAAGGAAGGGGAAAGAGGAAGGGAAGGAGGGAAAGAAGGAGGAAAGGAAGAAAAAGAGAGAGAGGAAGAGGATAAGGAGTCATGTACAAAGGGAAAGGGATATGGGAATTGAGAAAGGGATAAGAGATAGTGGAAAGAGGAAAGTAGAGAAGGGGGAAAAGGAAAGGGGAAAGGGGGAGGAGGGGAGGGGAGGGAAGAGAAGGGGAGGGGAGGAGAAAGGGGAGGGAAGGAGAAAGGGGAGGGGAGGGGAGGGGAGGGAAGTGGTAGGTAGATCCTAGAAAAGGTCTTTCCACTTTGAATTTCATGCACAAGTTAAAGAATCATTTTCCGAAACAAAATCCAAATTGTCACCATAATAGGATATTTGCCAGGACTGAAAATATAGTTCCTTTTGAGAGGAGGGGGAAATTCCCTAGAACCACACAGTCTGGCAAACCTTGCCCCCCAACCTGGTGAAGCACAGAAACAAAATAAAAATACATAATTCTGTGTTAGTTAACCCAAAGACAGTGAGAAGAGAGGCTTTTTGCCCAAGGCAAAATGAAAGGGAAGCTGGCCCCACCACTTCTTGGGCGCCATTTTTGAACCGAGGCACTGTGGGGGGACACAAAGGTGGAGATGCCCTCCAGGAGCTGATTGTCCAGATTTCTTTTTGTTTTCTTCTACCCTGTGGCAGTGACTCATGGTATTGGGGCCTCTTTTTTTCCTTATTCATTTTAGAACATGAGCTCTTACATTTAGAATTGGGAAAGCACCTCAGAGGTCTTCAAGTCATCTCCCCCACCCACCATTTTACAAATTAGGAAACTGAGGCTCTGAAAAGTGAAGGAGGTACCTAGGATCCCACCAGTAGCAAGCATCAGAGGTGAGATATAAACCCAAGTGCTCTGATCCTACAGTCACCACGCCCCAAACTGAACCTCTCTGGCTCCCTACACATACATAAGTTTATATGCCAAGACTCCATCTAGGCAGTTTGGCCAACCTGGAGTCCCCAGCCTGGGGACTGGACTGTAGTATCAAAGTAAGACAACAGTGAATTGGGAATGAGAAGACCGGAATCCAAATTCCAGCTCTGCTACTTTTCACCTGTCAGATATCGGGCAAATAAAGGGATCTTAGAGGCTATAGAGTACAAACTTTTCAATTTATGGATGAGGAAACTGAGGTGCAGAGAAGTGACCAGCCCAGGGCCACATAGCTAATGAGTGTCTAAGACAGGATTTGAACCCAGATCTTCCTAACTTCAAGTTATTTTCATAGAGTCAGAGGGAACACACATACAAAGCTAGAAGGAAACTCAGAGGCTGTTGAATCTAAACATCTCTTTTTACATATGAAACTAAAGCCCAGATGAGTTAAATGACTTGCCAAGGTCATAAAGGTAGTGCCAAAGTTGGAACCCAGCTTCTCTATCTACAAATTTAGCATTCTTTCCATTGGTCCAGCTTCTTTCTCTGGACCTCAGTTTCCACACCTATAAAAGGGTTGAATTGTAAGATTCCCTTCCCCTTCCCCCCATCCCCTACTCCTTATAGCTCTAAAGCCTGCTATGCTCCCAGACTCTTCCATGCTACCAATCGTAGCCAGACTCAAAAAAGCAGATTCATTCTTTACACAATGGCAGGGGGCCCAGTTAGAGAAGATAAACTTGGAATCTGGTGATTGAGAGTCCCACGTGTGCAGGGAAACTCATTAATACACGATGCCCTCAAGTTACTGCAATAACCTTCTCATGGTCTTTGAACTGACTTCTAAAGCCACGGGTTCTGGCCAGATCTAAAGATGCCTGTTTTCATCTAAGGGAACACTGTGCAGACTCTAGGCCCTCTTGCCTGGATCCAAGGGAGCCCTATCCTTTGGGAAAACCCCCTAAAAACTTCAGTACTGGGTCCTAGGTATGGAGAAAGCAGATGAAAAGATCAGAAGAGTTTAGGGGCATCTAATGACTCTCCCTATCTGGGATCTTTAGCCAGAAATTGGAAAACGTCTCTTTAGCATATTAAAGTTAGGCAGGACCTTGAAGAATGGCTAATGAGAGTACGAAGTCAAACCTCAAAGAAAAAAAAAAAGCAAGCCGCTCCTGGAATCAGGCTCCCTCTGCAGCAAAATGAAGCAGCTCCAACTCTTTTGTCCTAATAGGAAATAGCATTGGTCCAGTGGGCAAAAGCATGGTCAGCATGCACCACTAAAGCAGACCCCAGGCTCAGAAAAAAAAGGATTGGTTGGCCAATGCCTTCTGTCTTTGAAAAGATGGGTGGCTAGGGGTATGAAGCATTGCATATACCATCAGATTCAACTAATTGTGTTTGTTAGTTCTGCCAAATATCTCTTTTTTATCTTTGCCACAAGGGATGGTTTGGTGCATAGGAGATGAGGTGGAAAATATTCAGAAATGAAGGTGATGTAAAAACAAAAATCAACAAATAATCATTTTAAACATTTGTTGACAGTGAAAAGCTGTAAATCCCTGCCATTCTCCCCAATTCACTTGTACCTCCAATTCCACATTCTCTACCTTTGCTCATATAGAGACTCACTCTTAGCCCAAAAAATCTTCCCTCTGCTCCTTATTCCTTTAAATCAGGGATTCCTCACTTTTTCTGAAAGTGCAACAAACCCCTTGGGCAGCATGAGGGAGTCTATGGACCCCTTCTCAGAATCATGTTTTTAAATACATAAAATCAAATGCATCCAATTCAAAAAGAAACCACCTCTATAGAAAGACAATTATCAAAATATTTTAAAAAATAAATTGTGTACCCTAAGCTAAGAACCCCTGCTTTAAAGGTTAAGGAAAGGGGATAAACCTGTGATTTCCTTGATAGAAGGGACTCCAGGTGAAGAAATTCTCATGATCAATGCAGGTTGGCACATTCCATGCAACTTAGAATCTCAGAGAGCTGCCTAGATCGGTGAGAAGCTTAGTGGCTTGATCAGAATAGCCCCAAAGGGCTATAGAACTGTGCATACCCTTTGATCCAGCAATACCACAACTAGGTCTATATCCCAAAGAGATCTTAAAAATGGAAAAGGACCACATGTACAAAAATATTTATAGCAGCTCTTTTTGTGGTGGCAAAGAATTGGAAATCAAGGCAATGCCCATCAATTGGGAAATGGATGAACAAGTTGTGGTATATGATTGTGATGAGATACTATTGTTCTATAAGAAATGATGAGCAAGTGAATTTCAGAAAAACCTGGGAAGACTTATATGAACTGATACAAAGTGAAATGAGCAGAACCAGGAGAACATTGTACATAGCAACAGCAACGTTGTGTGATGATCAGCTATGATCATGACTTAGCTCTTCTCAGCAATGTAATGAGCTGAGACAATTCCAAAAGATTCAATGGGAAATGCTATCCACCTCCAGAAAAAGAACTATGAAGTCTAAATACAGACTGAAGCATACTGTTTTCACTCTTTCGTTGGGTTTTTTTTCTCATGGCTTTTCCCTTTTGTTCTGATTCTTCTTTCAAAACATGACTAATGTGGAAATATGTTTAACATGATTGTACATGTATAGCCTATATCAGATTGCTTGCTGTCTTAAGGAGGGAGGGAGAAAAAATTGGAATTCAAAATCGTATAAAAGTGAATGCTGGAAACTATCTTTGCATGTAATTGGAAAAAATTAAATACTATTAAGTGAGGGGAAAAAAGAGTTACACAGCCCACATGTGTCAGAGGCAGGATTTGAACCCAGGTCTCCCTGGCTCCAAGACTGGCTCTCAATCCATGACACCAACTGCTTCTTATTCCTACAAAGCTCAGCTTCAGAACCTTCTCTGTCAGTAATAACTTTGCCCCCCTCCTTGGATTTCCCCAAGTACTTTCTTTCGTATTGTTCAAAAAATAATAACAACCTACTTTTATACAGCCGATAGAAGTTTACTAACTACATTTTGCAGAACCACCCTATGGAGTGGGCAGGGCAGGTGTGATTACCTCCATTTTATAGATAAAGAAACTGAGGCTCCAGAAGGATCAATGATTTGCCCATGTTCATACAGCTAATAAGCAGCAAAGCCAGGACCTGAACACCATACTACACTGATGCTCCTAATACTTTTCCTTTATTATGGTATATTGTAATTTAACCAAAATGCAGCAGAGAGACACATGATGGGTATAAGTGAACTTACAAATTAAAATTTGCATACCAAAACCAAAAAAAAAATATGGCATAGTAGAAAGCTGGTGGAAGCCACAGGAGCTAGAAGGGACCTCAGCAGCAATCTAATATAACTTCTCATTTGACAGATGAAGAAACTGAGGCTGAGTAGCCTAAGGATATCTGGATAGTGAGTGTCAGAGGGAGAATTTGACTTGAGACCTTCTGGCCACTACTCTTACCAATAGACCCACTGAGAGGACCTAGGTTTGGATCCTGGCTTTATTACTCATTAGATTGGAGACCTTTGCTACCCTTAACTCTGACCCTTTCTTTGTTTTCAGAGTTTCTGCCCTGATCAGCCCTTTTTTTTCATTAAAACATGGCCGACTGTATTTTTATCTGTTACACTGTAAGCTTCATGAGGACACAGAACTGCATTTTATCTAAGCTTTGTATATCCCCCAGTGACCAAGACAGTGCTCTGTATCCAAAAGGCATTTAATAAATGTTTTCTGGATAAATGAAAGAATGAACTAGAATAGAGTGGGGGGTTTGTTTTGTTTTTAGGGAACATTCGTCAGAATCGGGACTGAGGAAAGAGAGCGAGCACAGGGTGAAGGTGATACTAAGTTCTTGACTGAGTTAGCAGAGCACAACTTCGGCAGCCCCTGCCAGGATGGAATGGCTTCAGACACGGCTCTGAGCAGAAGACTGTTATCCGAGGAACGGCTTAGCTCAGTTTGCGGAAGCTCGTCGCTGTAGGGCTGGTCCCAGAGTCCTGGCGACTCTTTTTTTTTTTGGACTTTGCAATATGGATTTCTTTTATTTTTCTGGTGATAATACATATATCTGAATGATAAAAGTTTTCATGTCTACATTCCAAAGTTCCGGACAGTATTTTTGTATTTTTCCTATAATATCTTTTGATTTGCCATGTTCCTTTGAGAGACTTAGGATGTTTTAAGATATCTCTATACATCCTATTTTCTTTTTTTTTTTAATGTATTTTCAAGAATTAATTTTTTTCTTTTTTTAATTTATTTTTAATATGTTTAGTTTTCAGCATTGATTTTCACATGCGTTTGAATTACTGATTTTCTCCCCATTTCCACCCCCCCACTCCAAGATGGCGTACACTCTGGTTGCCCTGTTCCCCAGTCTGCCCTCCCCTCCATCACCCCATTCCCCTCCCATCCCCCTTTCCCTTCCTTTCTTGTAGGGCAAGATAAATCTCTATGCCCCATTGCCTGTGCATCTTATTTTCCAGTTGCATGAAAAAAAAAACCTTTTT
>CM053622.1:804046559-804098402 GCA_028646595.1 Phalanger gymnotis | reverse complement strand
GGAAGGAAGGAAGGAAGGAAAAGAGGGAGGGAGGGAAGAAGGAGCGAATGAAGAAATGAGGGAAGGAAGGAGGGAGGGAGAAAGGGCAGAAGGAAAGGAGGAAGAAAGGAAGGAAGGATGAAAGGAAGGGAGGGAGGGAAGGGGGAAGGGAGGTAGGAAGGGAGAAATGAAACTACATTAAGCATCTGTGATATGTGAATTGTGATATTCTGCGTTCTAAGGTCCCATTCCATGTTCAGGTCTTCCTGATTCTGAGACTAGCACTCTACACAAGGTTGTACCTACTTCGATTAGCACTTGTAGCTTCTTCCTCTTTGGGCGATATAATCCAGCTATTGGGTTGTCTCTATGTCCCTTGTGTTCTTGTCCCAAAAGAGGAGTCTGCCCTAGAATCCGGAAGGTGGAGGCTGTGCAAAGGTGAGTCGAAAGCATCTGCAGCTCGGGGTCTGACCCAGTTAGGCTCCTGGGGTCTTCAGCCGATGGCATCAGCTAGAAGTGGAGCTAGGCAGATCTACCAGCCACAAGGCACCTCCACTTTGGACTAATTGATCTATTGAGCCCTATCTATCTAATCTATCTAATTGAGCCTGAGTTTCCTCATCTGATAAATGGGCACTGGTAATCGCCAGAATACTGGCACATAGTTGGAATGAAGAGCTAACGAGATTTCTACGGTCTAGGTTCTGGGAATACCCACACAAAACCAACCAGTTGCTGCTCTCAAGGACTGGAGAGATGCAGCAAGGACACAGATAAGTAAATAGAGAGGAAGAAAGAAAGAAGCATTTATGTAGCGCCTAAATAAGCATTTATATAGCACCTACTATATGCCAGGCTCTGTGCTAAGATTTTTACGAATTTACGAACATTTTACGAATATTGTCTCATTTGATCCTTACGACAACCCTGTGAAGTAGGTGCTATCGTTATCCCAATTTTATAGTCAAGGGAACCGAGGCAGAGGTTAAGTGACTTTCCCAGGGTCACACAGCTAATAAGTGTCTGAGGCTGGATTTGAACTTAGATTTTTCTGTCTCCATGCTGGGCTCTCTAGCTACTGCACCACCAGCTAGCTACCTCTAACTACTGCATGGGCTCTGTAACCCAGCAAGGGATCTCCAAATACAAGTTATGACCTTTCCAGGAAAGGTGAACTAGCATGGTAGAAACAGCCCTGAATTTGGAGTCAGAGGCCCTGGGTTCCACACCCAGCTCTGCTCCTTACTAACAGATCTGGAGCATATCCCTCCCCCTCTTGGGGGCTGCCGGTTCCTTCTCTAAAATGTGAGAGTCCTGGATGAGATAGCTTCCCTTCCAATCAATCTATTAGTCAGTCCACAAGCATTTATTAAGTCCCTATCATGTGCCTGGCATCATGCTAAACTCTAAATCTGTTATTATCGCATTTTTATTCTTTTCAGTTCACATTCCATAGAGCTTAAATAGAAACGTGTCCTGGGACAAATCACTGACCTGATACCTTCTTTTATGTTTGAGGTTCATGGTGGATAAAACAATTTTTTTGCAATTAGATAAAAGTTTGGAGGCCCATCGAAAGCACCTTGGGGACAAAACTCCAGCAGCAGATGGGAGAATGGGGAAGATAGATGAGGATGTGCTCCTGTCCCCATACGGTTCTGCTTCTTCTGCTTCCTGTCTGTCTTCAAGGGCATTTCACTCTATGTAGGTAGAAGTAACCAGTATTTGGTGTGGTGACCTCTATTAAAAGATCGTTCTTAAACTTTCACAGATCGTTCTGGGTTACGTGGTCTGATCAGTGACAATGCCGAGCTTCCAGTTTATTGAAGTTCTTGTTACAATTGCTATCTTGTTCTTTTTTTGGGCAAAGGCCTCGTTGCCTTGCCTGGGACACGTCACAACCCTGTTATTACACCTTTACATTTAATGTCCCGTGAAGGGCTGCACAGGTGGATGGAATAACTGCTTTGGGTATTTGGATTAAAAATGGGGATGTGTGCTCATCCTCCAAAGGCTCCCCAAGAATGTCTTCAGTTGGACTTTAGCCACAGACCCCTAAGGGTCTTCCCCTCCCAGCTTGATTTTTTTTCCTAATTAAAGGGGCTGTCCCTTGACTCACTTCTTAAAGAGGCCTATTCACTGAATAGGAGTTATCTCACTCTAAGTGAGTACATGCAAAGGCCTTTTCCTAAAAGGGCCAGGGTCCCCCATTGCATCCTGGGTCATCTCCAGTCGTCCTGATGCATATCTGGTCACTGGACCCAGATGGCTCTGGAGGAGAAAGTGAGGCCGGTGACCTTGCACAGGCTCCTCACTCAAATCAAAGTTAACTGCGAGTCGTCATCATTTCCCTGATGTCATGGTCCTTTTTGAAAACAAAGGACAAAAAACACAACAGCCACAGACAGGATTGTGAGGAGGAAGTTTATCTCTTCTCTTCACCGCCTGGCTTTATTGCACTGTTCTTCATCATCCTCACCCTGAGTATTAGCTGTGCCAGAGACAAGGTCAGCCTTTAGAGTAGAGGACTGCGGATCTGATGCAACTGGCAAGGCATCCAGAGAGCCCGCCCCCTCCGCTGACTCTCAAGATGCCTGAAATCCCACCATTCAAACTTTAGAGTGTGAAAATCATTTCCCTCTTAAGTAAGCCCCTTTTAAAATTCACATATTCCTATGAGCCATAAGTTTGTTTGCTTTTTATCATGTTGCCCATCCATTCATTCCTCAAGCATTTACTGAAGTCTACTGTCTATTATAATCAACTATAGACCAGAAAGAGCACCTGGGTAGTACAGTGGTTAGAACAGTGACCCTGGAGACTGAAAGACCTGAGTTCAAATCTAGCCTCAGACACTTCCTAGCTGGGTGATCCTGGGCTAATCATTTCACCCCATTTGCCTCAGTTTCCCCATCTGTCAAATGAGCTGGAGAAGGAAATAGCAAACCAATCCAATACCTTTGCCAAGAAAACCCCAAAAGGGGTCACAGAGAGTCAGGCATGCTGAAAAATGACTAAACAGCAACAAACGGACCAGAAGCTAGAACTTTTAATAATAATGATTTAAATAGTGCTTTAAGGTTGGCAAAGTACTTTACGTTTATTACTTAATAACAACAGTAATAAAAAATAGGTAGCCTTTGCGTGGTGCTTTAAGGCTTTTGAGGCACTCGATACCATCTCATAATAATAAGTAACATCTGCATAGCACTTCAACATAGGCAAAGCACTTCATGTATTATCTTGTAATAGCAATAGAGCTGGAGCTTTCAAATATTACCTCATTTGGTCCTCACAACAGCCCTGGGAGATGGTTAGATCTATTGTTATCCCCATTTCTACTGATGAGAAAAATGAGACAGAAAGAGGATAAGTGACTTGCCCAGGGTCACACAGCTTACAAGTGTCTGAGTCAGAATTTGAACTTGGGTCTTCCTAACTCCAAGTCCAGCACTCTGTCCATTCTGTCACATCAGTCCTGTGAAGGTGAGTGTTCTGATAATCACCATTTTTGACAAATAAGGAAACTGAGGCTAAGAGACTTGTCTAGGATCATAACCTTTTAGGGCAGAAGTCTTCCTGACTCCCAAATCCAAAGCTCTGGCTACCATATTACCTTGCTGTCTCTTAGACAAAGTTTGTAAATCAGTAGCAAGAGAGAAATTTGTAGAATACAAACTCCTCGCCGCTCCCATCCCCAACTCCAACACCAGAGAAGAGGAGATGTTTTATAAGATGAGAAGATGTGGGGCGGTACCAATGGCCAAGAGGAGAATCGGTTCCTGAAGGAGGGAGGGGAACACAGGAAGGGCAGTTAGGAGGGGGAAGACCAACTTGGCCAATCTCACAATCTGGCCAAGGATCAGCCAAAGGTAGAAGGTTCCCAAACCACACAGGGCCCCTGAAAACACACAATCCATGGTTCCACGAAATTACAAAGTCTTTTAGGGTACTAGTAAAGAATGCTGTCCTCTTTTATTTTGCCTGCAGACCTTTGGGGGAATTTGTACAGATAGAGAGATAGATGGATAGATAAATAGATAGATAGATAGATAGATAGATAGATAGATAGATAGATAGATAGATAGATGGATGGATAGAAGCATAGATGGATGGATAGACAGATAGACGGATGGGTAGATGGATGGACAGATGATGATGGATGGACAAATGAATAGATGGATAGATGGATATGGATACAGATAAATATGTGTATGTGCATATATACATACATATACATATATACACACAGATACATATAATTATGTTATATATCATATTATATGTAAACTTATAATTACATATTACAAATCTTAAAGAGCTACATAAATGCCATCATATAGCTAACATTCTATCATACATACAATTACATGTTATATTATAATCTATCATAAACATATTCCATCATACATTACTGATGATAGAATGCTAGGTCTGGAAGGCACCTTAGAGATCCTCTTTTCCAAACCTCCTCCCCTCCTTTTTGCAGAAGAAGAGGCTGATCCCAGACTCCTAGATCTTGAACTGGAAGGACCTCAGAGCCCAAGTGTCTCATTTTACAGATGAGGAAGCTGAGGCTGAAGGAGAGGAAGTGGCTCACTCAAGGTCACCCAGATAGCCATTTCCAGAGGCAGGATTTGAACCCTGGTCCCAGCTCTCCCTCCTGCATCAGCACATACTAGGCAGGAAATCCCTAACCTGACTTAACCCAATTCCAGAGCTCTTTCCCTTCTGTAAACATCGTACATGTTTTTATTGATTTTTCCAAAAATCCTGGCTACCCCCAGGTTTAGAATTCGTGCCAAGATATAAGAGACAGGGATTATGTAGTGAATAGAAGGCACTGGGAACCAGGGGGCCTGGGTTTGAGTCACTGACTCAGTCATTTACTTATTACATGGCTTTGGACAAGTCTCCTCTTTTCTTTGGAAATTGGGAATGTTGGATGATTTTAAGACCTACTTCCCATCCCGATATTCTAGGTTCTATAGTCTAAGGCCCCTTGGGTGGAAATTGCAGAAAGACCAATTGTAGCTCAATATAAAGAGTTATACCTTTGCCTCGGCCCCACTTACCCACCCAAATCCATAGATTCAAGCTGAGTCTGAGTAGCCAGTCTTTTAGTCATCAAGTATCTATTAAGCACCTACCGTGTGCCAGGCACTAGGCTAAGCACTGTGGATGCAAAGAAAATGCAAAACCATAGCCCCTGCCCTCAGGGAGCTCCCAGTCTAATGGAAGAAGCTCTAACCAACTGTCAGAGATGCTGAAGAGAAGACTCTTTCCTGGAAATTGAGCTAAATGGCCTTTGAGGGCTTTTACATTTTGAGGTTCTCTGATCTCTCTTATGATATTGTATATCTATGTTCAGGCATCCTCTTCACTCTGCCAGTATTCTAAAAGCCCTCCCAGCTCTGACATTCTGTGTTCTAAAGCCCCACCCCCAGCTCTGACATTCTCTGTTCTAAAGGCCCGCCCAGCTCTGACATTCTCTGTTCTAAGGTCCCTCCCAGCTCTGCTGTCCTGTATTCTAAGAAGGGCCCTCCCAGCTCTGACATTCTATGTTCTAAGGGCCCTCCCAGCTCTCACATTCTGTGTTCTGAGGGCTCTTCCAGCTTTAACAGTCTATAATTCTTTATTTAGGGAATTCTGCATATTTCCCCATGCCCTCTATCCTCTTGGCTAAGCTGGAGAGCTTCAATGATAGAACAGTGTCTTCAATGGAATGAGAGGTGGGGTGCCCCTGGCTAGAGAATATGGAAGAGGCTGTGTCCAGTCCTTCACCCTGAAAAATTCTGACACAAAAAAACAAAAGTCCCCCCAGGCCAGAAATTTCTGGACTGTGAGGCCTCCCCCATTACCTTGCACCTCAGCAGGAGAAAAATACTGGAACAGGGCCATTGCCAATCATCAGGATTATTTTCATCTGTCTCTTTGCTGAGTATACCAAGGGGACCTTCCTCATTATGCTGCTCAGCCTGAGGAGACCAAAAGGAGAGCTGGGCATTTCCATAACAGAACATTGGCCCTACTGAAAACAGCTCCTCATCAATCTGGGGTTTGTCAAAACAGGCCTCGCTCCTCCAAGAGGCTTCTGGGTCCCATCCAAGGAGGACTCGCTGCTTCTGTTGAGTAGCTAAAGCTGTTCCCTGAGGTGCCAAAGCATGGCATCCCTCCCAAGTCTTGATTCTCTGAGTTCTGTTTTCTAATTTTGATTGTAAGCTCCTTGAGGGCAAACACTTTCATTTTTGTATTGTTGGCACCTGGCACATAGTAGGCACTTAATCAGTGATTACTGAATGACCGATTGGTTGCTATGAGTAAGAGGTCTAAGGCACTCTGCTGAAATGACCACTGAGATATGGAATCAAAGGAAAGAGGTGGGAACTGAAGCCAATCATTAGAGCAATGGACCAGCAGTCAGGAAGATCGGAGTCCTAGACACGTAAGACTTGCTTGACCCTGGTCAAGTCACTTAGTCTGTTTCCACATCTACAAAATAGAGACAATAGCAAGACACTGCCTCACAGAGCTGCTGTGAGAATAAAATGAGATGATATTTATAAAGCCCTTAGCACAGGGCCTGGCACACAGTGGGTGCCTAATAAGCACTTATTGACTATAAAGCGCTTTACGAACTTTAAGGTGCTATGTAAATGCTATTATGTTATTATACCCACTTGGCAGATGAAGAAACTGAGACTCAAGGATATTTGCCTGTGATCAGAGAGTTAGGGGAAGAGATAGATTCCAAATCCAGGTCTCCCACCTCCAAATCCTGCCCGCTTCCTCAGTGTCATGATTTCTCTCAAGGAAGAAGCCCAACACGACAAAGACTGAGCTGTCCATTGCCCCCCCCCCCATCATTTAAGCTGGGGGACCTGGATGAGTTTCTGTGAGCCTCCATTTCCTCGAGGATGCTTACCCTACTCACCACCGTGAAGGGCTATTATTTACCCCTATGGGAATTGCTTTACATTGTCAACGTGCGTAGCTGCTGTCTATTGTTTGAAACACATATGGCAGCTAGGTGGCGCCATAGTGCACTAGGCCTGGGAGTCAGCAAGACCTAAAGTCAAATCTGTCCTCAGACCCTTACTAGCTGCATGACCCTGGGCACGTCACTTAACCCTGTTTGCCTCAGTTTCTCCATCTGTAAAATGAGCTGGAGAGGGAATGGCAAACCACTCCAGTGTCTTTGCCATGAAAACCCCAAATGGGGTCACAAAGAGCCAAACATGACTAAACAACAGCAAAGATGTCAATTAAGCTTTGGTGGGAACCCATTTGAGACCCCCTGAGACTCCACAAATGCCAGGCGACAAGGAGCGAGTGTGAAGACTTTGGGGATCTGGGAGGCGAGGAAGAAGGCTATTCAGCACACTTCCAAGTTCAACTCAGGCCAGGAGAAAGAATAAATTGATATGAAAATGTGAGATTTACCAAGACGGGCAGAAATTACATGGACCAACTCACCAGTCCTCACACATAGCCCTCTGTCTCCTGACTATGTGTTTATGGGGGCTGACACTCCACCCCCACACCCTCCTCTCAGCTTCCTTCAAGCCCCAGCTCATACTCGACTATCTCTGCTCCAGTCCTATCCACCCCACTTCCACCCCGCCCCATCCCACCACTGCTGGTGCCTTCCCTCTGAGACCACCTTCCATTTACACTGTGTATATCCTGTATATACCTAGTCATCCACATGTTTTCTTCCCCCATTAGAATATGAATTCTTCCTTGCCTTCTCAAGGAGGGTGGGTGGAGAGGGAAGAAGGGAGAGAATTTGAAACTCAGAATTCTAAAAACAAATGTTAAAAAAATATTTTTACATGCAACTAGGAAATAAGATATACAGGCAATGGGGTATAGAAATCTATCTTGCCCTACAAGAAAGTAAGGGGAAAGGGGATTGTGGGGAGTAGGGTGATAGAAGGAAGTGCAGCCTGGGGAACAGGGCAATCAGAATACATGCCATCTTAGGGTGGGGGGAGGGTAGAGATGGGGAGAAAATTTGTAACTCAAAATCTTGTGGAAATGAATGTGGAAAACTAAAAATAAATTTAAAATAAATAAATAAGAATATGAATTCTTCGCGAGGAGAGGCTATGATTTCTCCTTTCTTCTACCCCCAGCATTTAGCATATACTAATCATTTAATGAATTCTCACTGACTGGCAATAGACAGGAAACAAAACAACTGTCTCTCCTATCTCTTATGGGGAGGGAGGGGAGGAGGGAAGAGAACAAGCATGCATTAAGCGCCTACTGTGTGCCAGGCACCGGGCTAAGCATTTTACAAAAATTATTATGACAGAGATAGAGATACAAGCCAGGACTGTTTATAAAAGCCTTTACCAGGGACATGCTTTGAGACTCACACTGTAATGACTGTTATGCTAACAGTAATAGTAATAGCATTTGCAAAGCATTTTACAAAGAGCTCATTTTATCCTCGCAACAGCCCCGGGGAGTAGGTGCTGTTATCATCCCCGTGTTACAGATGAAGAAAATGAAGAAGCACAGCTAGCCGATCTAAGGCCAGATTCGAACGCAGGTCTTCCTGGCTCCATCCCAGTGCTCTGTGCACTGGGCCACCTAGAAGGACCTTAGAGACCCTTTAAGGGAGAAGATTTAAAACTTATGGAAGTGCATGTTGAAAACTAAAAATAAATAAATTATTTTTAAAAAAGAAGAAAAAAGACACTTAAATCTAGTCCTCTAGAAATGAAGGATGGAAGCCCATAGAGGGGAGAGTGGTTAAGCCAAGGTCAAACAAGTAATAAAAGACAGAAGTGGGACTCGAACCCAGATCATCTGACCACTGTCCCTCACTGATCTGGGCCATCCTCCAAACTAGTGTTTCTCTTACTCAATGAGCATGGTTGTTGCTCAGGAGTGTCTAAATCTATGTTCAAGGGGTTTTCTTGGCAAAGACACCTGAATGGTTTGACTTTTCCTTCTCCAGTGCATCCGCATTTTACAGAGGAGGAATTGAAGCAAATAGAGGTTAAGTGACTTGCCCAGGGTCACACAGCTAGTAAGTGTTTTAGGCTGGACTTGAACTCAGATCTTCCTGCCTTCACACCTAGCTGCCCTTAGTACAGGGTTGGAGATGCTTTATGAGACCATCAAAGACATTCTGTGTTCTTAGACAATGAATACCATGAAGGAGAAGGGAAAGAGCCAAGACCCTATTTGATTTTCCTCAGCCATGAAAGAGAGTAAAGTGGGACTTCCTGATTCTCCAGCAGCTGGACACCTCATTCCTCAGCAGCTTTGCAGCACAATTATGACCTTGCCACCCAGAGAGAGCCTCTCGTGGCTCCCAAATCAGAAGTCAAAAATGACCAAAGAGTTTGAATTCTAAATGTATTTTTAATTTTTAAAAAATTTGATAATAAGTCACTCCTTGGTATGGCTCTTATAGGCTATTGCTGGAGAAAACTTTCAGGTTAACAAGGTGATTTTTTTTTCCAAAACAATCCCATTTCAGCTGGTAGTACAAGTATTCTTATCCCCCACATTGCAAATGAAGTAAACCGAGGCTTAGCGATCTTACAGACTAGCTCAGGGTCACGGTGCTTCTACACGTCAGAACTGGCTTCCATGTTCTTTCTCCTTTCTTACATCCGTGTGTGGTAGGTGTAAGACGCTCTCTTGTTGAGCGTGTGATTAACCCACACATTCCCCCGACCAGCCATGTAACACAGCGAAGTGCATTTAGATTCTCAGGCTTTTGTTACTTGGTGCTTGTGCTTTGCAGTCGGAATAATCAATCCTGGACCAGAAAGGTTTTCCCCTACGCAAGGCACGTGTCTGTTGTGCTCAGTGACAGAGCCTGGATTTGGAGACCCCTTGCTCTAGACCTCTTCCTCTTCCTCTGGAAAATGAGAAGGCTGTACCACAGGATTATGAAAGTCTCCTTTACCTCTAAATCCTGTCAGTTAATGGAGATTGGCTCTAGATCACATCTCACTTCTGATCCTTATTATCCATGTAACCTTGGGCAAGTCAGGGGCCTCAGTTTCCTCATCTGTCAAATGAGGGAGTTGAACTGCATGGCCTCTGAGTTCCCTCCCATGTTCATGATTCCAAGTAGGCCCCTTTCAGCCCTAAATCTATGATCCTAAGTCACTCCATTCATTCATTAAACACTTGATATGTACAAAGCACTGGGCCAAGCACTGGGGAAACAAAAAGGAGGCAAAAGACAGCCCTTGCCCTCAAGGAGCTTCCAATCTAATGGAGAAGGCAACATGGAAACATACACAAATAAGTACAGGATAAGTAGGAGATAATCAACAGAGGGAAATCACTGGAATTCAGAGGGGTTGGGAAGGGCTTCCTGTTTCATCATCCATGAAATGAGACGGTTGGACGGGATGACCTCCACAGTCTCTTCCCTAAGATCATGATTGTTTGACCATATTCTTTTGCATCTCCTGTCACTGATCCTCCTCGAGGGCAGGGTTTAAGAGGGTTGGCTGGTTGTTTTCCATTTCTTTGTACCCCTAGCTCTTAGCATAGTGCCTGGCATAAAGAAAGGGCTTGTTGGGCTCCAGAATTCGGAACACACATTGGATCTCATAAAATTCCAGAGTCTTGGAGTTGAAAAGAACATCAGAGGCCTCTAATCCAACCACTGTCTGAAGGAGAATCCCATCTACAACCTTGGTGATCAATGGTTACCCAAGCTTTGTTTGAAGACCTTTAGAAAAAGGGAACTCACTACCTGCCCCATCCTCCAGCAGCCCCCCTGCACTTGGTGGGGGGTGACTCTACTTGCTAGGAAGTTCTTCCAGACATCAAGCCTACTTCTATCCCTTTGCAATCCCACTAATCCTGGATCATACTGGAGGATCACAGTTCAAAAGCTGCAAGAGTCCTCAAAGGTCATCTCATTCAGCCCCTTCATTTCATAGATGGGGAAACTGAGTCACACAAAGTGAAGCAACCCATCCGAGGCCACCCAGGGGACTCTAAGTCTGATCTCTAATTGAGACTCTCCCCCTTTCTCCAACACCCTTCCCAGACCATGGTGCCCAGAGCAGAAGCTCATCTTTTTGCCATACACAGCACTCTTGGGCATTCGTGCTGAGTGGACTGGAATAAATAATTTCCCTTGGAGGATGGCTTTATTTTCTCTGACAATCTAGGACCCTCAGAAGGTTGATTCTAGTACCTCGCCACTCCACAGTGCTAGTATAATCAGTGGCCCTTTCTTCAGCATGGGTACATCTCAGTCATTACTTTATAAAGCAGCCAGAAGTTACCAAGCTTCCACCAAGCCACTCTGTCCTTGACATCTCTCCTCTAGGCTGGCAGGTTACCTTTCTTTAGTAAATCACATTCAGAAATGTGTGATATTTTATCTCCCACATTAATCAGAAAAGTGCCCGCTCTGAGATTTTAATGTCGTTCCTGATAACATCAAAGTTCGGGGAAACAAGGAAGCCTTATCACTCACCAAGTGGCCAGTCCAATTAAACATCCCAGCATCAGCCCAGGGACACGCAGCTGTCACTGAGCCTGAAAACCTCTCTCTTATGGGGGAGGGAGGGTGTGCCTGAAGCCTTCTCCACTTAATAAAGGGCAATATCCCCACCCCATGCCCACACCCTGGGGAATAAACCTTAGAGTACCCAGGAGAACATGCATGAGTGAAAGGGCACCCCAACCCAAAAGCTGCCTCTAGAGCAGGGTTGCTTGATTTTTTGGTTTCTGGGGTTTTTTAAGTTTTATTGATATGTTTTATTTTTATATTACATTTACAGATTACTTTTATTTTAGAGAGGTCTCCTGTCACAAAGCAAAACTAATAAATACAATGATTCCATCTGAAAGTGCATATAACATTTCAGATCTATAGCACCCCCCACACCTATTTTTTTAATTAACAGAAATTTAATTTGTTTGCCTCCAACTCTCACCCCATTGGGAAACCAAAAAAAGAAAGGAAAAATAAATTTCTTATAAGAAATATGCATAGTCAAGAAAAACAAATTCCTCTAGTGGCTGTATACAAAAGATATATTTCTCATTCTGCCCCTTAAATCTATTGCCTCTCTGTAAGTGGAGTCCACAGACCCAAAGGGGTCCATGGATCGATTTAAGGAGCTCCATGAACTTGGTTTTGGGGGAAATGACAACTTCATTTTCAATAACCTCTAAGTGAAATGTAGCCTTTCTTTAGATTGTTTAAAAGCATGACTCTGAGGAGTCCATTGGCTTCACCAGACCACTAAAGCAGGGGTCCATGACACCGAAAAGGTTAGGAACCCCTATTCTGGATCAATATCTTCTCAAATAGCAAGTGTCAGCACACACTCCTGAAAAAAAAGCAGCATGGTTTTGTGAAAAGATCTCTGAATTTGGAGTCTGGGGACCTGGGTTCAAATCCTGCCTGGGTCACCATATACTGGTAAGTCACTTGCCCTGAGAGACTTCAGATTCAAGGGACTGTACTAGATGACCTCAACGTCCCTTCCACACCCAAATATCTGTTTCCTCCTTTTTCATCCCTCAATCCCCCCAACCAGCTTTGACATGGTCTTTCCCTTGCCTATCTGCCCTTTGTTTTCCTCCATCCCCCTCCCCACCCCTCCTCTCTGGTGTTGTGTGTTCTCTCCCTCCTTATCCTTAGTACCTTCAGGCTTTCTTCAGGATGCTAGGGAGCCCTGGGCCCCACCCTCTAAGAAATCACTCCCCCAGCACACTGTTCCCTCAGGACCAAATTTCTCGGCTTTCGCCCATTAGCCCACATTGAGTGAGAAGTGTTGTGTTTGTCTAGCTCTGCGATAGACAGTTAGGAAGACCAAGAGAAATAGTAAGAGACGGGCCCTGCTCACTTGGAGCTTCTGTCTTTAAACTAATCTACAAGAGGCTATTGGTCACAAAATCCCAAAGAGCTAGGATTGGAATGACCCTCGGCTGCCATCTTGTCCAACTTGTACTTGTCCAAAATCTCCATTAGAATATCTCCAGCCTCTGCTTGAAGGCTTCCTGTGACAGGGGACTCACCACCTCAAAATGTTGTTGCTGTTCAGGCATCTCAGTCATGTTTGACTCTTTTGACCTCGTTTGGGGTTTTTCCATTCCAATTGGAGGTATCTCTATTCCAGATTGTACCATAAGAACATATATCTAATAATCCAAATTCTATCTCATTTTGTCCTGACAACAGCCTTGGGAGATAGAGGCCATTATTATCCCCCTTTTGTTGTCATTCATTTCAGGTGCATCCAACTCTCCATGACCCCATTTGGTGTTTTCTTGGCAAAGAGACTGGAGCGGTTCACCGTTTCCTCCTCCAGCTTACTTTACAGATGAGGAAACTGAAGCTAATAGGCCCAAGGTCACTCTAGAGCAGGGTTACTTTAGTAAGTGTCTGAGCTAATAAGTATCTGAGGCTGGATTTGAATTAAGAAAGATGGGTCTTCCTGACTCCAGGCCTGGTGCTCTACCCACTGGACTACCTAGATGCCCCACATCCATCTTTTACAGATGAGGAAACTGAGGCAGACAGAAGTTAAGTGACTTGCCCAGGGTCACACAGCTCATAGGGGTTGGAGACTGGATATGAAATCAGGTCTTTTACTCTAATTTCCTCTTTTTGTGGATGAGAAAACTGAGACCTAGAAAAGTGAAAGTTTTTCTTTGTGTCTCCCTCTCTACAAATTCTACCCAATGTTCCTAATTTTGTCCTCTTGGAGACATAGAGAATAAGGTTCACCCCTCATCAATGTGATAGTCCTTCAAATATTTGAAAATAACTTTTGGGTCCCCCCCCCGAGTCTTCTCTTCTCCCAATGAAACATCCCTAGATGTTTAAGTTGCTCAGTCGTATGGCACGAATGCCAGGCCCTTTAACCACCCTGGTTTCCACTATATGCAATAGTGTAATACAGCCCTCACTTTGTGATGGCACCAGCCCCAAGGACTCAAATAGCATCTCTATACTGGTGATTTTCAAATAGACTCGTCCAGACCTAACGTCTCTCTTGAGCTCCAGATCAGTATCTACAGCTGCTTATTGGACATCTCAAAATGAATGTCCAGGAGATTTCTGAAACTCAACATGATCAAAACTGAACTCACTATCTCTCCCCTCCAATTTTCCCTTCTTCCTAACTTTTCTATCAGTATCAAGGGTACCACCATCCTTGCCAGCCCTGCAGCTCCCGACCTAGGTGCTATCCTCGGCTCCTCACTCTCCCTCACACCCATCCCCATATCTATTCTGTTGACAAGGCCTGTCAATTTTACCTTCCCTCTTCTGCGACTGCCACCACCCTAGTGCAGGTCCTCATCATCTCACACCTAGACTATTGCAATAGCATGATGGTGGGTCTGTATGCCCCTCATCTCTCTATTCCAGTCCACCCTTTGCTCAACTGTTGGACTGAGCTTCCTAAGGTGAAGGTCTGACCACATCAACCCTACCCCACTCAGTACCTCCAGGATCAAATATAAAATCCTCTGTTTGGTTTTTAAAGCTCCTTATCACTCACACACACACATACACACTCACACCCACACCCACACACTCACACACACACACATACACATTCTCACACACACACACACACACACACACACACACACACACATCTTTCCAGTAGTCTTATACTTTGCTCCTAAACACTTACTCTTCAGTGCAGTGACACTGGCCTCCACTAACAAGACTCGCCATCTTGTGACTCTGAGCATTTTCATTGGCTGTCCCCCATACCTAGAATGTCCTCCATCCTTATTTCCACCTCCTGGATCCCCGAGTTTCCTTCAAAGCCCTGCTAAAATCCCACTTTCCATAGGAAGCCTTTCCCAATTCCCTTTAATTCGAGTGCCTTCCCATATGTAGCTTATTTGTACCTATGTTTACATAGTGTTTCCCCCCATTAGACTTGGAGATCTTTGAGATCTGGGAACATCATTTACCCTTCTTTACATCCCCAGGGCTTAGCACAGTGCCTGACACACAGTAGGTGCTTAATAAATGTTTACTGAATGACTGCTACCCTTCTGGGGCAGTCTTTATTCCATAGTAACAAATTCCTGAAGATGGAATGCCATGGTTTAAACAAAGACTTCTCTCATTGTGGTTATTCTAAGCAACATGGGTGCATATTTGAGAGCTGGGGTGAGAGGCCTTAACTGTGCCCCTAAAATTACACTATGCATATATACATGCCTGCTGGTAGCTAGAGCAAGGCAACTCCCACGCCACCTCTGTAGACAGAACTACATCTCATTGCACTGGAGCAGCAGAGAAAACTTCATGCCAAGAACGAACAGATCCTTCTGGTCCCTAGATATTTGGGGTTCAGAGGTTCATTGATTTTAAATCTCTAAGACTCAGGTCTGACCCAGGAAAGTCAAGTCCCTGCCTTTGCTGATTGTCAATATTTCTCAGGGATTAAACTGTGTGGGGAGAGAGAAACAGCAAAGTTGGGTAGCATGGGGTGGGGATGTTAAGCATGCATTGTGCGGACGTCTCTAAGATTCTCTATTTGGAGGCTGGTTTTCATTTACCTCTTAGTGGCTTGGCCAACCTCCTGTGCCCTGGCTTCCCAGCTGGGTCCCAGCTTCAGAAAACAGCTGGACCTGGAAGGTAGCCCTTTCTGGAGTGTCAACAGTGAGCTCTTGATGGCTCAGCTACCAGGGAGACGGTAGCAAAGGAATAATTCTGATGAAGCGGCTCAAGTACTAGCGAGTCTTCGGAGAAAACAGAAAACATTTAATTCTCTAATTTCTTAAATCCAAACTGACATCAGGGGTCCTTTAAAGGTTCGGTGAAGTAGAGGATCTGGATGATCACCGAAGCAATAGTCAGGATTGCAAACGCCAGGCAGGCTGGGGAGGGGGGTGAGGGTGGGGGGCGGGTGAGCTCACAGGCTACTGGCTTAGCAAATTATTTCTCATTCCCCACAAAGATAAACTCTGTTCATTACACATGCCACGCTCCACTCTTCAGCATAAAAAATCAGCTTCCGAAGTCAGCTCCTCTCCTGACAAACACATCTTGTTATACAAATGGATTTGTATTCAGCAAGCCTGAATAGTGGGCCCTACATTATGCTGAGTTCCCTTCAATCAAGGTCTCCTGCCGGTGTCCCTGACACCCAGATGGGTACAATGCCACCAAACTCGATTCCCCACTTACGATGTTTAGTATGTGTTTGCGAAAGTAAATGAAGTGCTATTTATCTGACACACTGGGACCCGGCTTTTTTTTTAAACAATGAAAAATCTCAAACATGATGCATAAGAACACAGCTGTAAGTATGCTGCAGTCCAAAAACCACCTTTTGATAGGAATCAAAGGCAAGAAAGCCTGGACGTTTTGGGGACTGGGAAGGTTCAATCCATAAACCACATCTCCTCCCGACCTCTTGTGGGATGGGGGGGGGTGGTACGGGAAGAGATAATAGAATCCTAGATTTCAAGCTGCAAGGGACCTGAAGGGCCACTGAGTCCAACCCTGTGATGTGCCCAAGGTCACCCGGCTATTGACGCATCAGAGGCAAGATTTGGAGCCTGCAGTTCTGATTTTACAGCCAGAGTTCCTAAACCCAGGGGACACTGTCAAGGAGGAATGGGGATAGTTGGTAAATAACTATATTATCTAATTAGAATTTATTTCCTTTTTTTTGAATAGGAGGTACTAGGAAGGTTTACTGAAAACCAAAGGGGTCGAGGGACCAAAAAAGTGCCAGAATCCCCTCCTTCCTCCCCTCTGGGAGGGCCCAACCAGGAACACGAAAACGAGTTTCCTAATACGGCTCCAAGACTAGATTCCTGCTTACAAGAGAGGCCATTGCACACACAGTCCAATTCCTATGCTCCTCTGGGTCTCTGATCACTTTGTCTCTCTTATCTCTTCCACTGGCTTATTCCTCCTCTAGACCTACTAAATGTGCACATACTCTGAGATGGGATCCTTGGTCCTATCCGACTCCTAGGATCTGAGATATGCCCATTCACAATTCCTTTAGATTAGTCAGTCAGTCAATAAACATTTGTCAAGGTCAGGCATTAGTCAGTATAGCAATGTATAAACAAAAACAATGATTTTTTAAAGGAGTTGCTATGAGAATGGGCGTGGGAAAAACATTTCTGACTTAGAGAATCAGGGAAGGCATTATGAGGAGACAGCATTGGAACAGGCCCTGAAGGGTGGCTAGGATTTTGCCAAGTAGAGATGGGTAGAGAGGACATTCCAGCTGACCTAGGGTACAGATCCTAGAATACACAGGATATATTTAGGAAATAGCCTCCCAGTCAGCCTGAAGCTTACAATGCACATAGAGAAATAATGGAAAATGGGGCTGGCTAAGTAAGTTGGGGATAAATTGGGGAGAACTATCAATGCCGAGTTAAGAGATGTTAGCTTTATTTAATAGGCAATATAGAGCCATTGAAAGTTTTTCAGTGGGCCAGTGACACGCACAGACATTAATTCACCAGCTACTATGTGACAGGCACTCTGCTAGGAACTGAGGATGTGAAGAAAATTTGGAATAATCCCTGTCCTCAAGGAGCTTACATTCTCTAGAATTTGATCAGTTATATGACAAAAAAAATGTTTTTAATGTGTTCTAGGGAAGTTATTCTTGCAACATGCCCAGCTTGGGTTGGTGGAAGAGAAAATGAAAACCAGATGGCCAGGGAAAAAAAGGATTGAGCCTGAACTAGGATAGTAGCAGTGAGGGTGAAAATGAAAGCAAAAATGCATATAAGAGAGGTAGAAAAGAAAAGATTGGCAGGACCCAAAGATCATTTGTGACTTGTGAATGAGAGGATGTTCTGATCATTATCGAGAATAAGAAAATCAGGAGGATCTTGTGTGTGGGAGAAGATGATAAATTCCCGCTCAGACATATTACGTTTCAGATGAGGATGAGGCACAGACGCATTAAAATGTCCAGTAGGCAGTTGTAAATGAAATACTAGAATTTGAGAGAGAGGTCAAAGATATAGATTTGGGTTTCATTGTAATAAAGGTGATACTTGAAGCTGTGAGAGTGGAGGAAGGAACTTAGAGATAAGAAGGCTAAGCTTCTAATCCCAAGGTATGTGAACCTTTAGTAGGTCAGCACAGGGATAAACCCATGAAAGAAATAAAAGGAGAGACAGAGTGGTCAGAAAAATGGAAGAATTAGCAGCTAGGTGGAGCAATGGATAGAGCAACAGATTTGGAGTCAGGAAGACCTGAGTTCAAATCTGGCCTTAGACACTTACTAGCTCTATGACCCTGGGCAAGTCACTTCACCATTTGCCTCAGTGAGCCAGAGAAGGAAATGGCAAACCACTCCAGTATCTTTGCCAAGAAAACCCCAAGTGGGGTAATGAAAAGTCAGACACAACTGAAACAACTGCACAATAAAATATGCCATGAAGCCAAGGAAAGAGATAATTTTAAGAAGTGGTGGGTAGATAGTGTTGGATGACCAAGGGAGATCAAGGAGGATGTGGACTAAGGAAAAACCATCAGATCTGGCCATCAGGAGGTCACTGCTCACCTTGAAGAGCCAAGTCTCAGTCAAGTGGACTGAAGGAATGAAGCCAAATTACAAGGGGTTGAGTAGTGAATGCATGAATGAGTGAATGAACGAGCATTTGTTAAATGCTTACTATGTGCCAGGTTCTGTGCTAAATTCTAGGGATACAGATACAAAAGCGAGATAATCCCTGCCCTCAAGGAGCTTATATTCTAAAATAAGGAGACAATCCTATAGGGATGAGTTGACGATGGGGAAATGGAGGCATCCCACATAGACTCTACTATCCAGAAATCGATCCCTAAGCTGAAGGGCATCATGATAAAGTGGAAAAAGCATAGACTCTAGAGTCAGAGAACATGGGTTCAAAACCTGCCTTTCACATTTGCTTTCTATATGACCTTGGGCAAATCACTTAATTTCCCTAGGACTCAATTTTCTCATCTATTAAATGAGGGTTTTGCAAAAACTTATATGCTGCACATACCCTTTTACCCAGTTATGTTATTCCTAGTCTTATATCCTAAAAGGAACAAAGAAAGAGGAAAAGGACTCATAGATACACAAATGTTTATAGCAGCTTTTTAAATAATAGTCAAAATTGGAAACTAAAGGGGTATTCTACTCGAGAGTGACTAAACACATTATGGTATAGGAATGTAATGGAACACTACTGTGCTGTAAGAAATGAAGCTGGACGGATTCAGAGAAACCTGGGAAGACTTATATAAATTGATACAGAGGGAGGTGGGCAGAACCAGGAAAATACTTCCTACCATAATAATAACACTGTACAAATGAACAATTTGGAAAGAACTCTCATCAACACAGTGATCAAACATAATTTCCAGAGGATTAATGATGAAGCATGCTACCCACCTCTCGACAAACAGAATGAGATACATTTTTTTAGACCTGGTGTATCTGGGAATTTGTTTCACTTGACTATGCTGATTTGTTCAAATTTGTTTGTTTGCTTGCTTGGGGTTTTTTCCCCTGATGGGGAAGAGAGGTAGCAGGGACAGAAAAAAAGGTTGTGAATTTGAAAAGATAAAATTTAATTAAAAAATAAAAGTAAATGAATTCAATACAATGTTATTGTGCCATAAGAACTGGCAAAATGGACAGTTTCAGAAGAAACTTGTTAAGAACTCCATGAACCGATTCAGAGGAAGTGAGCAAAACTAGGAGAATAATTTATATAACGACAACATTATAGAGGAAAAACAACTTTGAAAGACTTTAGAAGTCTGATCAATGTAATGATGAGCCCTAACTCTAAAGCACTGGAGAGAAACAATCCCTCCTACCTAGATGCTTAATAAATGCTTAATGAATAAAAGATACAAATCAATAAAATGGCCCTATTACACTAGGTAACTCTGTGCCTTTGTTTTATCAATCCCCCCTGGTCATTTAGTCAGTCAGCCAACTAGCATCTATTAAACACCTACCATATGCCAAAGACTATGTAAAGCTCAGAATCTCTAGTTGATGAGACCCATGAGCAAACACCCCTGTGACCCCTCCTCAGCAGAAGGCTCTTGTCTTCACTCAGCCAAAGCTCATTTTTTCAAGGCATTTAGATGCAATGTGTGCTTGCCTTCTCTGTCTGTTACATTTTTGATGCATAAAATATACAGCTAAAGTGAGAGAATATCATTAAAGGTTAATTATGAGAAACTTAAAGGTTATTTTTGCATATCTCACCTCTTGGACAAAAAGCCGCTTCCTTCATTACCATGCCAGAATATAAATTAATCTGTAAAGCATTTAAAATGCCACAAACTCTTTAATTTTATTACAACGTTAAATACCCATGAATAAATATGGGTTTCTTTGGCTCTTTGTGATTCAAAGGTGTTTGCCCAAGAAAAAGTCTCCTCTGCAGAATTCCAGAATCTCAGAGTTGGGGGGAATCTCAGAGGCTGTGCAGTCAGCTCTCCCCCAGCTCCCCCACCACAACCACCCTAGCCAATAAAGCAATCATCTCTACAAGCCCAGAAAAATGCTCTTTTCTTGTGCAGGGACACAATCTTGAGCATGGTATATCAACCCAGGAGCATGTAAGCTCCCTGAAAGTACAAGCTGTTTTATTTTGGGGCTTTTTTGTCTGGTTTTGGTGGGGTTTTTTTTTCATCTTATTGCTCTGTCTCCAACATCTAGCACAGGGAATTGAAAGTTTTTGGAAGAACTTGTAATTTCATTGGTGGACACCTGCTTTGCCACATACTAAGCTAGAGAGCTCCCTGAGGCCCTTAGAGGTTAAGTGATTTGTTCAGCATCACCCAGCCAGCATCTGTCAGAGATAGGACCTGAACCCAGCGCTTCTTGAGTCGACTCATCCCCATTCCACATAACCTCTCAGGCACTTGATAAATGCTTACTGAACTCAATCAGTCATGCATCTTTGCTTGAAGACAGGATGAGGGGAGGCAACGCCTCCCCAAATAACCCATTTCACTTCTAGATAATCCTAATTATTTGGAAGTTTTTCCTGATAGCAAGTCTAAATTTATCTCCTTGCAATATAATAACAATAGTAGTAGTAGTATTATGGGAGAAATATCTCCTCTCTGAGTTCATGTGTGAGGTAAGTGCTGCCAAAATATATTAACCACAATGCAGAAATTATGGAGGTAAAAACCTCGGTTTTATTGTTATGTTCAAGCACAGTTTCAGGCCTCAGAGAAAACCCAAACAATCATTAGGATTCTAATGAGCTTTCTTCTAGGCAAAATTACGTCAGAGTGACAAACATTTGAGTTCAAACATAGCCTCAGTATGTAAAATTCTTTTACATATTGCAATCTTCTACATTTCTCTTAGGCTTTAAACATTAAAGAAATGATAAGCAAACTTCTTCAATGTCATAAAAGTTGAACAAACTTAAGTTAAACGGAGTCATTATTTCATACATCCCCTACAGAAAGAAACAAACTTCATCAAAAAACTCTATGGGTAAACTAAGTCAGGTTACAGATGAAACTACATTTAAAGAGTTCACAAATAGGCTGATTGAAGGGGAGGATTTACATGTCACTAAGATAACCAAGAATAGATGTTAGGGAAATCCTCCCTTCAACAGTTAGCAAGGGGAACTAACAAATAACTCCATCATTTTGACTCCCCTTTGGCTTCTATCTGAGGAATGTCAAACAGTCCTCTCTCATTTCATGAGTCAGATTTTGGTCAGGTAAGGTTAATATTAACAGAAGACAGGCTTTCAGTTAACCAAAAGTTGCAGGAGGGGTGGTCCCGAGACCTGAATAATACAAAATTAATAAAAGGAAATAAAAAATTCCCATAATATTAGTATTTATATAGTACCTACTAAGTGCCAGTCACTGTGCTAAGTTACAAATATTATCTCATTTGATCCTCACAACAAGAGGGAGGTACTATTATGATCCTTATTTTATAATTGAGGAAACTGAGACAGAGGTTAACTTGCCCAGGGTCAGACAGTTATTAAGTGCCTAAGGCTGCATTTGAACTCAGGTCTTCCTGCCTCCAGGTCCATCAGTCTATCCACTATGCTACCTAGCTGCCTCATAACTTCTACCCATTCCTCCTAGTTCTCCCCATTGAGGGCCAGCCAGAACAAGCCTAATCTCTCTTCCATGGGATAGGCCCTCAAATGCTTGAATAGAGCTACATGTCTGACCATCTCCTCCAAATCCTCTCTTCTCCAGGCCAAACACCCTCAGTCCCCTCAACTGATCCTTGAAATATCTGAGACAAAGCCATTGATGACCCATTCTTCTGCAGGAGCTTTGCCTAAGAGACCCCAGTTAGACTCACATGTCAATTTGTTTGCATATCCCTCTCTCCTGGTCTCCGGGGCCGGGGGGGGGGGGGGCCGGGGCGGGGAGGGACTGGTGCTAATGGCAGGTAGTATGGGCAGATCAACAGTGGGGAGCTGGGAAAGATCCCTCTCTCCTCCTCCTCCCTATCCACCATTCTGTAAGGCACCCAAGTCCTCAAGTCTGTCCCTGAATGTTCACATTTAAGAATCCATCACCCTTGCAACTCCCCCTTCCCTCAGGACTTAGGTTCACATAAGCAGAGCCTGCTTGCTTGCCTCTGGGACTTAGAAAGATCCCAATGGTATACATTTTCTCTGGCTGTAGCTATTGATGGAAAAGGATGGTTCCAGCCTTAATAAAGTTAGACTGAGGTTCCCTGAATAATTTATCGGCACACGTTGCATTTAGGAGAGTTGCTGTTTTTCTTGCTGAGTCTACACTTTCCTGGGGTTAACCTGAAGCAAAGCTACATGGAGGGGTGGGGGAGGCCAGCTTGCAAAGCACAAAAGGCATGATGCTACTCTGGAAGAATTATAAGCAAGAAATGGTAGGGAAGAAGAGAGCAGAGGAGAGGAAAAAAGAAGGAAGAAGTGCTAAACAAATAGAAGAGTCCAGTTAAGTATGGTACCCATACGCACACACATGTGAGCAACACGAAGGCTCATGCAAAGAATAGAATTTTGAAAGCTAAATGAATAAAGAAAAAATCTTAGCAACCAAAGGATTCTAATGGTCTAAGCCAACACAAGCCACATCTCTGTTTAGAGAATACTTCTGATTTATCCTCCAACTTTTGGAAATATGAGCCTACTCTGCCTCCAAAGGACACACAGACAAAGGGTTAACAGGGAATAAATTCCTTTGAATCTTTGTGCCTTTATGCCCAAGGGATAGGAGCAAGCATACGCCTGTTGCCCATAACGAGAAGGGTCAGAGTTCAAATTAGCAATTGGGGTCCTGAGATCAATTTTTTTAGATGAATTCAGTTGGAGGGAACATATCCAGGGACATAGGCTCTAGAAAGGTTTTGGGGGTGGGGTGGAGGGAAATTCTGAGATTCCAGCCCATAGAGGAGATCTAAAGACCGGAGATTACTACGTTTGCTACTGAGAAGGCAGCTGGGAAAAAGTGAGCCAGCAGAAACCAGGAGAGGTGGGAAGTCTGACAGATTTATATTTTAACTCATTATTGTTGTTGACTAGATGCTAAGCTTAGCTGTTGCCATACCACTAAAGAAAAAGCAAATTCTATCAGTATCCTTTAAATTTCAGTGCTGTGGAGCAAAGCCCCAGTTACCCCACCCTGGTGATGGCCCCGGGAGTTACAGATAGAGTATAGAAGGATGAACCAGTAGAGGAACACAGCCAGGTCAGCCAGTCAATCAGTACTCCATCAAAAACCTAGTACCCACCACGTGCCAGGCAACTTCGGTGAAATAGCGAAAGAAAAAGGAAAAGGAAAGAAAATCCATCCCTATCTTCAAGGGACCTGCAGTCTAATGTCCTACTGAGAAAGGAATCTAATAGGGAGTATTGGAAGAGAGACCCTAAGTGCTACAATGGCTCATGGCAGGTACTCAGCCCAAAGGGACCCAATGGAAACAAAAGCCCTGCCTCCTTCTGCTCCAGGGCTCAGATTCTGCCCAGACAGACTCACAACTCAACTGCAGCCAGCACAGAAACATAGCTACACATACACATGCATGCACACAAACCCAGAAAAGTAAAAACAACCCAAGGCTGTTTCCTCCTGATCTGGGGGTTTCTGCTAAGGAGATCTCAGGCAGGAAAGAGGCAGTATGGTACAATGGAAAGACTAATGGATGGGGTAGGTAGTAGGAGGCCTGTGTTTCCAAGAGCGAACTGCCCACACCAGGGCGAGTCACTGTACACTGGCCTTTGTCATCTTTGTCTGTTAAACCCTCCAGAAGTATCTCAATAGATTTCAGGGGGTCCATGAACTTGAGGAAAAAAATTTTTATTTTCACTGATGCTAACTGAATTTTAGCACTTCCTTCAACTATGATTTTCAAAAAACACAATTCTGAGAAGGGGTACAAAGGCTTCTCTAGACTTCCAAAGGGATCCATAACTCAGAAAAGGTTAGAACTCCACCACGAAGTCCCTTCTAGCCCTAAATCATTTCATTTAAAGTACCTTTCAGCTACCACATTTCTGTTCTAAGTTTTCTTTCAAATTCAGAGTTCTAAGATAGATCCCTTCTTATCCTGGCCTTCTATGTTCTAAGCTTGTTGTTTGTTTCATTGGCCTGTGTCCTGTGCTTCAATACTCAACATACAAAAGGTTCTTCTAGCTCTATGTTCTCTGGCACCTACTTTTTAAGGTCTCTGCTGGCTCTTACATCCTGCATTCTAAGGGCCTCCCAGCTCTGACATTCTCTGTTCTAAGGGCCCTCCTAGATCTGACATCCTGCATTCTAAGGACCCTCCCAGCTCTGACATTCCCTGATCTAAGGGCCCTCCCAGCTCTGACATTCCCTGTTCTAAGGGCCCTCCCAGCTCTGACATTCTGTGTTCTAAGGGTCCTCCTAGCTCTGACATCCTGTGTTCTAAGGCCCCTCCCAGCTCTGAAATTCTGTTTCTAAGGGCCCTCTCAGTTCTGACATTCTGTGGTCTAAGGGTCCTCCCAGCCCTAACATTCTATGTTCTAAGGGCCCTCCTAGCTCTGACACTCTGTGTTCTATGGGCCCTCAGAACTTTGACATCCTGTGTTCCAACGGCTCCCCCAGCTCTGATATTTCCTATCCTAAGTGCCCTCTCAGATCCCCAGCTCTATTGTTCTGAAGTTGGGTGAACCAAAGCTTCATTAATTTCGTGACTTCCCTGGCTTCCTCCAAATCTTGCCTTAAGTCCTACCTTCTACAAGAAGTCTTCCCCAGTCTTCCTAGTAATTCTGGTGCCTTCTCTCTGCTGCTTATCTCCCATGTATCCCACATATAGCCCATAGGTATGTTGTGATGTATAAGTTCTATGTTGCATGTCGTGTTCCCCATCAGACCCAGAGCTCCTTGAGGTTGGAGAGAATATTTTGCTGTCTCTGCATCCCCAGAACTTCACAGGGTTCCTGGCCCACAACACATAGCCAATAACTGTGCTGACTAACCAATGACAGGAATGTATTTGGGGAGGTGGGAACATGAGCTCCCTACGGCCAGGTGACCCTGAAGCTGTTGCAGCCCCTAATCTAGGAAAAAGAGAACTCAGAGGGCTCCCAGCATCCCATCATTCTGTGGGAAGGAGAGACCCCAGAGACCCAACATGAGGGCATCTCTGCACTCCGCTCCTCAGCATGCAGCAGCTGTCTTTAAAAATGATTTCATCCTTCATGGCTACAAGCTAAATATTAGACGAGCAGCCCCCTTGGTCCCCCTTCCTCTCACCTGCAGCTGGGCTGAATAATTCATGGGAAACCTATTTGAATGAAGTAGCAGAGACAATGAAGAGAGCTGGGTCAGGCATTCAGGGCTGCTGCAGCAACCCAGCCAGGAGGTCATTTTAAAACAAAAGGGATGTGATGTAGAAAGGATTAATGATTGCCTTTTCAACTCTCCTGAACCACAGTGGCTGAAAATCATTGTAAATCGATACCTATTAAACTGCTTCTGAATGGAGGCTCTTGACTTTAGGGGAAAAAAAGAAAGTTTAAAAAAATACAAAACATAATAGAAATACCAGTGGGGCCAGAACAAAGGGTTAAACACCAAGGCCCAGGAAATTACTCTGTACCCCATGTTAACATTAACAGAGCCAAACTAAATTAATCGAAGGGTCCTAGAGGAGAATTAATTTTTTTTTTTGAAATCTGTGATTTTGTAGCTATACAGAACTCCCGGTGTGGAAGATTGCTTCATTGATGCATGTCTCCCTCCACTGTCACAGAGATTAAATTTAATGTTAGAGAATTACTGGGGTCACTGAGATGCTGATTGACTTGTATATGGTTATAGCTGGTGTGAGTCAGAAGGAGAATTTGAACTCAGATCTTCCGGACCTGAAAGGCAGAAAGATATGATAAGCTGCATGGAGGACTGAAGATCCAGGGGCAAGATAAAGTAACTACTAATAAAAATAAACAGAAGAGGATATTAGCCAGGAAAGAGCCGATTTAAAGGAAGATCTGCGGCCCTCTTAGTAGCCTCAGAGACCGTGAAAATTGCCGAGACAGAATCTACCCTCGGTCTGCTTTGAGGGCAGTGGTGTACAGTGAAAAGAATACTCGTATTTAGAAGTAGGGGTTGTGGGTTCAAATCTTGGCTCTATGACTATCTGTGTGACCTTGGGCAAATCACTGATCTTTCCGAGCCTAGTTTCTTCATCTAAAAAAAGGAAGGAGTGGGACTAGATCACCTCTGGGGCCCCTTCTCGTTCTAGATCCAGGAGTAAGCATAAGCCCATAATCACTACAGAAATGTGGGCTCTTGCCAACTGCATTAACCCAAGAGAATCTCAGGGCAGCCAGAGCACACAAGCCTAATACATTCCATTCTTAGCTGTGGTCTCCTCATTTATAACAGCCCATTAGGGTTTGCAAAGTGCTTTACACAAGTGACCTCATCTGATCTTCTTAACCCAGTAAGGTAGGCAGGACAGGCATTACTATTCCCATTTTCCAGATGAGGATGCTAAGGTTCAAAGAAGGGCAGTTTTTGTCTAGGTCACATAGCCCACAAGCTGCAGAGGCAATATTCAAACCTGTCTTATCTGATTCATGTTGCCTGTAAGAATCCCAAGCTTCCTTAGGTTGGACCTGGCTCAGGTACTGCTTCCTATAGAAGAACCAACCTGATTGTCACGACTGGTTGATGGTTCTCTCTCTCCTCAAATTACCTTGTAACTATATATCTGTGTATGTGCTGCATCCCTCTCAGTGCCTAGAATAGTGCCAGGCACGTATTAGTCATTTAAAGGCCTACTGGATTGAATCGTAGTGAATTCTTCAGCCACAGGATAAAAAGGGAGGAAGGGAGGGAGGGAGGGAAAAAGAAAGGCAGGAAAGGAGGAGAGAAGGAGAGAGGGAAGAAGGGAGAGAGAGGGAGGGAGGGAGGAAGGAAGGAAGGAAGGAAGGAAGGAAGGAAGGAAGGAAGGAAGGAAGGAAGGAAGGAAGGAAGGAAGGAAGGAGGGAGGGAAGGAGTGAGAGAGTGGGAGGGAGGAAGGAAGGAAGGAAGGAAGGAAGGATGGAAGGAGGGAGGGAGGGAAGGAGTGAGAGAGTGGAAGGGAGGAAGGAAGGAAGGAAGGAAGGAAGGAAGGAAGGAAGGAAGGAAGGAAGGAAGGAAGGAAGGAAGGAAGGAAGGAAGGAAGGAAGGAAGGAAAGAGGGAGGGAGGGAAGGAAAGACATTCTCTATTACTTTTTCCTAGTGAACTGAGATTTCAAAGTGTTCAGTGGCCAAAGAAGTAATGCTTTCCTGTAGATTCCTCTTTCCTAAAAAATTCAGCAATATTTTGGCCCAATAAGAGCTGTAAGCAGGCAGATTTCTGCCAATTCCACAAAATTAGAACTGCCCAAAAATCAAATGAACTAACTCAAGCGGTACTGAGGTCCCTGTCACCAGAAGTATTCGAGCAGAGGGTGGATGACTATTTGTCGAGGATGCTCTACAAGGTGGAGCGGATGACCTCTAAGGTCCTTTCACGGTCAAGGTTCTGGCATTCTTCAGCAGGCTATGACACTATACCATCACAAGTGTCTGCCATGGAGCTGTAGAATTTGGGTGCTGGGAGGGACCTTGGAGATAAGAAATCCAACTAATCTAACTGTCTTACTTTACACATGTGGAAACAGAGGCGCAGAGAAAAGTAGTTTACCCACTGCTAGTCAGTGGCAGAGTGGTCCAATGGATAAAGAAATGGCCTCGGCAGTCAGGGAAGACCTGGGCTCCCACAGCGTCTCAGATACTTACTAGCTCTGTGATCCTGGCAAGTCACTTAACATTCCTCAGATCCAGTTTCCTTATAGGAAGCGAGGTGGTACAGTGTAATGGATAGAGGACTGGGCTTGGTGTTGGGAGGACCTGAATTTAAATCCTGCTCCTAACACTTACCAGCTGTGTGACTTAGGACAAGTCATTTAACATCTCTGAGGACCTCAAGGTTCTTCATGTGTAACATGGGAAGATTGGAATTAACGACCTCTAAGGTCCCTGCCCAGCTCTAAATCCATAACCCTGACATCTTGATAATCAGAAGATCCATCCTCCACTTCCTCTGTCAGTCAAGCAAAGGGTAGATGACCAGTTCTCAGGGATGCTCTATAAGGCAGACTGGATGACCACCTAAGTATGATTTTAATAACTGACTTGTCAATCTATAAAATGGGAATGATGCTAGCACCTCCCTCCCGAGCTTATTGTGAGGACCAACTGAGATATTTGCAAAACATTTTGTAAATATTAAAGTGCCAGATAAATCCTAGCAACTCGTATTATTGTAATTCTCTATATCATCTCTGTGCTTTGGCACAGGTCAATCTTTATACCTGGATTGCCCTCTGCCCTCATCCTTGCTAGTGAATACCTCTCTTCTGTCAAGACTCAGCCCAGGTCCTCTGTCCTCCAAGAAGCCTCCTTTGCTCCCCGGCAAATGAAAGCCTTCTCTTGCTCCTCAATTTACCCTAAAATAAATCTTTCATGCTCTTCCCTTTACTTCCATCACATTCTGTGTTATATATTTGTTGGAATACATGAAATGTCTTCCCTGACCCCTAAGCTGACTGCAAATGCCTTGTGGGCCAGGATTATGTCATTTTTCATATTTGAATCCCCAGCCCCTAGCCCGGTGCCTTGCACACATTAGGCATATGTGTTGACTGAATTGAAATGATGCTGAGTTATTGACATATTTTTAGAGCATGAAATGACATTTATCTGTGGAAGACGTGAATCCAATGTATCTGAAGGTGAGAGGAAAATAGATACTATCTAGGATGTCTAAAAGAGACCCTCCTGGCCAGCCTGATTCTTGGAAGAGCTGGGTGCACATGCAATATCACACCTGGACATCTCTCCCAGTCTCTGCATCTGAAGCTCTTAACCAATCTTAGCCCAAGGCTCAGATCTGCAAAAGAGTTGCAACTCATCCTCTTCCTGCTCTGTAGACCCCTTCTAACCCTAAATTTTCTCATCTGTAAGATGACAAGGTAAGACTAGATTGTCTCTAAGGTGTCTTATAGCTCTCAGTCTATGAATTTGGTTGATAATCTAACCCTGCTTCTAAGAGTATTGCATCCCATAATTTAAAAACTCAAGTATTCTGCAATTAACACTGTTTGGAATTGCACAACACCCTTGAAATAATAAGAGATGCCCTGTGGCATTGAAAAACCAGCTTCATTTCCATGTTGGCTCCACGGGGATACCTTCCTCTCTTCTTGCCTAAAACCAAGCCATCTTCTGAAACCCAGACCCCCCTGCCAACGAATCCTTCCCCGACTGCCCCAGCCCACAGTGCCCTCTCGTCTTTCAAACACTAGAGCTCGTTCCTGGGCAATGAACTCATTTCATCTTGTAGTTTCACCTGCTTCAGATGTATAGACCTTGATCTCCCCAAATAAGTTCCATGTGACCTCTAAGGGTGGTTGAGAGGAAGGTACTATGAAGGCTAGCCTTCAGCACTGGGGGCAAAAATGATGGTTTGAATTTTTCAATATCCCCTGCAGTCCCAAACAACAATTATCTGTTTATCGTTGAATTGACTCCAACATTTAGGATCACAGTCCTAGAGCCAAAGGTCATCTAGTCCAACACCTGCATTTGACGTATGGAGAAAGTGAGGCCCACTGAGGTTAAAGTGATTTGTCGGAGGCCACATATTTGCTCTGTCAACTCAGTACACCGTCCTGGGCACCAGCTTTCTTTTTTCGTTCCACACCCATGATCTTTCTATACAGTTTCCAACAGGAGAACTGCCAATTCAATACGATAAGCGTTTACTGTGTGCAAGACATTATATGGAGCAGAGCGGATACAAAAGCAAAAACAAAAAAGGTAACACAGTCTCTGCCCTCAAAGAACATATGTGCTACTGGGGAAGTAAGAGGCAATAACATCTACATCCATAAGGATAAACAGGTACCTCCTCTAAGAGGCCTGCATTCCACATTTAAAAACTAGAATCAAAGTAATTCCAGGAAGGAAAAAGTGCTAACAAGTCAGGGATCAAGCTGACTCAACACAACAACTTTTTGTTAAGCACCTGCTATGCAAGGCACTGTTCTAGATGTTGGGAATAAACACCCCACCCCAAAAAAGAACCTGCTCCCAAAGAGCTTCCTCTTTCTTGGCACAGCAGAAAGGATGGAGGATTCAGAGTCAGAGGACATGGGTTCAGATCCTGTCTCTATCACTTATTATATTTTAATTATATAGTAATTATTTAATTAATTGTTTATTTTAATTTATTATTTAATTAATTAATATAATTAATTCTATTATAATTACTTGTGCGACCAAGTCACTCGAGCCTCAGTTTCCTCAACTATAAAACAAGAGGACTGTGTCTCTAAGGTGCTTCCCAGATCTAAGTCTACGACACTATAATCTCTCTCACTACCTCTGTGATCTCAGGCAAATCATCTCTAGGCCTGTGTTCTCATCTGGAAAATGAGAAGATTGGATTAGGGGGCTTCTGGGATGCCCTCCAGCTCAATCTATGCTCCTCCTGTTTGCTGCTCCTGCCTGCCTCAGCTTCTGTCCATCTGTCTCCCACTCCCCCCCCTGCACGCCCCCATATGTACATCTAATCTTGAATAGGAGGTGGCACCAGGACTATGCTTTGTAGTAGGCCACGCATACATCATGGAGAGGAGAGGATACATCCCAGACACGGAAGACCACTTGTGGAAAGGAGCTGGCCAGAGAGACAATGCCAGGTCCAGGGGGAAAGAACATTCCAACTTCTTCTGGAAGGACCCCAGCTGACATGACTCTATGGGGGTGTTGGGCTTCAATTTAATCTTTCATTTAATAGCCCCTGAAACCCTTTAATCACTTCTTCCAAATCTCACCAAATGATCAGTTCTCTCCAGGATAGAGAGGTAAGAAAGTTCTAAGGATCATCTCTTCTCTCACGATTACGAGGACCGCCCCTCCAAGCCTGTTTCCTTTCCATGAGCAACCGTACTCATCTGGGCTCCTGGGTTTTTCCCTCGCAATGGACTCAGTAGAATCCAATTGATCTCACTTTGCCTTCCCTTGACATTGTGCATGCCATTCATGCTACCTCCAAACAGCTCCCTAGTTATTTTATATATGCATGACTTGTCTCCCCAATTAGATTAAGGCCTGTGTGTTTTACTTCTTTTGTATCCCCCACAGTACCCAATACAGCCCTATGCACGCAGCAGGTGCTCAATAAAAGCTTGTTGTAGAATGTTGGACATTATTGAATCACATTTTACTCTACCTTGTCTCCTCACCCCCGCTTGCAGTCCCCAGGTCCCCTGATGATATTGTCTCGGTCCCCAGTGGCATCCACAACACCTCTCCACAGGAAACCATTTCAATCTGTACCTCGGAGATATTATCTAGTTACCCCTTATCCACCAAATTAACGAGGCCTCTATCCCAAACCAAATCTAATCCTGGCGGCTGCAATGCCTCGTCAGATCACACCCACCAAGGCAAGATATTAAGCCATCTGCCTGTTGGAAGCCACTTTCCAAGCCAATTAGAGATAATTTTCAGAGAGTGAGTTCATGAGATACGACATCCAACACTCTGTTCTAAAATGAAGGCTTAGGGAAGGATCAACTTCCTTTCGAGCAAACAAGTTTCACTGGAAAATTGTGATGAATGCTTAGCGATGCAGAGAAACCCTCTGCTCACAGAGAGGAACCCGAGCTGGAGACGAGCTCGGGGGCCAGCCTGGACCCAAGCAAGGATGGAATCTTTTATATGCAGAACAGAAAGGCCAGTTTGGCTGAACTCTAGAGCCAGGAGGGTGAGTAATGCATAATGAAGCTGGAAAGGTAGGGTGAGCTCCCTAGACTTGGCTCTGATGTCTCAAATCCACACAATGTTCTTCCTTACATCAAGCCTACATATGCCTCCCTGCATCTTCTACCATGGTGGACCAAGGCTAGCCCCCTGTTCCATTGCCTAGCCCCTCAAATACTTGGAGGCAGCCATCATCTCCCCTGAGTCTTCACTTCTGGAAAAACCTTCCTCGTTCCCTCAGCTGATTCTCATAGAGCATGGTCTTGAGGCTCTATCCTATACATGTTCTCATTTCCACAAGATGCCCACATTAATGGCCGGGAGCTATGGAACAGAGAATCCAAAAATCTTTTAGAACCAGCTTTGGGATGCTATCTTTGATACTTCTGACCAGAAGTTTTATCTTCTTAATTACATTTTGTTTCTGCAACCTTGGGTGAGTCCTTCTGGGTTCCATTGTGTCTCTGGGTCTCTGTGTTCTAATTAGAAAATTAGGAGGTTAGCCTAGGTGACCTCCAAGTTCTCTTCCATCTCACCTTCTGGGATCCTACAACCCCGTGATTATATTACAGTTAACTTTTCCTTGGCCACCTACTATGAAAGGAAGCATTGAAGGCACCAGCTGTTTTTGTCTTTCTTTGTATCCGTGGTGCTTAATTAGCATAGTTGCCTGGTACACAGCAAGTGCTTAATAAATGTTCCCTGCTTTCTTGCTTGATTATAGTGAAAGTAGCAATGGATTTAGTGTCCTAGGGCCTGAGTTAGAATTTTACCTCTACTAATCATTACCAGTGAGATCTTAGGCAAGTCTCTCAGTTTCCATATTTATAAATATTAATAGTAATAATAACACATAGCAGGCTGAACCAACTCATTTATAAGGTTCTTTCCAAGTCTATATCCTAAAATAATGGACAAGGACAACTCCTTTCATCAACTGTTTACAAAGTACTAAATGCCCTCTGGGAAAGGGGAAAAAACAGCTTCTGGTATTACCACTTTGTCCCAGACAATCCAAGACAGAGATGCCACAATTGAGGCTAACCTCAACCCTGCCTGCCCTTAGCCTTCCGTCACCACTCTGCTGACTCTTAGAAATTTGGGAGGAGGAGCAAAAGAGCAACAGCTGGGCTGCTACAACTTATAAAACCTAATAGAAAAGTTATTTTTGTGAGCTCATAAACTCACCCAGGCAATGAAGCCCTAACTTCCTGGCAAGGGGTGAACTCACAAGGCAATGACCTTAATACTGTAAATTAATTCTGAAGCACAATTGTTTTCCATCTTCATTTAAAACCAACGTTCGTTAATCTAGCTTTAATGACATAGGAAATGGAAATTCCCTTAATAAAATAAGTTATGAATATTTATTATCCCATTTTACCTGAAAATTGAATAATTCATCAATTAACTTTACTATTAATTATTTAATGCAAAATTAATAAACCGCAAAACTCTTAACGTCTCTCTTTGCAGCCCCTCTGGGGTGGGGGCCGCTGAGATTAAGTAGCAGAGCCAAGAACGAAGTTTGCGTTGGCCGAGACACAAGTGGTTTGTATACATCAGGGTGACTCTAGCGGGGTGTGTCTGTGTGTGTGTGCGTGTGTGCACGTTTGTTTTAACTGGAAACCTCTTACAGTATCCTGAGAACCCATCCCCCTAACACCTGCTTGGCGTGGATAAGAGCAAAATATAGAACAGGAACAAAGAGGTTTCCTTTCATTTTAGCATTCAGACCACAGGCAAAGCTGTATAATTTAGCAATTATTTTGATAGTGGACTTCTGCAATTCGATTCTACAAGCGTTTTTTTATTAAGCATTTACTCTGTGCCAGGCACCACGTGAGACAAAAGTGAACAAGACCCTGTTCTCAAGGAACTTACTTTCTATTGGAAGAGGAAAATGTCCTCAGATAAGCATATACAGAACAGAAGGGGTGGGGGAGCAGGGACCAGCCAATGAGAGTTCTGCCCTTTCATCATGCATCAAGTGAAGTTAGCGTGGGTACTGAGTAAAACTGTCCCCATCGGAGAAAGCACAGGTGGGCTGTGTGGTAGGGAAGCAAAGAAGCACTTGGAAAGCACTTACTATGTGCCAGGCACTGCGCTTAGTGCTTTACAAATATTATCTCATTTGATCCCTTTGGTGACAGAGTAGGAACTAAGCAGGCATATAATAGTCAACCTCTTTCCTTCCCTGGTGGCAAAGGGGGGAGGGCTGATTGCCGTGGGCCTAGAGGAGGGGGGACGATAGTGGATAGTTGGTCTCTACTCTGGAATCGCTGTCTGTGGATTGTCCACTTTGGGAATTGTCGGTGGCAGAACATTGGGCCCTTGTGGCTCCCTTAATAGTACTGGCTGCCCCTTTTCTTCTGCCCCCCACCCTGGACTAAGGGGAGGGGTGGCCAGATGCCTTGCTCCTCTCGGCCACCTCCAGACCCCCTTGGGGTCAGCATTCTTCATTCTTTGCTCTTTCTTTTGTTAACGGTCCCATTACTTTGTCCATTTCACACACACACACACACACACACACACACACAATCTTCAACAAAGTCATTTACCAGCCCACAGAGAATCCTCCCTCCTTTCTCAAGTTTAGCCTCGAGCTCAGTCTTTCTCCCTTCCACCACACACAAACTCCTACTCTCACTGTCGTGGACATCGATGGACACAATGACATCCCAGAAAACACCCTAGCTAGTTTATCCCTCTTACTTTACAGATTAGGAAACAGAGCCAGGGAAGCAAAGTGGTTCTTCCAAAGTCCCACAAGTAGGAAGGGCTTGAACTCAGTCTGTGAGCCAACTTGAATTTATTAAGTGCCTACTATGTGCCAGGCACTCAGCTACAGAATAGAAGTGGATTCCAACCCACTTCCTGACTCTAAAGCCAGGACCCTCTCCACTTTCCATTGCTTCCTTGTCCTTCTCAAACTCTCTGTAGAGTTTGGCACTGGTGGACACCCCCTCCTCCAGGACAATCTCTATTCTCTCTCTTGACTCCTCCTCCTCCTACTTGCCTCATCATTCATACGTGATCCTCCTTGTACAAGTTAACAAGAAGATTGTGTCCAGTTTAAAACAGATGTTGCCTTTTGGTCTACTGTATAAACAGAAAGTAGAAGGAAATAAAAATGACTCAGTCCAGGACTCTGTCCCGAGCCCTCTCTTCTTTTCAGAATAATAATACTAATGATAGCTAATATTTAAGGTTTGCAAAGTACCTCATAAATACTATTTCATATGGTCCTCACAACAGCCCTGGGAGAAAGGTGCTATTATTATCCTTATTTTACAGATAAGGAAACTGAGGCAGGCAGAAGTTAAGAGACTTGCCCAGAGACTCACAACCAGTAAGTGTCTGGGGTAGGATTTGAACTCAGACCTTCCTGACTCTGTCCAGCACTCTAGCCACTGCACCACTTAGCCGCTTTTTCTCTATATACTCTCTTCTCTTGGAGATTTCATCAGTTCCCATGACTTCATGGCTCACCCCATGCAAATGATGCCTAGCTCCATATATCCAGCCCCAGTTTTTCTCCTGAGAGCCAGTCCTGTACCCACGGGACATTTCAAACTGGACGTCCCGTAGGCATCTCCTACTCGATGTGTCCGAACCAGAGCTCACTGTCTTTCCTGTCCCAATCCAAGATAATCCCACTTATCTTTGCTGTGTCTCTCAGGGCTATTTTTCCAGTGAGTCTCTTAGGTTCACAGCTTCTGGTTTTTTTTCCCTTAACTTCTCACGCTCATACACCCTATAAATCCTTTGGTTTGCCCAATCTTGCTATTTATGTCTCCACAAAATCTCTCAGGTCTATCTCCTTCTCTCTATTCACAAGACAATCACCCTAGTTTAGGTCCTTATTACTTCTCATTCGGAGGCAGCTAGGTGACTCAGTGGATAGAGTGCTGGGCCTGGAATCAGGAAGACCTGAGTTCAAATCAGGCCTCAGACACTCACTTAGCTGTGTGACCTTGGGCAAGTCACTTAACCTTGGTTTGCCTTAATTCACTGGAGAAGGAAATGGCAAACCACTCCAGGATCTGTTCCAGGAAAATCCCAAATGGGGTTACAAAGATCCAGACCGACAGAATGACTGAAAAACAACAACCTCTCCCCTAACTATTATATCTCCTAATTGGTCTCACAGGCTCAAGTCTCTCCCTTTGCCAAACCACAGTCCTCTCAACTGCTAAAGTGATTTCACTAAAGCACAGGTCTGACCATGTTATGTCACTCTCCCACTCAATAAACTCCCATAGCTCTCTATTACCTCTAGGTATAATATCTATATAAATAGCATAACAAATAACAATGCATTATAATATAAATATTTTATATTACATATTAAATACATAAATATATTATAAATAGTATATTATAATAATAGATAAACATTCTATTTAAATTATATATTATGTAGATTATATATTATACAAATATGTTAAATTATATATTATATAAATATACTATATACAAATATATAAATAATATAATAATACATAATAAATAAACTCCTCTTTATCTTTTAAGGCCCTTCATAGATCGACCCCAACCTTCTTTTCCAAGCTTGATATACATAATTTCCCTTCGCACCCTCTACAGTCAAGTCTTGCTGTTCCTTGATGGAACACCACCCACCTTCAATCGTCTCCACGTCTTTGCATAGGCTATCCCACATGCCTGGAATGCTCTCCATCCTTAGCCTGAAACGTTTCCTGATCCCCTCTAGTTCCTCACATCCTACCCACCAAAATTACCTGGGATCTATTTTGCACATCACTTATATACTGTGTATGCAGGTTGACTCCCCAATAGATACAAGCTCCTTAAGACTACTTTCATTTCTGTCCTTATATTCCCAGTGCCTAACACAGTATCTGGCTCACAGGAGATGTCTAAAAAAATGCTCGATAATTGATTAAGCCTCTATTTCTACTGAGGCTACCACCATCTGCCTAGTCGTTCAGGTTTGCAATCTCAGGGACATCTGCAATTCTTAACTCCTCTTTTTCAACCCCAACATCTAATCAGTTTCCTCATCTGGACAATCCTATGGCCACATCACTGGCAATCATTCCTTTTTCTCCACTCACAAGACCATCACCCTAGTTCACTCCCTAATCACCTCCCATACTTTTTTTTCCAGTAATAGCATCCTCATTGGTCATTCTGCCTCCAGTCTCTCACCTATCCTTCTCACAGATGCCCAGTTGATATCACTAAAGTTCCAAGTCTGACCATCTCACTCTCCAGTTTAAGAGACTCCTACTCTCTTGCCTCTGGGATAAAGTACAAATTCCTCAGCTTGGTATTCAAAGCCTTTACCCCTTGGCTTTGGTCTACTATCCAGGTAGAATACAAGTGACTCCTCTTCATGCATCCTATGATCCAGCCAATGGACCCATTTATTATTCTCTATTTATGACAGTCTATCTCCCATCTCTATACTTTTGCACAGGCTCTCCTCCCTGCCTGGAGCACATTCCCTCCTCATTGCCACTTCTTAGAATACCAAGCTTCCTTGGGAGCTCATCTTAAGTACCAGCACCTACAAAGAACCTTTCCTGATCCCCCTTGCGGTTAGTCCCTACCGCTAACATTACTTTTGTTTTTACTCTGTGTGTGTGTGTATGTACATATATATATATATACATATATATATATATAAAATATATGTATATATACATATATATATATAGCTGTACGTATGGTTCTTCCATCCACTACAAAGAATTTAAACTCCCTGAGGGCAAGGACATGATGGTATCCCCAGAAATCTCAAATGATGTAATATTGGTAAAGCACTTAGCACAGAACCTGATATAATTAATAAATGTTTGTTCCTTTCATCCCCCTCCCAGGTCCTAGTACAACATGTAGTACATAGCAAGTGTTTAAAAAATGCTGGTTGAATGAATGAACAAATAAACGACTAAAGCAAGAAAAAAAACTTCCAAAGAATTAGAGCTGCCTTAAAGCAGAATAAGCTGCCTCAGGAGGAAATAAGTTCCCTACCACTGAAAGTTTATGAGCAGGAATGTACTGGTAAATATTTACCAACCCTTTTTTAAAAGAGAGAGAGTGAAAGAAGGAAGGAAGCAAGGAGAGAAAGAGAAAAAGAAAAAAAAGGAAGGAAGGCACTCACAACACACCTTTAAGTTAATCTGCATTATTAACATTTCCTGCATCACTTTCTTAAATCTAGACAATCCACAAAATAATAAATTAAACCCTGATTTATAGAATTTGCCCATTTCTGAGGGTTAAATGCTAGGCAGCTAGGTGGCTCAGTGGATAGAGAGCCAGGTCTGGAGTCAGGACAACTCATCTTTTTGAGTTCAAATCTAGACTCAGACACTAACGAGCTGTTTGACCTTGAGCAAGTCACTTCACCTTGTTTGCCTCAGTTTCCTCATCTGTAAAATGAGCTGGAGAAGAAAATGGCAAACCACCGGTGGTTTTGCCAAGGAAACTCCAAATGGGGTCACGAAGAGTAGGATGTGACCAAACAGCAACACAAATGCTCACACTGAACATTTAACAATTCAGCTCTCAAGAACCATTCCAGAAAGCTCCAGCACACCCCTGCCTCCAGGCAAAGACTGCATGATCACCAGTTGGTTATGATATAAAAGGCCTCCTTAGAAGATCATGCAGCTAGAAGTGGAAGGGGCCAGACCGGTAATATTGGCATCATTGAGCCTAACCTCTCATTTCACAGATGATGAAACAAGCCCAGAGAGGCTGATTTTCCCAGTATCATGGGGCTGGTAACTGGAATTAGAATCCAGAGCTTCCTGCCTCCAAGTCCACTACAAGTGGCAGCTAGGCAGCACCATAGGGCACAGAGCACCGAAAGATTTGTATTCAAATCCTGCTGGAGACCCTTAGAAGATATATGACCCTAGGCAAGGCCTTAACTTCTGTCTGCCTCAGTTTCCTCATCTATAAAATGGGGGTAATAACAGCACCTACCTCCTAGCGCTGTTGTCGGGATAGAAACGAGATAATATTAGCAAGGTGCTTAGCACAGCACCTGGTGCATACCAGGTACTTCATAAATACATATTTCCTTCCTTCCTGCCTACCTACCTACCAACCTCTGAGTTGTGCTAGATGAGGAAAATCCAGTTACAACTTTAGCATCTCATGACTTTGGGATGTGGGGGAAGGGCAAGGAGGATTAAATGAGTAAACTCAATGCCAAGGTAATGGAGGTAATGGAACCTCGGGGTATTTCATATAAAGAAATATACAGAAGGTAAATTTTACTTGGTAGGCAGCCCTCGCAGGAAGGAACAATAACTCCACATTTACTTTCATTTTTAAATCATTACATGCAAGCTCTGTCTTAGCAATAATTTCATTCCATGTCCCTGCTGCTCTCCATCTTTTCAAGCTGGGGCTGGCTCCCCTGGACACCCTCAGCCTGGGCACCAATGTCTCATTCCTAACACAAATCTTATTTCCCAAGGTCCTAAGGCTGAAAGGCTGGAAAAAAGGGTGAGAAAAACGACAAGCCTGGTGATATTTTAATCAAGAGAAAAGCGATTCCTAAACCAGGTCTCCTGCATGCCATCCGGGTCTCCACTGCTTTGAGAAAGAAGCCCAGTCCCTAGCCAAGCCCAAGTTGATGCAGGGTGTTCAGTGATCAGAACAGCCAAGACACAGGGTGCTTTAACACTTCTCCGGGACTGCCGACCCAGTGCTGGCCTGTGGCTCCACTTCTCCACTACCCTCTTTTCACAGAGTAACTGATCACCACCTTTTTCTTGCACAGCAGAATTGGAGGGAATGAGGCTGGATCAATGGTGGTCTTTGGTTTGAGGATGAGGGTGGGGGGAGCAAGGGAGAATCTTTTTAATGTTCTATCTTGTTAAATAAAAAGGAAAGTTTTTTCCAGGGAACTTCATCTTGAGAAACAGAACAATGAGCAAGAAATACATACATACATATACATATACATATATATATATGCACACACACAAACACATTCAGAAAGATATGTGAACAAAGGCTATGTAGCAAAGTCAGAACCATGAAATACATTCTTTTCCCGTTTTCTCTTAATGTAAAAGAAAAAAAATAGTCCCCATCACAGGTGAACTATGGGAAATATAAGAATAGCATATAGAAACCTCTGTGGTAGAAACTGTGGATATGATAGCATTGCTTAATGAGAACAGGGGGAAAATCCACAGCAGCTGATCTTGCAATTCCCCATTACACAGAAAATTATGAGTTACAAAGAGCAGTTTACTCCAGGAACATACATTAGCCACTTCTAATTTTGCTATGCAAATTTGCTAGATCTCATTCTCCATAGCTACCCTGAATTCATGAGGTCAGAAATGATTCCTGGGGAAGCACTAGGGATAGCAGGATCTGGACAGAGAAATCCAAAACTGAGGATTTTTCCAGCTAAGGAGAGAAAAAAGAGAAAGCCAAGAATCAGCCAGGAAGATCTATCCCAGCTCAGAACAGTTGATGAAGCACTCTCTCTTGAAGTGGGAGGCTATGGCTATAGAATATTACATGCAATGGCAAATGTGGCTTCATATTTGTTAGGTTTGCTTTATTTTTTTCTGTGTTATAAAGGAGGGTTCCATGGAGAAGTATATAGAGAAAATTATTATGAGAGCAAAACAAAGAGCATAGATAAAAGTTTGGCTTTTATCTCCTCCCACTGCTTTTCGGAAGTAGGGATCTATGGGCATTAAATATTGCACATAATGCTGGATTTTTTTTCAATGAATTGATCAGTGTTGTTTAATCTTTTCTCTTCTGCTGCTTTTTCTTTTCTCTCTCTTTTTAAAAAATATTCATTATAAGGGATGACTATCTGGGAGGGATAGAGAGAGGAATTTAGGCACTGAAAAAAAATCAAGAAATTTTTTAAATATTGAGGTAGGAAAGGGGACTTGACCCATGATTTTATTAGTATAGGGATCTCCCAGGCAAGGAAATCCCCTCTCCCAGTGCAGGTTTCTACCTCCTCTGCCATTTACGGTCTTACACTGAGCAATAAAGGTAAAGTGACTTGCTGAGGGTCACACTGTAATGGGATTTGAACCCAAGTCTTCCTGGCTCCCAGGCTAGTTTTCTGCATCCAATATGTCAGGCTGCCTCTGTAGACAAGGAGGTTGGGTAAATAAAACAAAATTACCACCAGGAGACCCTAGCAGGCTATGTAGATGACTATCGATTGGTGAGAGCACAGCACCAGAGGGCTTTGTTATTCTCAGAAATATTCATCACTGCCAGGTTGCCCTGCTTAGAAATAGCAGAAAGTGACACTGTGAGATGAGGATTCTCCAATCAGGGTGGTCCACTCCTCAGGCAAACTTGCATTAGCGGTAACCTGACAAGCAGAGCCCGGGGCCAAGATGAGCATTTATCACTGAGCAGTCAAAGGACAAAGACCACACTCATTATCGCAATGAGATAAGAGGCAGCCAAGGTGCCTTTCCAGCGGTCAATCCCCAGAGCTTTAGAGTAACGCAGACCAAGACAAAGCTGGGACTTCATTAGTCCTGGGAGAGGGTGCTGGAAATACCTGGAAAGAGCATGGCTCCCTTTTTTCTTATTCCTTTCCTACACACTCACACAACGGGCACTAGGTGGTGGCATAGCGCACAGAGTACCTGGCCCGGAATTAAGATTCCACTAAGGCTACCTCCTAACCAGAGGCTTTTCCTAACCTCTGTCCCCTGCCCTGGATTTCATTTATATTCACTTTTATGTGTATGTTATTTCACTCCATGGAATGGAAGCTCCTTGAGGGCAGGGACCATTTTGTCTTAGTTTTCCTAGCACAGTGCATGACATATAGTAGGTGCTTAAAAATTGCTTATTGATTGATTTATTTCTATCATCGAGAGAGAGAATCCTGAACATATTTGCCTCCTGAATCAGTGCTGTGACAAGAGCCCGAGAGACTCGTTCATGAGAGCCATCCCTGGAAACAAGGACATTAGCAGTAGAGCTAATGTCAAGGCCAATGTGATAACTAGTGACCTACTCAGAGAAACGAATTCAACATTAGCAGAGCTCTAAATAGTCAGTGCAATGGACAGAGGACTGGACACAGAGTTTGGAGGCTGCTGTCATTGTTATTTAGTCTTATTTTTCCATCGTGTCAATCTCTCTGCAACCCCATTTGGGGTTTTCTTTGCACAGATACTGGAGTGGTTTGCCATTTCCTTCTCTAGCTCATTTTACAAATGAGGAAACCAAGGCAAACAGAGTTAAGTGACTTGCCCAGGGTCACAAAGCTAGTGAGTATTTAAGGCAGAATTTGAACCAGGTCACTCCAACTCCAGGTTCAATGCTTTGTGCACTCCGGAGTCCCCTAGCTGCCTCCTTTCTTTCCTGATTCTTTCCAATATAAGCCTGAAGTTTTTCACTCTGTCCCCAATGAAGAGAGAGAGAGGGCATGGTAATGAGAGGCAACAATGGCCAGCTTTAACACAGACTCCAAACCAAATGCTTTATTTCAAACAAAGAGCCTTTAAAAATGAGATCATCTCTCTCTCTTAGGTCACATGTCCTCTGTTTATGACCCAAAGCCGCAGCTTTCTACCTGGGCAGATGGAGATAGAGGAGCCCTGGGCTCCAGCCATGTCGCTCCCCTACTCAGTAACCTCCCGTGGTTCCCTATAATAGCCAGGATCAAATGCAAAATGCTTTGTTTGGCATTCAAAGCTCTCTGACACATTACTCCCCAACACTACTCTTCAATCCAGTGACACTGGCCTCCTGGCTGCTCCACAAATAAGACCCTCCATCTCTCATCTCTGGCTGTCTCCCATGCCTGGAATGCTCTTCCTCCTCCACTCTGATCACTGACCTCCCTGGCTTCCTTTAAGTCCCAACTAAAATCCCACCTTCTCCAGGAAGCCTTACCCAAGCCCTCTCAATTCCAGAGCCTTCTCTGCTAATTATTTCCTATTTATCCTGTATATAACTTGCTTTGTATACTTATATATGCATATATTATATACATACACATGTTTGTATGTTGTCTTCTCCATTAGATTGCAAGCTCCTCAACGGCAGGGATGATGTTTTGTCTCTCTTAGTATCTTCATGACCTAGCACAGTGCCTGGCACATAGTAGGCACTTAATAAATGTATACTGATTGATGGATTGATTGGCTAAGCTGGGGGTGGGCAACCTGCATCCTCCACATGTGGCCTTCTAGGTCTTTGGGTGCAGCCTTTTGACTGAGACCAAGTTTTACCAAAGAAATCCTTGTATTAAAGGGATTTGTTCTGTGAAGTTTGGATTCAGTCAAAGAGCCACACTTGAGGACCTAGAGGGCCATACATGGCCTCCATTTTGGAGAAGGGTACTAAATTCATTTCCACTCAACAACAAACATTTACCAAGTGCCTACTATGTGTAAGGCATATGTGAAAGGCTGGATAGAGGACGTTTGTATCTTGCCTCCCACACATACCCATTGTGTGATTATAAGCAAGTCTTTTAACCTCTTAGTGTCCTTATCTATTTTTTATTCCCTTCCTACACTCTCACAATGAGCAGCTCAGACTCTGAGTTACAAAAGACTTGCCCATATGCATTAGCACAAGAAATCCCACCCTAAAACTTCCCCACCTAAATGGAATCACCTTGTTCCCACTGTCCACCCCACAAAGGTGCAAGGCATCTCAGTAGGTACCTTGGACAGCTAATCCCTGCCTCTCAGGAGCTGCCAGTCTAAGGTAGGTACAATGCGTAAACAGATTAAGTAAATACAAGATAATTTGAGGATGAGGAGAGAACTAAGAATTTAGCTGATCAGTAAGGATTTCCCAGAGAAGGCAGCCCCTAAAATGAATCTAGGGATCCCTTCCAGCCCTAACATTCAATGTCCTAATAGAATTCTGTGTTCTCTCTGGTTCACTCCAATCCTGACGTTCTATATTCTAATAGATTCCTGTGTTCTAGAATTCCTTCCAGCCCTGAAATTTTATGCTTTTTAGCCCCTTCCAGCCCTGACATTTCAGGATTTTATAATTAAAGGTGATGAGCCCACAAGCATGATGTCACTGAACAAAAAGAGCCCCCAGCTAACAAAGCCAGCTACATGATCTGAGTAGGGATGTAGGCTTGCGTGTGACAGACTAGCAGGTATTTTACCAAGATGCCAGGCCACTATGCATGTCTTTCCCAGGATCCAAGCCTCAGCAACTCCTTACACCTTCCATAGAAAAGCGCATAAAGTTAGACACTTACCCTAGAGGCTAGTGGGCCAATGCCTGAATGCCCTCTGGGGAAGTTCCAGCCTAGTTGGAGAGCTCCTTGAAACCTGAGACAGTGGCCTCTGGGTAGGGTAGAGAGCTCACAGAAGGCAGAAGACCATAAAGTACATTTGCTCCTTGGTTAATGATAATAGATTTCCTACTTTGTCAAGAATTTGCTCATTGTATCGGCCCAGTGATGAAATGTATGTAACATGACATACTATTATGTTAATTTGAAGGTAGGTCCCCAACTCAGCACAAATGCAAAGGTCACTATGTTGCAGTGAGGACTGACCCAATTTCCTAACTGATTCGCCCTCACAGCCACTGGAATTATCCACTTCTGTGACTGCAGTCCCCTGCTCCCACACACACTTTTCAGGAATATCTACTGAAATAACTCAGGGAAGCCAACTTTCCAAAAAAAAGATTAATAATAGATCACTAAAACAAGATCTCTGGTTGAATTGTGTAATTCTCCTTCTGCAGCTCTGTCTAGCTCACCTAGAAAGACAAGTCACTCAAAAATGTCTTATGCACAGTAGTGATTATCTCAATAGGCAAATTTAGGGGGAGCGGGGGAAGGGGAGTAAGTAATAGGATCCAATTTACCTTGGGGATTTGCCTCTCATGTTAGATAAATGTAGGGTGATACATCGCTAGTCATGTGTGCTATTAGTGCATTCCAAATCTCAGGTGAGCTGTAAATCTGTCTCCAACACTGACCTCTCCTGGGAGAGTGGCACCCACCCATACCTCCATGGAGCTTTGGATGGCAGAGATCTGACAGGTTATCTTGTGGACCTTTGCTCTCTCTTCCTCCTCACCCCTACCTGGGAGAATCCTTAGCTTTATCCAAAGCACAACTGGGTGTTACTATCCACATGAGACTTCTTCTGGTTCTCCCTCAGTGATTAGCACTGTCTCCTTCTTGAAATGGGGCTACAATTCTTGAAACTCCTTCTTTGTGTGTGCTTTCTATTCACCTGTGAACACATCATGAACCCTCATGCCCACCTCCAATAGAATGCCAGCTAGAAAGGCATTTAGAGGTCAATTCTAGTACCCTCCTATCCCAGATGAAGAAAAAGAGGACTGGAGAAAGAGAGGTTATATGTAGGCAAAAAGTGGCAGATCCATTCAAATCACCAAGCACCTACTGTGTGCACAGACCTGTTCAAGGCATTGTGGAGGATTTTTTAAAAGTATAAAATGTCCTATGCCTTTCAGGAACTTCTCACTAAGAAAATTATAGGACATAGAGTTTCAGGGGATTTTTCTCATTACTTTCCTTTCCTTCCCTTCACCACCCCGTTGTACTCTTACCTCTCACCTCATCAATCTACAAAGAGTGCTCTTTCTAAAGTTACCAACGCTCTCTTCTTGCCAAATCCAATGGCCTTTTCTAAACCCTCACCCTCTTTGACCTCTCTCCAGCATCTGCCTCTGTTTTCCACATTCTCCTCCTAGTTACTTGCTGCTCTTTGGGTTTACATGACACAATTCTTGCTTGGTTCTCCTCCTCCCTGTCTGACCACTCCTGTGGAATACAAGTTACTTTGGACTATACTTAGGTCCCTGTGCTGAATCATCTTTCACATCAGACTCCCTAAATGTGAGTGTTCGCCAAGACTATATCCTGGGCCATCTTGTCTATCCTCTTGGTGCCTGACCTCATTAGCTCCCATGGGCTTCATTTATCACCTCTTAAGCAAATGGTTTCTAGATAGCTGTCCAACCAGCCCGTGCCTCTTCTGAGTTCTACATCTCCAACTGCCTCCTGGACAGTTCAGGCTGGATATGCTATAGACATCTCCAACTCAACATATCCCAAACAGAAGTCATTCTCTTTTGCCCAGAACTCATCTCTTGATTTAGTTCTTCCTACTCACCCAAATTCACAACCCCCTCTCTGTCTCTCACCCCCAATACTCAATCAGTTGCTAAATCTTGTTTGTAGCCCTACATTTCTCAATTCCATCCCCTCCTCTCTGCTCACATGACCACTATTCTAGTTAAATCCTGAAGACTACTTTCCTAATTCACAGGCTGTCTATGACCTAGAGAGAGGAGGACATTGAAGATGTAAGAGAAAGGAAGTAGCAGAGAGGCCAAGTTGGCAGATAAGCCTGGAAGTAATGGTGAGCCATCAAGGGCATAGGTGAAAGATTGGCCTTGAAAAGTTGGAGGGACTTCTCTTTCTTGGAGACTCCATTCCTGCTTCTTAGTTCTTTCCTCCTCTTCATTTGGTCTTCATCTTCCCCTCCCTACTTGCTAGTTACCAGTTTTACTGCCCATTGACCAAAAAGGGCTAAGTGCCTAGTAGAGGACACTAGATCTTCAGGGGAAAGATGCTCTACAAATCTAATTAATTCATTAGATATTGAAAAGTATGTTCTGATCTCTTCTTGTCCAATGTTCGTAGGATATCTGACCTAGAATCTGTCTCCACTCTAACTTGAAACTCATCACTTAAGTCAGACCTCACCACTCTAAGAGTAAAGTTTCATTTCAATATTGATGATCTGGAGACCCTTGGGTCAGAATGAAATCTCAATATCAAAGCAGTGCTCTCCAAATAAGGCTAAGAAGTCAGAAATAACACCTAGGGAGTCATCAATGTCCCCTTTTCTCCTAGTTATGTAATTCTCTTTTCCATCTTCCCTAGTTATCAGGGACCAAAGTGAAGAGTTTTGTTTTCCTAGAGAATGAGGAAGGTGGTGCTTTAGAGATGCTTAGGTTATATTAAATTGGCCAGCTATATCTTCTTTATATGTGACAGTCCACCTCCTGGTGGAATGTGCCTTTGTTGCGCAGGCTGTGCCCCTGTCTGGACTGAACTCACTCTCTTCACTTTCGCCTCTTGGAATCCTAGTTTTCTGCAAAGCACAGATTCCTAAGAAGGGACACAGACCTTCCTAATTTCTCTACTCACCCCAGACCCAACTATTTGGGCCCTCTTGGTCTTGAAATTACTTTGTATTTCTTTGTAGTTGAATAATAGTTATTCATCTGTGTACATGGTGAGACTTCTCTCTTCCCTCCCTCTCCCAGAGTACAGGGTCCTAGATGGCAGCGCAGGGCAGGGACCGTTTCATTTTTGTCTTTGGCTCTCCATCGCCCAGCACAACATCTAGAACATGATGGGCTCTTAATAAAAGTTTATTGAATTGTGTGAGAGATTATTCAGTCTAGCCCCACTGATGTAACAATAAGAAAATATGACTTTAAAAATAAGAGAGGCATTATGAGAGTAGTAGAAGGAGGAATACCTGGGCTCAAGTCATATCTCTGAACATCCTGGCTGTGCGACCCTGGGCGAGTCATATGTCCTTGTCTTTGTGTTCCTTGCTACTCTCTAAGATATAAGCTACAGAGAAGATGCCAATCTTCATTAATAGAGGAAATAGCCCACCAGGAGCTCTCTGTACTGATTAAACAACAAGTGATAAAGAAGGGAAGGGGAAGGGAAGGGGAAGGAAAGGGAAAGCAAGAGGAGAAAGGGGGAGAAAGGGAAGGAGAAGGAAAGAGAGGAGGGAGAGAGACAGAGAGACACAAAGAGAAAGAGAGAGGGAGGGAGAGAGAGAGTGAGGAAGGAAGGAAGAAAGGAAACTGCTAGAGGATGAACTTTACAATCATGTGCACATCTAGAGCCTATATTCAAACACACATGTGGAGTCCTCTTGATAACTAGTTAATAATGATTTATTAAATTAGAAATGTGCAGATAATATGCTACTAAGTCAATCAATTAATCTGGGGTGGGGGCAAGGTGGTATATATCCAAGAAATAATAGGTATGAAATCTTCCCTCGAATAGCTCGCAATCCCATTTTCTCTCTCTCTCTCTCTCTCGCTCTCTCTCTCTTTCTCTCTCTCTCTCTCTCTCTCTCTCTCTCTCTCTCTCTCACACACACACACACACACACACACACACACACACACACACACACGATTCTCATATACCTGTTATATGCCAATTATTATGACCTGTGTGCACTGCATGGTCCTGCCTAGAAGTAGAAATGGACATATTGCCCTTATTCCAGCTAAGAATGACCTTCCCTTCCACAGATTTCTCTGGAGCAATCTCTCCTTTGACTCTATCACTTTTTCCTTATATTGTACTTATTTGTAGACATGTCATAGCTCCTCCTGCCAGACTACAAGTTCCTCAGGGGGCCAAGGACTGTGTCATTTTTTCATCCTCATACAGAGAAACAAAATGATTTGCCAAGGGTCGCACAGCCAGTGTGTGTCAGAAGGAAGACTTGAACCCAGATCTCCATGGTCCCAAGGCCAGCTCTCTGTAACACTCCTCATTCCTGTATTAAAAAGGTGAAGCCATCAGAGTAATTAGGCCAAAAGCTCAGCAAGGGCCCTATTTATAACCTCCAGGAGCTTGGAAGTCCCCGACATAAGCAGTGGGGTCCATTCTGCCGCTCCTTCCTATAGCAACATCTATATGTGAGCCGATTACAACAATTAATTTAATAGGGATTCCTCTGCACGAACAATGCATCATTTTATTAGGAAACTCTATAAATGTCAGCAGTGCAATTCATTTTTATTAATTTTCTAAAATGAAATTAGCAGGAGTGGTGGCAGCAAGAGAGGCAAACAGAGGTTGTGGAACATTTCTATCCCAAAGGGTATTGGTGTCATTAATTCCTAAATACCAGGAGGCCTGTTTGTATGAACTCAGCAGTTGACTGCACCAATTAATTTCAATATTTGGAGGGGAGAGGGGAATATCTACCAAACTCAACTCAACGACTAATTTAGGAAGGTCCTTGAACAGCCAGGAACTTTTCTTCCTCTTGGGACACGGAGCTTTCGGGTGTAAATACAGTGTTGCAATACTAATAGGCGAATGCTTGCCGTCTTCACCCCGCTGCCTCTAGCAAAACAAAAACAACCTGGGAACGTTTTCCATAAACCCCCTCCGCGGCCCGTGCCTCCAGCAGGGATGCGCTCTGTGCTACATTGCACTTAACAGAATGCCTGGTGTGCCCCAGTCCCACCACCACAAGTGGCATTCGTTCCTCTTTTGGGGACCTAACACCTTATGTCCTGAAATACACACAATGGACCAGCTGCTCTGCAGTTAAGCAGTGTGTGGGCCATATAATAGTGACCCTGTCCTTGGCTATGACCCAGGAAAAGGCAAACTCTGGTTGATGGAACTACTACTCTTACTTCTACAACTACAACTGCTACCACCACCACCACCACCACTACTACTACTACTGATGATGATGATGATGATGATGACAATAAGCAACTAGAATCTCTACAGTGATTTAAGGTTTGCAAAGAACTTTAGAAATATTATCTCAATTTATCCTCACAACAACCTTGGGAGGTAGGTGCTATTATTATCCCCATTTTATAGATGAGGAGACTAAGACTAAGGGAAGTTATGACTTGCTCTGGATCACACGGCTAGTTAATGACTTAGGAAACCACATACTAACATGATCTCTGTTTTACTGTATTTTTATTTATTGTATTAAACATTTCCCAATTACATTTTAATCTGGTTCAGGCTGTAGCTTCAGCAGCAAGACCGACACCTCTAGTATAAAGACTTCTATTAGATAGGAAGCTCCTCGAGGGCACACGTCATTGCACTTTTTTCTTTGTGTCCCCATCACCTAGCAGAATGCCTGGCACAGAGAAAGCACTTAAGGAAAGTTGCCGGTTGATTGATTGAAAAATACCCGATTGGGAATCAAAGGATCATAAATACAGAACTGAAAGGACCTCAGAGGCTGACTTCAACAACTTAACACTACAGATGAGGAAATCAAGGTACAGGGAGATGAAGTGGTTTGTCCAAAGTCATACAAGTAGTCGGTATTAGAGGCAGAATCTGAACCCAGACCCTCCAAATCTAGAGGTAGTATTATTTCTACTGAACCACAATGCTAGGTTCAAAGTCCAGTTCTTTGGACCTTTACTAAAGTTCTTTTACTTTTGCTTTTGAATATCTCATGGCTAGCATAGTAAACGACTATCTAATAAATGTTGAGTGAATTGTACCATAGGATCTAGAGAATGAAAGTCCCATATAGGTCATCTAGTCATTAGTTGACCTCTGAGTTCATTCAACTCCCACTCCCTCATTGAAGTCAGAGAGGGAAGTGATTTTCTAATGATTACATGGATAGGAAGTGGCAAGGCTGAGATTTGAATCCTGATCCTTTGAATCCAAATCTAGTGAAACCCAAATCTCGTTGTCCACCCCCCACCCTGGGGAATGAACACTCAAATGAATTTATTGACTTGAGCTCCTCTCTCTGGAATTCGTTTTTCTCAAGTGTATGATGAGAAGGTTGGACCAGGTGGTCTCTATGGTCTTTTCCATATTTAAATCCTAGAGGTATTTTTATTAGCCTTTATTTATTTGACTTAAGAACTTAAATGCCAACCTCAATGGAGCCCTGTTCCCTTCAACCATCTTCCAGAAAAGAGAAGGTCCTACCAAGGCCAGGAAAGCCAGGGTTATAGATAAACTAGATAAAGGGTTCCCTAACACAAAAATAGGGCAGCTAGGTGGCTCAGTGGATAGAGTGCCAGCCTTGGAGTGAGGACGACTCATCTTACTGAGTTCAAATCTGGTCTCACACTCTTCCTAGCTACGTGACTCCAGGCAAATCATTTAACCCTATTTGCCTCAATTTCCTCATCTGTAAAATTATCTGGAGAAGGAAATGACAAATCGCTACAGTATCTTCACCAAGAAAACTCCAAATGAGGTCACACAGAGTCAGACCCAACTGAAATGACTGGAACAACAAAAACAGAAAATGCACAGAAGCCCACAGAAGAATGAACACTGACAGACACTTTGGCATCTCCTTCAGAAGGGAGAGAGGCTGGGGATACAGCCTGCTGAATTCAAACTCAAGGCACAGACATCCAGTAAGTCACAGTCATACTAACATCCTTAAGCTAATATACACCCAAAATAAATGCCCCCCAAATGTCACAGACCCAAAATAAAAGCATCAAGTTGAGCATGGGGGAGAGGTGTCCCCTTAAAACAAATGTACTTCAGCTTTCTTAACATAATAAAAATGTCAATTACACTCTAAGGGAAACAGGTCGGCAATCTTTTAACCAACTACATCTGTCCCCAAGTGGCTACAGAAGTTAAACATTTATGGCAGTTATCGAGGACATTTACTGCATAATAAACTGCAGCCGTGTCCATTAAGTCGGCTTTGGGGGATCTCTTGCTACCAATTACTGAAACCCCCAACATGAAAAAGCAACCCTCAGCCTCCAAAACAAGAAGAAGCGCAGGTGACCAATTTAGAGAAAGGAAGGAAGGAAGGAAG
>CM053622.1:804035817-804046459 GCA_028646595.1 Phalanger gymnotis | reverse complement strand
CAGGAAGGAAGAGAGGGAGGGGGAGAGAGAGATACAAAGAGAGAGAGAGAGAGAGAGAGAGAGAGAGAGAGAGAGAGAGAGAGAGAGAGAGAAGGAAAGAGCTGGAGAACACTTTGGTTACAAGTGGAAGTCCCATAGAGATAAATGCCTCCAACTTCCTCCCTACCCCACCATCCAAACAATTCCAAACCAACCAAGGGAAAGGGTTTAATTAAATGATTAAATGGGAACCCATCAGATTAAAACTTTCAATTCAGTATGATCATTGGCACTCTTATTTTTAATCCATCTGATTCTATTCAATATAATACTCATTAAGTCAGTTAAGGAGACCTCGGTGTCACAAGCTATCAAGCATGACATAGGCTTTTCAAATGGCCACCTATGGATGGATTGGTAAAGTAGGGGATTCCGTGAAAATCAATCCATTTGCTGTACATATCTGAAAGACAAGCAATATCGGGAATGTTAGTTACCTTGTCTTAGGGGAAGTGGTTAGCCATTCTTCATGTTTTTCAAATGTTATTAAATAAGCTGCAATTTCCTGAAAAAGAAACAGAACATGGAATAAACAATCAGCTCACACTGGATTATGGATAAAAATATTTAACATATTTAAATATTTAATTCCCTCAAATATTTTCCAGCCTCCAAGATTGGGATTCCAGGTTTCACTGCTCAATACTAGTCTCTAGTTTCAGGGGCTTTGTTGTTCTTGTTGTTCTTGTTGTTGTAACCCTCTTCTTACAACCTGCTTCACAAGAATAATCAAAGTTCTTGGCTTCTGAAGAGAAGCCCATGTGAAGGACAAAAAAAAGTTTCCCTGTCCAAAGAAATCACTGGAAATGATCTCAGATCCTAAATATTATTCATTTGGGGAAGGGAAAAATGCCACCAAACAGGTCTTCATTTATGCAAGGTTATTTAGTCTACCTTTTCCAAGGATGGACTAATCTTTCATCATTGCAAGAGATGCTGTGTTCTCTCAGCCAGAGTCCTCAAAACCCCTGAGCTAAATCACACAAGGAGATTTAAAAAAAGAAGAAGAAAGAAAAGACAAAACCATACACCTCCAAAAAAGAGAAAGCAATATGTTAACCTTTTCCACCACAGAAGGTACCCCTGATAACTTAATACATCGAGTCAACACTTCAGAAAGAAAAGCAAAGTCAGCAGACTTAACAGCAAAGACAGAGAAAATGTGGGCACCTGAAGGTAAATTAAATATTTATAAACACAACAACATCACTAGAGACAGATTTACTGATTTATTAATAATTTCCATAAAAAGCCAGTGGGTGACATCAACATAAGTCATTGCTTCTGCTTTGAGGCATGATATGGCCCATTACTCCTAGATCCAAAGTGATTTGCTAACATGAAATTGGCAAGTTTGTAAGTTAAATTAAGGTTGGGCCAACTAGGATGGGTATTTCCCATGGATTCTATGGGGTTACCAAATACTAAGTGATCTCAGAGAAAATGAGGGAAGAGGCAGAAGACCAAAGCTTACCTACAACAAAAGGCCCTGGAGGGGTCTTACCAAGAAGTCCAGAGTCAGTACAGAAGGCAAAGGATCACAATACTTTCTTCCCTTTTCCACTTAACCCACATACTTGGTCATAACTGATTTTCAGTCCTTTTGATCAGAGGATACATTAAAGGACCTTTTTCTTAGCTTTGCCTAAGAATAATTTTGAACTAAAAGAAGATGAACCACATATCCCAACACTTTTACTCATTTGCAAAAGACAGTCATTTTGTCTACCTATGCAAAAGTCCAATGAACATTAAATATATAAAAGAATAATAGTAGGATACCAGCTTGTCCCTCGATTTAGTCAGCCTGTGGATGAGCATTTAAAAATGCCTACTATGTGCCAGGTACTATACTAAGCTCTGGGGAAACAAAGAAAGAAAAAAGACAGTTCCTACTCTCAAGCATATCACAGTCTAATGGGGGTGATGATATGCGAACAACTATATGCAAACAAGTTGCATACAAGAAAAATAGGAACTATCAACAGAGGGAAAAAACTAGAATTAAGGGCTGACTATCTAAACTCCATCAAATTGAATATAAGAATAAGAATGGGGGGAAATTAAAATAATAAGAGAGACAGCATAAAATGGTAGGTAGAAAGCTAGCTGCAAAATTAGAACAGCATAAGCTCAAGTCCCAACCCTGGCACCTGTTAGCTGTGTGACCTTGTGCAAGTCACTTAACATCTCATAGACAATTGTCTAACACCATAAGGTGCCAAGCAGTAGTTGGTTAGCATTAGTACAGAGAGTTACCTCACTGATAATTCCCTAAACCAATGAAATAACAACTCCAGTCAATTACCATTACTATTGTTTTGGTGAAGTTTCAATTGAGGAAGTACACAAACAAAACCTCACACAATGTTAACAAAGTCCAGGTCCCATCCTATCAACAACTATAGAGAGATCAATACTTCCTCACCCAAAAAGACCAAAGGATAAATATATGCTCTCAGAGTACATGATAAAGAGCCGAAAATGTTACAGAAACATTTCTGTTAGAAACAGACTTCACTTTGCTGAGCAGCAGTATAGGCTGAAAATATTTGTTTGTATATATTTGTTTTGTGCATTATCTCCCCAAATAGATTATAAGTTCCTTGAAGGCAAGGACTGTCTTTTGCCTCTTTTTGTATCCCTAGCACATAGCACAGTGCCTGGTACATAGTAGACACTTACTAAATGCTGGCTGATTGGTTGAAAATAGATAAATGCCTCTGTATTAACTGTCACAAGTTGTCTCCTCCATCACCACCACCCTACTCCTTTCCAGGATACAGTCTATGAAATGGCTAAGATACAACAGAGGAATGAAAAAGTCCTGCATGCATGACATCCTGAAGAATTCAACCACAAGTGTGTCAACAAAAATATGCCAAACAAATGGACCATTAATTGGAGAATGTCTAAACAAATTGTGGTTGGTTTCTGACTAAGATGGCATCGTGAAAGATCAGAGAGAAGCCCAGATCTCCCAAGGGCATTCCAACAAAGATGAAACTCCAAGGAGAAACAGTAGAAAATTACTTCCTCTAGCCCAGAACTGTACAAAAAGATATCTAGAAGCCTTCAGGCACTAAGAAAAGGGTTCTGCCAGGAAATCTTTCACAGACACAGGTAAACAAGCCAGAAGCCTGTTAATGTTTAGTTCCAGGGTCAGCTGGAGCATTTTTTGTATACATGTGGAGGTGGTGATAGGAGGGAGAAAGGAGGAAGAGGAGGAGGAAGAAGAGGAGAATGAGGAAATCCAAAGTGAATGGATGTGGAAGCTCCAGGAGTCTAAAAATTCACAGTGCCCCTTCCCTGCTGCCTACAAATATATTCATGTCTATTTTGTGCTTAAAAACCCCTCACTTGATCCTACCATCTCTGCTGGTTACTGTCCTATACCTCTCCTACACACACACTTCTTGGATAAACTCCTTGAGAAATCCATCTACAAAAGGTGTCTCTACCTCCTCTCACTCTCTTCCGAACCCTCTTCAATCTGGCTTTTATCCTGATCAATCAACTGATGCTGTTCTCTCCAAAGTTATCAATTGTCTCTCAATTGCCCAATCTAATGGCCTTTTCCCAATTCTCATCTTTCTTGACCTATCTGTAGCATTTGACGCTGTTTATTGGCAGCTCTTCCTGGATCTGCTCTAGGTTTTACAACACTGTTCTCCCCTGCCCCTTCTCCTACATGTCTGACCATTCAGTCTACTTTGCTGTATCTTCATCCAGATCATGCCCACAAACTGTGGGAGTCCCTCAGGGCTCCGTCCCAAGCCTTCTTTTCCCTTTAGTCTATCTCACTTGATGATTTCATCAGCCCACATAGGTTCAATCTTTTGCAAATGATTCCCAGACCTATATATCCAGTCCTAATCTCTCTCCTAAGCTCCAGTCCTACATTGCCAAGTACTTTTTGGATCTCTGTAACTAGATGTGCTATAGGCATCTCAAAGTCAACATGTCAAAAAGAGAATTTATTATCTTTCCCTCCAAACCCTCTTCCCAATTTTCTTATTACTCTCAAGGGCTCTACTATCTTCCCAGCCACCTGCATTCAAAAACTTGGTGTAATCCTAGAATCGTTCCAACTCACCTCACATATCCAATGCATCATCAAATCTTATCATTTCTAACCACAGCATCTCTCAGACATGTCAACTTTCTACTCACACAACTACCACTGTAGTTCAAGCCCACAACACCTGCCTGACTAAGGAATATTGATGCAAAATAGTAAATAAAATATTGGCAAAGAGTCCATAGAAACATATTTAAAAGATTATATACTATGTTCACTTTGAATTTATACCATGAATGCAAGAACGGTTGAATTTTAGAGAAATTATAAACATAGTAGACCATATTGACAACAAAAATTAAAGAATATAATTATATCAATAAATGAGGAAAATATTTTTGACCAAAATTGGACATACTTCTAAAAAGCATAGGAATAAATTGGACATACTTCTAAAAAGCATAGGAATAAATGGTCCTTTCTTTAATTTAATTAATAATATCTAAAATCAAGAGCCAGCACTATAAATAATGGAAAAACACTAGAAGTCTTTCCTATAAATCAGGGGTAAAAATAAGGATACCCATTATCACTACTATTATTTTGAAATTATTTTGGAAATACTAGCTATAGAAATACAACAAGATAATGAAGTTGAGGGAATAACCATAGTCAAAGAAGAAATAAAATTATTGTTTTTGTAGATGATGTGATGATCTAAATAGAGAATGCTAAAGAGTCAACTAAAATTTTATTGAAACAAAGTAATGGGATATAAACAAAGCAAAGTAATGGGATATAAAATAAACTTACATAAATCATAAGCCTTATTATATGCTAAGTTAGAACCCAAAGAAGAAATAGAAAGATAAATTCCATTTAAAATAACTATGAACTGTATAATGGAGTCCAAATATCAATATATACCCAGGAACTATATGGATATAACTACAAAACACTGTTTACAGAAATAAAAAAAAAGATTTCGATCATTATGAAGTACTAATTATTCATATTTGGGTTGTCACTATAAATTAAAATGACAATACTACCTTAATAAATTTATATATTTGGTTCTATACAAAAAATACACAAGAGCCACTTTATAGATCTAGAAGAATAATGATAAAATTCACCCAGTAGAATAAAAGGTCAGTAATCTCAAAAGAAGAAATTTTTTTTAAGTAGGAAGGAAGGGGACTTAGCAGTACCATATCTCACACTCTAATACAAAGCAATAATCATCAAAAAAAATTGGTGCTGATCAAAAAATAGAGAAATTGATCACTGGAACAAACTAGACATGCAACATATAGAAGCAGACCTAGCAGCCTAGGGTTTGATATATCCAAAGACCCCAACTATTGAGATAATGACATGCTGGTCAAAAACTGTTCGGAAGACTGTAAGGTGGTCTTTCAGGAATCATGTTTACATCAACATCTCATATCATATTACCTCAACAAGCTCCAAATGGACATGTAAAAGCTGCATGATAAACCAATTAGTGGATCACAGAAGGAGATCCTTTCGATACTACAGATGGTGGCAGGGGAATTCTTGACCAAACAACAGAGAGAAAGTTTCACAGGTAGTAAAATCAACAAAGAGAGACAAAGACAAGCAAGCCAGCTTTGAAACTAACACGTTAAATTTTTATATACTTCATAAAAACAAGTTTATGTAATAGAAATTAGCAGCTACATATACTATCCTCTATCTGTTCTTTGCACATAGAAATGTTCATGTCTAAAGAACCAAAACATGGGCAGCTAGGTGGTACAGTGGATAGAGTGTCAGGCCTGGGGTCAGGAAGACTCATCTTCCTGAGTTCAAATCTGGCCTCAGACACTACTAGCTGTGCAATTCTGGGCAAATTTTCCTCATCTGAAAAATGATCTGGAGAAGGAAACGGCAAACAGCTCCATTATCTTTGCCAAGAAAACCCCAAATAACGTTACCAGGAGTTGGACATGACTGACAAACAACTGAACAATAACAAAAAAAAATTAAATTTAAAAATCAATTATGGTACATAAATGTCATAAAATATTACTATTATAAAAATTGTGCATATGAGGAATTCAGAGAAGCATGCAAAGATTTACATGAACTGATGCAAAATAAAGCAGAACCAAGAAAACAATGTACAGAATTACTCCAATGTAAATGAAAAAACAGCAACCAAAAAAAAATCAAAACTGAATGCTCAACTATTTGCTCTCTCTTTTTATTCTATTTTAGTTTTGTTTTTGTTTCATCTTCCTCATGGTTCATTTCATTGGTTATAATTCTTCTTTACAACTTGATTATTGGGAAAATATTGGGAAAATAAGTTTAACGTGAAGGTATATGTAGAACTTATATCAGAACAAGACATACCGTCTTGGGAGAAGAGGGGGGAAGAGGGGAGGAGAAAATTTGGGACTCAAAAACTTGTGGAACTGAGTGTTGCAAACTAAAAAAAATTTAACTTTTAAAAAACTGAATGGTCTGTCATAATGATGAATTGTTTATTTTCTTAAAGAACCAGTGGGGCAGGGTGACCTGATGGATAGAGCACTGAAGTCTGAGCTAGGATGGTATAGGTTCAATTCTCACTTCAGACATTTACCATATTTCCCCATGTATAAGATGCACCATAATTTTGGGGCCCAAAATTTGAAAAAAAAAGTATTACATAAAGTTATTGAACTCAAGTTTTATTCATCTGCTCATAGCTTTCAGGCATCTTTTGGGCAAGTCTGGTCTGTTTCATGAACCTGAAGCACCAATTGTGTCCTCCTTTGAAAATCAGTAATTTCTTTTTCATCAGCAATTCTTCTTGCCTCATGCTGAACCATCTTTGTGGACACAGGAATTCCAATTGCCCTTTGCTCTTCAATCCATATCTTCAATTCTCTCTCTAAATGAAGCCATTTTGCTGACTTGCCTCTCATGGCCTTCTTCTCCTGTGGCATTTTCAATAGGGTTTCTTCTTCCCGTAGCCAGTCTTGGATTGTTTTCTCAGTTGGAGGAGGACCAAACTGACATTCAGCAGCACGATTTCCATTCACTTTTGCAAAGTGGATCACTTTTAACTTGAATTCAGCACTGTACAAAAATCTTTTCTGAGCCATTTCTGGGCAGAATGTGGCAAAACATAACCTAATATACTGGCAACAAATGCAAAATGATAAGCACAAAGACAACAAGCGGGAAAAAGTGGGAAATGCAAGTAAAAAAATCTACAACCACTGTACAAGACACACCCGGTTTTTAGACCCCAAATTTTTGAAAAGGAGTGAGTCTTATACATGGGGAAATATGGTAATAGCCTTATGACCTTGGGCAAGACACTTAAGCACACTGAGCCTCAGTTTTCTCTTCTGAAAAAACTGAGATGATAACATCTACTTCAGAGGGTGACTGTGAGGACTAAATAATATATGTAAAGTACTTTGTAAATCTTAAAGCATTGTTTAAGTGCTAGTGATGATGATGATGATGATGATGATGATGATGATGATGATGATGATGGTGGTGGTGGTGGTGGTGGTGGTGGTGGTGGTGATGATGACAATTAAAAAGAACACATTATCAATCAATCAAGTAAGAACTGACCTACATCATCTCTAAGACACTTCAGGCTGAAAGATCCTAGATGTAGTAGTTTCTTTGTTTTTTTAATGTCAAAAGGATGAAATAAATCTCATCTCCTCTGACAATAAGGACCTCCTCATGATCTATTTGGTATTCTACTCTTCCCTACTAAACTAGAGGTTACCTGAAGGTAAGAACTCCATCTTAGTTATCTCTCCCCTGAGACTTCACACTGTGCTTGGCCTTTGCTTCTCTTATGAATACATGCTCTGTGTTCTCCACACCTCCACCAAGGGTCTATCTTTAATGTAGTAGATAAATCTTAGAGAATTGTTGAGACTCCAAGAATTCATAACTTATTCAAGGTCACGTGACCTTAAGAGTCAGAGAGAGAAATTTGAACCCAAATTTTCCTGATTTAAAAAAAAAGTTAAAAATCCATAATTCTAAATCATCCTTAAGTTGTAGATGAGAACACAGACCCAAAGAAGTTAAGTTTGACCATAGCCAAAGAAACCAAATAAATGTCCAGACTCCAAGTCTTAATTTGCATTTATCTAATCAGCAGTGATTTAGAGCACTTTTCATATAACCAAAGATAGAATTAATCTCTTCTTCTGAACACTACCTCTTCATATTCTTTGACTGTTAATCAATTGGTGAATGACTTATGTTTTTATGAATTTGACTCAGTTTTCTATATATTTGAGAAGTAAGGCCTTTATCAGAGAGACTCGCTGTGAAAAAAAAAATTCCCCATTTTCTGCTTTCCTTCTAATCTTGGTTGCATTGGTTTTGTTTGTGCAAAACCTTTTTAATGTGAAGTAATCAGAATTATCCATTTTATATCCCATAATGCTCTCCATCTCTTGTTTTGGTCAAAAATTCTTCCCTTTTCCATAGGTCTGACAAGTAAAATATTCTATGCTCTTCTAATTTGCTTATGACATCACCCTTTTATGTCTAAATCATGTACTCAATTTGACCTTATCTTGATGGTATGAGATGTTGCTGACTCTAAGTCTTCCATGGAAAAAGTTGCAGCATGAGGATCAGAATTCAAATTCTGCCTCTGATGTTTGCTTTCTATGTAACCTCGAACGAATCACTAAACATTCCCAGACCTCAGTTTCCTGTATTAGGGTGAAGGGGTTGCACTCAATGGTTTTTGATACCTTTTCCATCTCTACTTTTAGAACCTTATAATATTTTTTATGCCAGATATCCTCTTGCATCTGAGCTTATCACACAGATCCTCTATGACTGATCATCACTTTCTGGGGACACTGGAAAGTTCTCTCTGGTCTTCTCCAATGGCTGTAGCATTGTTCATTCCTCCCTCCCTCCCTGTCTCTCTCCACATTCCTCTATACTGCGTTGTAGCCAACTGGTCTCATTCATACGTCAAGATGAGAGAACTTGCCTTGGGCGCCAAAGTAAAGACTGTCCAGCTTGCAGATTTTAAATGTTTAGTTTGTTCCTTTGATGCTCAAGAAGAAAAATGGTCTCTGCAGAGCGATGTCAGCGGCTTTGGAAAGGGAATTTCCCTCAAAAGCGATCCTACACATTTCCATTATCGCATCCTTGGCATTTGGCTCCTTCCCAGGATAGTGGGCATGTAAACCCAGTATGGGGGAGGGGAGGCATCAATTAATAATCAGCAAATCGACAAGCATATATTAAGTCCCCACTCTATGCCAGACACTATGCTGGATGCTAGAAAAATAAGTACAAAGAAAAAATCCCTATTTACATTACATAGATATAAAAATAGCATGAACATAAAATTTAAAAAGACAAAGTTGCCAAATACAAGATAGTTTTAGGGGCAGTCATTATCAGTTGGGGAGACCAGGAAAGGCTTCATGCATAAGATGATGCTCAAGCTGAATCTTAAAAGAAAAGAAGCATTTTCTTTAAGTGCCTACAATGTTCCAAGCACCATGTTAGGTGCTCGGTGCTTTGTGATGTCAACCAACTTGCTATGGTAGCAGGGAAGGGAGTTTGACCAGAGCAGGGGAGGGCCCCCTCCTCTTGACATCACTTTATCTCTTCAGCCTGTATGGGAAGGCCCATTGCAAGAGCATTCCTATTTTTTTCATTCTTCTGGCTCTAAGGTATAGCCATGCCTGATGGAATAGCTTCTGCTAGAAGAGGACAGCTCATTTCTCAGCAACAGAGGTTCTGGGCCAGGAAGATGAGGAAAGCAAGCTGCAGGGAAGGTAATGCTACTTTCCCACACACACAGGAAGTCTTCTTACAGAGACCAGGTGATGGATAAACATTTGTTCATAGACAAGGTTCTTTTTTCAGATAAAGGTTGAACCATGTAGCCACTGAGGCCACTTCTAAGCATGAAGTTCTGTTCTATGATCATGCAGTTGGCTGGTCTCCTTGTCAGAGAGACCAGCATAGGGAGCCTGCTTGACTTGAACTTAGGAGGTCCTGAGTTCAAATTCTGCTTCAGACACTAGTATGACCCTGGGCAAGTCATTTAATTTCTATGGGTCTCAGTTTCTTCACCTTAAAAATGAGGGGAGGGAAGGGATTAGACTCAATGGCCTCTAAGTTCCCTTCCAATTCTAAATCTATTATCCTGTGTTCCTTCCCTCCAACACATCTCCCTGATTCCCTACCTCTGCACCTTTGTTAATGATGTGCTCCATACCTGAACTCTCCTCCTGCATGCCTATCTGAATTCTGCTGAGGCCAGTTCTCCTAACCTCTGTGACACCTTCCTCAATCATTGCAGCCTGCACCAAGCTCTTTGTTAGGAACCCAAAAGACATGATGCCAGGGGCTCAGTCTTATAGCTAACTTGGTCACCAAAAATGGCCTATACAATGATGGAAAGAAGGAAAGAAGGAAGGAAGGAAGGAAGGAAGGAAGGAAGGAAGGAAGGAAGGAAGCAAGGAAGGAAGGAAGGAAGGAAGGAAGGAAGGAAGGAAGCAAGGAAGGAAGGAAGGAAGGAAGGAAGGAAGGAAGGAAGGAAGGAAGGAA
>CM053622.1:803964763-804035317 GCA_028646595.1 Phalanger gymnotis | reverse complement strand
GGGATAGTGTAAGGACTAGAAAAGTCTTAATAGATCTTAACATGTCAGAACACTGCCTAATCTAATGACAAAATTTAATAAACATAAATATAGAATCTTACAATTGGGTTCTAAAAAGCCAGTTTCCCAAATCCAAGATGGTGGAGACATGACAAGATCCTAGATCATCTGAAAAAGATCTGGGGGGGGGGGCGGGGGGTGAGGGGGGAGGAGTGTCAGTTTACTGGAGTCCTACTATGAGTCAACAGTGTTATATGATATGACAGCCAATCAGAGCTAAAGCAATCTTAGGCTTCATAAAGAAAAGTCTAGCCTTCAGAGCCAGAGAGGCGACAGTCCCCTGTTGTACTCTGCTCTGGTCAAATCACATTGTGTTCCACTTTGGACACTGAATCCTGGGAAGTGATATCCAAGGCCATCCAATCAACCCTATCTAGAGGTTGGCAACTCAATGAAGGACTCTGAGCTTATGCTCTAGGAAGAGAGGTTGAAGGAACTAGGGACATTTAGCCCAGAGAAGGGGAGGGACATGAGCGCTAGCCTTCAATATCTGATGATCGGCCATGCAGGAAAGGGAGTCGATTGCCCTGCAGCAGAATGTGAGCTCCTAGAGAACAGGGACCAATTTTCATTTTGTCTTTCTGTCTTCAGTTCCCAGCACATAGTAGGCACTTAAGTGCTCCCTGGATTGAATTGAATTAGTTTGTTCTGCTTCACCCCAGGGTACCAAATAAGGCAGGATGGATAGAACTTACAAAGAGGCAAATGGAGGATTGATACAAGGAAGAATCTCTTAACAACTACAGAAAAAGGATAGGAAAGTCTTCAAGAAAAGGCTTGTTGACCACTCTTCCCTGACAGTGCAGAGGAGGGGTTTCTTGGTCAGGTGATTAGCCTGATCAGGTGATCTATAGATTTAGAGCTGGAAAGGGCCTCAGAGGCTTGATTTTACAATCACTGCCCTCAAAGGCTCATAACATACAAACAACTACAAATAAACAAGATATAAGCAGATTAAACTGGTTGATAAACAACATCACAACTCTGTTTAATGCAACAACTCATCATTGCTTCAGAGGATTAATAGCGAGATGTCTCCTCCTCAGAAGACAGGTGGTAGACTACAGGTGCAGAATAAGGCCTACCTGATCATTAATGGCCAACCTGTCAGTTTGTTTTGCTAGAATGCACTTCAGGGGTGAGTGGCAGGTTGGGGTTTGTCACTTAGAAGAAAAAAAGGGGATGTTCTTAAAAAAGCATCACTAAAATATTTTTGAGCTAAACATCTTTTCTGTTAACATTCTATAAACCACAACATGAAGAGTGTCAAATAGTATCAACCACCACTACACTATTCAGCGGGTCTGCTTGGGCTGCTTCCCAGGATGTATTTTGGAGGGGATGCTGTTTGTGTTTGTTGGGAAACATCTGCTGTGTCAAAACAACAACAACAAATATGAATAAATGTAATTTTTTTTAAAGAAAGAAGATCACAAGAGTCAGTACGTCAGTGTTCCAGTTGGGAGAGTAAAAACTAATTCCCTCTGGAACCCAATCCCTCAGCCTGTCTCGGCTGGCTTTCCTTTTCATTAAAGGATGCTTGAATGGCTCTCCAAGTGCAGCTGTACCCAATGACCTTTGACCAGTCACCAGGAATATTCCAGCCATACTTGTGAGGTAACGAGGGAGCATGGCAGATAGAGAAATGGACTTAAAACTGGAAAGAAATGAGATTAAATCCTGCCTTGGATGCTTCCCAGCTATGCAACCCCAGGCAAGTCACCTAACCTCGGTCCTCAGTTTCCCCATCTGGGATTGGACATGATGGCCTCTTAAGCTCTCTTCCAACTCTACATCCAGGTTCTATTATTCTATATGTTATAGAGAGATAGCTAAGGAGAGAAGGGCTATGCAAAGCCCTCTGAAATGTCCTATACATCCCCTGCATGTGCTGGTCAGCTCCATCCTTCTAGCAAAATTACAAAGGCAGCTGGCCCTCCACTGCTCCCATGTCAATATCTGCTTCTACTTCTTAGCACCAAGACCATTATCTTGTCCCCAAATCTACCTCCTCATTTGTCATCCTCTAAGAATCTCAGATTTCCTTCAAGATGGAGAGAGACTGTATGGTATAGTGAATAAGTCACTAGATTCAGAGTCATAAAGACCTGGGTTCAAATTCTGTTTCCTATTCACCATATGAACTTAGAAAAATCACTCCATTTCTCTGTTCCTTAGCTGGAAAATAGAAGAGTTGGACTCGGTAAACTTTAAAGTCCGTTCTAGCTCTCTTAGTTTCCCTGCCTGCTTTGAAAGGAGAGGTCACAGGGGCTGGTCCACAGGTTTTTAGCCTTTATGTATAATGAACCCCTTTGGCTGTCAGGTGAAACCTATGGACCCTTTCTCAGAATCATGTTTTTAAATGCATGAAATAAAATAGATAGGATAAGAAAGGAAACCAATTATATTGAAATATGCTTATCAATTTTAAAAAATCCCAAGCTCAGACTCTAGGTTAAGAATCTAGGTAGTTGATAGCTTCAAAGCAGAAGAGAGGAAGGAAATGAGAGGTCTCAGGGTCTCACGTAAAGATCAGCACAGAGACTTGGGTTCTCCATTGTACTGCCATCCCTCTTCTCCATGCTAGGCCCCCTCAGTAAAAGGAAGGGTTCGATTTAATGACCTTGAAGTGCTTTTCTAACTTTAGCATCCTCTGACTGCTGTGATTAGGGACATTGAATGGTGCAGAGCATAGACAGCAGAGAAGGAGGGCCTCTGAGCAAGCCCCAGGGCTATTAACAACGATATTTCCTTTAAAAAAAAACAAACCACAAGCTCACACACACCAAACCCTCCTCCCCTACCAGCCACCCCCAAATCCAATAAAACTAATAAAAACAGAGGCAAGTCATCTTGAAATTAACACATCCCAGATACAAGCAGGAACCATTGATCAAAAGCTCCTATCTCCCCTCACAGCAGACAGCTCCACAGAGGTCCCAACACCCCATAATGGAATCCCATTATCTACAAAAGAAACTCATTCTGGAGGAGAGCCACAAACAAAAGGAACAGCAAAGGAAGCTCCTAGAGACAGGGCCTCCACCTCCTGGCCTGGTCTCCTCCAGAAGTGGCACAAGGAAGCCTGGGAGGGAGCCCATTAAAAACGAGGCAGCCTCCCCCTGAAGTCACAAACAAAGCATGCTTTGGGAAGAACGGTCTGCAGCAAGGCAATGCCACCAACCCTCCCAGACACTAAACAAGTAGGAAAGTAACATGGAAAGACAGTTGCTAAGCAAGCCTCTGCCACTGGATACCCGCATGATCTCTCTGCGACTCAGTTTCTTCATCTGTAAAAGGGGGACATGCACTGGACTAACTGACTTCCAAGATTTCATCTAGGTTTAAATCTATGATTCTATGATCTTTAGCCAAATACTACAGTCCCCTCCTCCTGAAGATTAAGGTAGGGACTATTTGTGGAAAAAGCATGATGTAACAAAAAATTGGTAGCTGGGCACCATTGTGGGACCAAGATGGCTCAGAGGATGGAACCTGGAGTTAGAAAGATCCAAGTTCAAATGCAGCCTCAGATACTTCTTAGCTATGTGACCCTGAGAAAGTCACTTAACTTCTGATTGTCTTGACAAAACGGATCAACTAGAGAAGGAAGGGGCAAACCACTCTGAAATCTTTGCCAAGAAAACCCCAAACAGGGTCATGGAGAGTCAGATACAACTGAACAATAGCAACACAGTGGAACCCAATTTTTACTCTGGATTCTGATGCTGGTTAGCCAAGTGACCTTGGGCAAGTCACTGTGCTTTGAATGCCTCCCCTGGGAAAAGGAAGTTGAACCTAGGTGATTTTTAACTTCCCTTCCTGCTCTGACATGCTAAAATTCAATGATTCTAGACTCAGTTAGACATGACACTTTTTCCCCACTAGTCCTTGGTGCAGGTTATCAAGTCCCCCCAGTCGCCGTGCACGCCCTTCTCACTTCTGCCATACCAAATCCCTATCTTCCTTCAGAACAGCCAGGCGCTATCTCCTACACAAGGCTTTTACCAGTCTCCCCAGTTATTGGTGCTCTCTCTCCCTCTAGAAATAATCTTGTGTGTGTGTGTGTGTGTGTGTGTGTGTCTGTGTCTGTGTCTGTGTCTATGTGTGTGTGTGTGTCTGTGTCTGTGTGTGTCTGTGTGTCTGTGTGTCTGTGTGTGTCTGTGTGTGTGTGTGTCTGTGTCTGTGTGTGTGTATGTCTGTGTGTGTGTCTGTGTCTGTGTGTGTGTGTCTGTGTCTGTGTCTGTGTCTGTGTGTCTGTGTCTGTGTCTGTGTCTGTGTGTGTGCGTGTGTATTGTATTTACTTTTCAATGTGTTTTATTTCCCTTCTACTTCAGGAGAATATAAGCTCCTTGAGGGCAGGAACTGGTTCATTTTTGTCTTTGTGTTCCTAATAACTAGTGCAGTACCTTGGACATATTTTAAAGACCTGTGATATCACTAATGTAGGAAATGCCTGGAGAAGACTCTCATGAACTCAGGTAGGGACACACTCTGCAACTCACAGTCCTAGAAAGAGGGTCCTAAGAGGTTAAATAACTTCCTCCCACAGGCAAGACTTGAACTCAGGTCTTCGTGGCCCAGAAATCTTTTTGTTTAATCAAACTGCACTGAACCCTGGCACTCAGGAAGTAATATTCTCACTGAATCCGGTCAACTGTTTCACCTAACATCGAGAGCACAAAAGAATCACAATCAAATTCATGGAACATCAGATCAGCTGGAAGGGACCACAAAGATCCCTGAGGTCTAATCCCCTCCTTTCACTGAGGAGGAAACCAAGGCTCACAACAGGGTAATGACTTGTCAAAGGTCACTGAGGGAGTCAAACAGCAGACGGGGATTCAGTTTCAGGTCCTCTGACTCCAAAGCCCGGGCTTTTTCCCCCTGGCAGAATTCCGCCTGTTACGCTGCTGACATTTGAAATGAAGAAGCTCTCTGTTCAGCTGACTGGCTGCGCCTTGATTATAGGCCCTTGGGGGCCATTAAGAGATGAAAAGGTGTTTGGATTTCACAAGTGTGTTTGGATTTCATAAGTCTTTCTCTTTTCAGACAAGAAGCCAGAGCTTAGAAAATACTTTCATATGTTAACACCTGTGATCAAGGCATCAAGCGTGATAAACACCCTCACACTGGCTTTGGGGGGACTGAAGTGTCAACAGAAGAACTACTGAAGTCGCTGGAACTAATCGCTCCACCCTGCTTTTGCACATTCATCAGCGCTGGTCTTTGAAGACCCTAACTTATCCACAGACACACATGTCCTCTGTGACTCACAGCTAACAAGAAGCCAGCTGTGCATCTTGCCCAGGAATCTATCCAAGGGTCCCTCCTCACCCTGCCCCAGGACAGGCCATCATAAAATATGCATTAAGCAGCCTGAGTAATAGGAGAGGCATCTAGTTAGAGTCTATCTCAAGGGGCCACCTCCTCCAGGAGGCCTATCCTGATTCTCCCAGAGATTGGCTCTCTCTTCTCTCAAAATTACATTGTGTCCTTTTCTACATACTAGGCATTTGCTTACTCGGATACATATTATATCCCCTCAAGTAAAATGTTAGATTCTAGACTCTAGGTAGGACTTAGAAGGAAAGAACCATTTCTTTTATTTTATAACCTCAACATCTTCGTGACCCTGGGCAAGTCACTCAACCTCTAAAAAGCCCCAGGCATCTCTCTGAGACTATAAATTGCGGGAGGCCTTAATCTACATTGGAAGGAGAGTTTCCAACTGAAGGCCCCCTTAGCACAGTGCCTGGCACATAGTAGGTACTTTTTTTAAAACATTGGTCAATTTAGATCATATATATTTAAAAGGAATAGCAAGTGGCACATAACAGATTTGAAGTTTCATCTTGCAATCCTCTTTTTTTATTACACTATAGGAGCTATAACAATGCATGTTTTACTCCATAAATTAAAAATAATTTTTTTAAATGTTGGTTGAATTGAATCAAATTAATTAAGTCCAACTTTCCATTTGAAGACCCCTAGAAAGTGGTATGGCATAACAGAGAAAGCATTAGCCTCAGAGTCAAGAGATCTGATTCTTACAAACAAACAAAAAAATACAGACCGAAACAGAGACCGAACAATGAAGTATTAAATAACGAGTGGGTCAAAGAACAAATAATACTTATGTGAAGGAAAATAATGATGAAAAGTCAGGCCAAAATTTCTGGGATTCAGTTGAATTCTCATTCTGGACACTCCTCTGGTTCTCTCCCCTATAACACGCAAGCTCCCTGAAAGCAAGAACTGCTTCATTTTCCTCTTTGTAATGCAATGCCTTGTACCATGGCAGCACATAGCGGGGAGTGGCTAATTTCTTAGATTTGTAACTTGTGGCAAGACATTTAATTTTACAAAGCCTCAGTTTCTTCATCTGTGGGATAGGAATAATTATTCTTGCATCACCTAACTCACAGGATTTCTGTGAAGGAAGAACTTGGTAAACCTTAAAGTGATTTATATCTGAGCTATGATTATTATAGGAAAACATAATGCCGTTAAGATCGGGACATTACCAAAAATGGAGAATACCCAAAGGATGATAAAGGGTCTCAAGTTCATGGTCTATGGGGATCAGTTGAAGAAAGTGGGAATATTTTACTACCTGGAGAGGAGAAGTCACAGTGGGAAGGTACAGGGAGAGTAGGAGGCTACCTTCAAATATTTTAAGGTCATTCTTTGGGAGAGGGATCAGTCTCATTCTGCTTGGCCTCAGAGGAAAGAATTAGGAGCCAGGGATGGAAGATGTACATCTAGACCTGATATGTGGGAAAACTTCTTATCAGTAAGAGCTATCCCAAAGTGAAATGGGCTGCTTCCAGAGCCCCCTATTTGAGGTCCTACAGCAAAGACTGGAGGGTAATTTGTCAGGAATATTATTGAAAGGATTTTTGCTCAGGTGAAAATTGACCAGAAAGTGTCCTTCCAGCTCTGAGATTCTGTGATTTTGCAATTCCAGAATGATCCCAAACTAAACCAATAGGACATGAGGCCCCCAGGGCATCCCACCAGCAACAAATTTTCCATGAATCCCTTTATCTCCAATAAAGCCCTCCTTTGGGGATCAACTATGGCTTGGAGATGACTGGCAATGGCATAAACTCTAGGAGGTTCTACCAAGCTCAGTGTGGCAAGTACAAGTCTGGTGATGAATCGTGTATGGGATGTTAAATGATTGCCCAAGGTCATGCAGCTTTTAAGCAGGAAATCAGAAATGTCAGACCATAGATAAAATTCTTTTTTTCAGATATGAGTAGGACTTGACAGTCTTTACCATCCCCTTCCAATGCTAAGATTCTAAGAGTCTGAAACCAACACAAGCTGATACCCAAAGAAATGGGAAATTTTGTGGCACTGACCAAAAGTGCTGTAGGAGTCCAGGGAAGGGCATGATCAACACAGAAGAATGGAGATAGCCTGATGGAGCAGATAGAACATTTTTTCCCAAATCAGTCTAGCAGATAAATGCAAAGTGCCTCTCCCTCTCCCTGGTCCTCACAAATAGGTTCCCAGCTCATCCTCCTCTAAGAAGGTGACATTGGTAATAAAATGAATGAAAAAAATCTATATTCCTTTGTTCCTTCCTCTGGTGAGGGGCTTTAAATCACTTTGGGATTTCTAATTATAGCCAGACAAAGGAAATGTAAAACGTCTCCATTCCGAAGGCTCTCACTCAAAGCCAAGATGGCTTTCATCTTGAAATATGTCACTCAGAAGGGAAACCAGGACAACAGAGAAAGAGGCTAGACAGATCTTTCTCAGATGCATAGACACAGGGAGGTCATCACCTGTTGGAGGTGATGAGGTGTGCTTAGTTTCAAGTAGTCATAGGTTCTGAGCAGCTGCTGAGAGTTGGGGGATGTGGAGGGTGGCCAAGGCTTTCCTTAAGAACCATCCACTTCCCAGTATTATGGTAAGCAAAGCAGTTTGTATGGTGTAAAGCACTCTAGCAACAAAAGCTGTTGGCACCATCCTGGGAGTGTAATAATGATGATTTATCCACATACAGGGTGTCCCAAAAGTCTTGGTGCAATTTCCTGCCATTTAAAAGCTTAAAACTGCACTAAAACTTTTGGGACACTCCATATCCTCTTATTTGAGCCTCACAAACCTCTGAGGTAGGTACTATTATTATCCTTTTCTTGTGAAATGGGGAAACTGAGGTACTGAGAAATTCAATGACTTGCCAAGGGTCACACAGGATTCAAACTTAGGCCTTCCTGAGTCCAGGTCCGATGTTCTTTCCCCTATGCCACCAAACCTGCCAGTGAGGGAACTGGATTTGGAGTGAAGACTTCAGTGCAAGTCTTACTTTGGCCATTTAACAATAGGCAAGGCACTTAAACTTGCTGAGTTTGAGTTTCCTCCTCTCTAAAATGGGAATGTTAATAGCACCAACCTCCTAGTGCTGTTGTAAAGATCAAAGGAGATGATAGGTACGTGTTCTGTGTGCACTAACTAGGTGACTTTAAGCTGCCACTACTACAATTATCAGGGGCAGCTAGGCGATATAGTGCCCAGCCTAGAGTCAAGAAGACTTATGCTCCAGAGTTCAAATCTGGCCTCAGACAGAGGCTCTGGGCAAGTCACCTAACCCTGTTTGCCTCAGTTTCCTCATCTGTAAAATGAGCTGGAGAAGGAAATGCCAAAGCGCCTCCAGTATCTTAGCCAAGAAAACCCCAAAAGGGGATCACAAAGAGTCAGGCATGACCAAAAATGACTAAACTACAATTTTATGACCATCATCATGAAACGCTGTCTCCTTGGGTGGTGGGCACAAGAAGAAACTCCCACCCTGATGAAGTCACAGATCCTTCCTTGATGCATGATCGTCATCATTCATTCTTTTATTCAACAAATAATATTAGCCTCTTGCACCTGCAGAGCACCTTACTATTTACTAGAGAAGACACACTGGTTAGCCAAGACATGGCCCCTCCTGGGGTGTCTACACCCTCAGAAAATTCTTTCATTTCCCCTCCCCCATTCCTCAGCAGCAGCATTCACTTTCTCTTCCTCCCCTCAGGACAAAGTCTTCCCTCATTCCTCACAAAAGCTAATCTAACTTGTCTTCTGGAATGATCCCATCAACCATCTCCAAGACCTTTCTTCTTCAGCCAGTCCTCCTCTCCTTCTCCAGGTTCCTTCCTTCTCCTTTGCCTAGAAACATTCTCAGGTGTCTGCCATCCTAAGAAGTCTCCCTTTGACCTCTCTACTCTACCCAGTTACTGTTCTATCTCTCTCCTCGCTTTCGTTGCTAAACTTCTAAAGGGGGAGGGGAAGGGGGAGGGGGAGGAGACAGGTTTTGTCTAGTGCCTGTGTGACCTTGGGAAAGTTCCCTGACTTTCATTTCTTAATGTATTAAATCAAGGGGTTGGACTAGATGCCCTCTGAGGTCCTTCTCAGCTCTGTAGCTATGCTCCTATGACTCTTTCCTTCCTCATAACCCACTCCCTCTCCTCCCGACCCATCAATGTAGAGCTTCCACTCCCCTTCAATTCTATAGAACCTGCTCTCTCCAATGTCACCACTACCCTACTAATTGCTAGAGCTAAAGTCCCCCCAGTCCAATTCTTCTCATTTTACAAATGAGGAAACTGAGGCCCAGAGAGTCAATAATAGTCAATAAATATTTATTAAGGACCTACTCTGTGACTTGCTCAAAGTCATACCACTAGTAAGTAGTAGAACTCAGGTCATCCAAGTCTCTCCTCAGCAAAACTCATTCACTTCCATGGCTTCAACTACAACCTCTATGCAGAAAATCCATGAAGCTGTATCTCTAGCCCTGAGTTCTCTTTTGAACTCTTAGTCTTCATAGCTCTCACTTGTCTTGGTTCATCTTGGTTCATCATTAAGACTGAGCGCATAGTAGGCACTCAATAAACATTGACTGAGTTGATTTGTTGTCAAATCCAACTGTTTCTTGATTGCTATGTTTTGGTCTAAGCTACAACTAGATACAGATTGGAACAGAAGCAAAAAAAAAAAAGATTCTTTGGACTAAATGGTCTCTCTCGAGTCCCTGACAACTTTCAGTTTCATGAAACCTCAGAGTCAGAGAAAAGTACATGGAATTTGGAGTCACTGAACCCAAATTTGAATCCCATCTCTGCTGCTTATTAATAATCCTAGCTCTGACACTTGCTATCTTTGTGACCTTGGACAAGGCCTTTAATTTCTCTGGGACTCAGTATCCTGCCTGGGCAAGTGAGAGAGTTGAATTGGATGGTGTCTAAGACCTTTTCTGGCTTTAAATTTTATGTCTATTATCTCTATGGTACTTCTCTATCCGGATGTCCCATAGGCATCCCAAACTCAACACAACTAAAACTGGGCTTGGTATCTGCCCCTCTAAACCTGCTGATCCTGCTTCTTTTGCTCTTCCTATATATGGTGCCATCGTCCACCCCATTTCCCATGTTTGTAACATTGGGGTTAACCTTGACTCATCCCTCTCCCTCCCCTCTGATATCCACCAAACTACAAAGTCCTATAGAAACCTCCTCTCATATACCCCCTTCTCTCTATTGCCAATGCTTGCCACCCTAATACAGAGTATCATCACTACTCTTCCCATATTAATGCAGTAGCCTAACTTCTTCCCATTCCTGTTCTCCCTCCACTCCAATCTGCCTCTCATACCGCTATGGAAATAATCTTTCTTATACACACAACTATCTCTTCTGCTCAAAAAATCTCCAATGACTCCCTCTTACTGACTAAGCAGTTTAACCTTCTTTACCTGGCATTCAGGGCCCTTTGCAGTCTGGCAGCAGCCTACCTCCTACTATTAATCTACTCTGCATACGCTATTCTCCAGCCAAAATGGACTAGTCTATGTCCCTCAAAGCCAGGATGAGATCTCCTGATTTCTTGCCTGTGCTGAGGCTTTTCCTTGCACTGGGATGCCCTCTTTCCCTCTCTTTACCTACTGAATGTCTACCTATCCTTTAATGCCCATTCAAATGGAGCCTGCTCTATCCCCAAGATTCACCACCCTCTCTCATCCCAAGTGTCCCTCCCACCTCTGATATCCTATAGTCTAAAGATCCTCCCAGCTCTGACATCCTGTGGTCTCAACTCCCTTTCGGCTCTGAAATTCTCTGTCTTAAAGTCCCTCCCAGCTCAGCACCCCATATTGTAAGCTTTCTTCCAGTCATGACATTCTGCGTCCTAACATTCTCTGTTTTACAGGTCCTCTCACCTCCGACATTTTTACTCTCTGTTCTAAAGGCCTTCCCAGTTCTAGCATTCTATGTTCTTACATTCTTTGTTCTAAAGAGTTTCCTGGCTCTGGCATTCTGTGTTCTAGGGGCTTTCTCAGCTTTCATAGTCTATGATTGTATGGTAATTTTAGTCCCGTTCTCCCTGCCTCCTCCTAACAATAACAAAGGACACAATCCAGACACATTTAGCAGCATGACCTTTGGGGACACTGTGGTTGGTTAAAATTGCATCCCCTGGCTCCCAAGAAGACATGCAATGTAGACAGTTTTCATTTGGTTCTGTCTGAATGGCCCTCTCAGCTACCCTGGGATTATGGACCACATTAAACCATCAAACCAGCAAACTGAGAAGGCTAATAATGCATACCATTTCTCCCATCACTGGCCCTGTAAGGAGGCCTTTGGAGTCCTAATAAAGTTATAGCTAACTCCCCCCTCGGCATCCCAGAGTCCGTTATCTCAATTGGCTAGAGCCTGGTGACTGCTGAGGCCAAGGTCGAAGGGTTGAACTCCAATTAGAATAGACTGGCTCCTAGCAGCAGCCGGTCATGTAGCAAATGTGTGCCCTTGGACCCAAAGAAGAAGGAGGGCCAGGTGAGAGAGTGGAACTACCTCAGCACAAATCTGTCCCCAGTCCTGGACAAAGAGCTCAGAAACAGTAACCTATTGGCAGTCAGGCACCTCCCTCCAAAAGGGAATAACAGCTCATTCCCAGCTAACTTGGCCCACTCATTTCCATAATAACCTCCATGTGGGGAAGGAGGGGAGCCACAGAAGCTATAAGGGCCCTGCGTTTCTGACATAAATTCTTCGGTTTAATAGGTCCTAGTCATTGTCCTTTTAAAGCTTCCCTCACTTATTTGGCTGAGCAAAGTCAATCTGCCAGAGCCAATAGGGACCTGGAGAAATATATAAGATACTGAGCTTAATCCATAACATTTGTGTTTAATGGTTAGATATTAATTGGCTTTTTTTAAAGTGTATAAATCGGTCCATTTTCAATCTTTGTAATCCGTCCATTCTCATTAATGAAGGGAGCAGTATTCGCCAGCAACTCTGCTCTACACATCACCTTGTAAAACTACAGTCCATTTATTTTTAAAAAATAAAATAGATTTATCACTATTTGAAATACAGAAAGTCATTAAAATAATAATTAAAAACACAACTACAAGCACAATAAAAGTTTCATGATAATAAACTGCATTTTAATGTGTATTAATGCATATTAATTCCCTTAATGATTTACTCTATATGTCTTACAGGGTCAAATCAATGTCTGAACAAAAAAAAATTCAATTAAATCTTATTCTCTGTATCTTTCAAGTGAGGCTATTGTTTGCTTTTGTTTCTTATCAAGTCATTTGTCGGTTGTTCCTTGGCCCAAGATTGCACGTGGGAGGGGGCATGTCAGCACCAAGGTCGGGAGAAATGGACCCAAGTCCTTCCCAAGCCCTGTTCCCAATGTCAGACAAATTCATGGGTTGCTTATGACCTTGTTAAGAGGAGAGGAGGGTGGGGAGACGAGGAAGAAGAGAGAACAGGAGAAAGAAGGCAGATGAGGAAGGAGGAAGAAGAAAGAGGGAAAAGGAGGAAGAAGAAAGAAGAAGGAAGATAAGAGAGAAGGAAGGAAGGAGAAAGGAGAAGGAAGAAAGAGAGAAAAGGAAGAAGGAAAGACAAGGAGGAAGGAGAAGAGGAAAGAATATAGAGAGGAAGAGGAAAAAGAGAGAAGGAAGAATGTAGGAGAGTGGGAAGAAGAAAGAAAAGGAAGGAATAAAGAGAATGAAGGAGGAAAGGAATGAGACAGGAAGGAAGAGAAGGAAGAAAAGAAAGAGTAGAAGAAGGAGGGAGGAGAAAGAGAATAAGAAGATGGGGAGGAGGAAGCAAGTATGATACCCTCTCCACACACAGCCTCATTCCACCAGCCTTTGTTAATCATTTCTTCTCTCTTTCCCACCCTCATCTGGTCCTTATCAAACCTGTTCCTCCACATGATAACGACAGTGAGTTCCCCTAAAGAACAAATTGCTTCCACTCCAACCTTCAGCCTGAGGCTCCAATTGTCCCTCTTTATCCTCTCTGTTCCCAGAGTACATGAAGCATATTCTCCTTACCTTCCAGAGTTCCATGCACCTGAGCATACTGAGATTTTCAACTATGGCTGAAAGCACATTGACCTCCAGGTCTCTGGTCAGCATGAAGCCTTTTCAGCTTCTTAGTCATCTTTCAAGGTGGGGAGGGGGGGAAACACAAGATGGAACAACTTCCAAACTGGAAGAGAAGTCTAAATGGAACCAAGAGGACTGGAAGCCATGACAAGTGGAATGGAAGATGAAAGCTATTGACCCAATGTCCTAGAACACTTCCTATGTATCAAGACTAAGGTTCTAGTCCCAAGTCTGGGATTTAATTCATTATCTTCCTCTCCAAACCCTCTCCTCTTCCAAATTTCCCAATCCACTGAGGGCATCATCATCTTTTTAGTCGCTCAGGTGCCCAACCCTGAAGTTATTCTGACCTTTTCCCTCTCCCACATAGCCAATCAATCATCAAGTCTAATTGATTCTACCTCCACAACATCTCACATCCACACCCTGTGAGGAGAGACAGAGTCCTAACAAGTGAGGATAACAGGAATGGAGAGGGAATCAGGGAAGACTTCATGGAAGAGGCACACGAGCTCTGTCCCTCCTCGAATTGTCTTGGTTCTTCCTTATTAATGTACATATCATATTCCAGGACAGATAGTCGGGGTGGGGGACCTACAGCCTCCAGGCCATTTGTGGCCCTCTAGGACCTCAAATGCAGCCCTTCGACTGAATCCAAACTTCACAGAACAAATCCCCTTATATAAAAGTATTTCTTCTGTGAAGTTTGGATTCCGTCAAAGGGCTGCACTTGAGGACCTAGAGGTCCGCACGTGGCCTTGAGGCCTGTTTCCCCACTCTTGCGGTCTAAACTTGGTGAAGGCAGGAATTGTTTTTGTTTTGTCTTTGTGTCCAGTACCCCACATGGTGCCTAGAATTCTCTTTGTGTGTGAGAGCACCTGTCTAGCCTCTCTTAACTTGCAGGATTACAATGAAGAATGCCCTTGATTTTCAGGAAGAATAGGAGGTAGTCTACATACACAGACAGATAAGCCTACCATTTCTCACAACCACTGCTGGCTGGTCCAGACATAGAATGGTGGAAGGACAGATGGAGTTAGAGGTGGGTGCCTGCAACTCCCTTCATACCCAGGAATCCTCCAACCAAGGGTAAGGCAAGGCTTTTCTCTTCTGGATGAAACAGAACAAAGTCTTCCAAGGGATCAGCAGTTTGGCCCTCAAAGGATCAGCACCATTAGACAGGGATCAACCATGGAGGAGAGAGCCCTGTTCTGGGTGAACAGCACTGGAAATTAGAGGCAACATGAAAGGGAGGGAAAGGTTCTTTCTCATTAACTGAGATGGCCTCACGCTGATGCAGGGCTTTTCAAGTCTCCACAGCACAATGTTTTTAAAAAATATAGGTGCAATTTGGGCCTGTGCTTAATACTGTTTAATTTTATTTTTTGACTGTGTAATATTTCCCCAGGCTGGGGCTGGCTTGGTCTCTCTTAACTCTGCTCCCTAGGAGAAGAGAGAATCAAATATTAGAGTAGGAAGGGGTAATAGAGCCCTTCTCATCCATCCCCATGATCCCAGTTTATAAATTGGGAAATTAGGTACCACGGAGATTAAGAAACATACCCAAAGGCAAAGACACAGGTAGCTTGTGGCCAAGCCAGCCTTGGAACCTAGGTTCCTTGAATAGAACCCATCGATGCCATTTCATGGGTTCATAGGATTTACGGTTGGAAAGAGTCTTTGAGAATACTTAGAATACTTAGCCATATTTGACAGAGGAGGAAACTGAGGATCCAAGTAGGCAACAACAAGCCTTGAGGTCACAAAGGAAACAGCAGAGCCAGGAGACAAATCCAGGTGTTCTTTTTCCAAGTTGAGTAAAGCCCACTTCCATCCCCTTTTGCCATATTGTCACACTCAATTTCATCTATTCATTCAATACATATTTATTAAGTATCTACACTGTGCAGAGCCTTGTACTCAGAGCTAAGAGAAATGCAAGAAGAAATAAAATACAATCCTTGACTTCAAGGACTCACAGTGTGGTAGGGGAAACAAGATGACATAGTATCTGTGAGAGATCCAAACAAAATGTTTGATCCAAGCAAGACGGATTAGGAAGAGCGCTGGGCTTGGAGTCTGGAAACCCTGAGTACAATGCCTGCCTCAGCTACTAGCTGCGTGACCCTGGGCAAGTCATTTAACCTCCCTAAGCCTCAGTTTCCTTATCTGTAAAATGGGAGTCATAAGGGCACCTACATCATAGAGTTGTTGGGAGACTCAAATGAGTTAATGTATGCCAGTCAGTCAACAAGCATATATTAAGTGCCTACTATGTGCAAGACATTGTGCTAAGTGCTGAAAAAGGCAGCAGATTTCAAGGAGTTTGCAATGCTACATATATGTGGGCTGTTGCTATTATTATTGGATCTTACAGTAGGGAAGGAGAAAGAAGAAAAAAGAAAGCATTAGAAAGAGGAGGAGGAGTGGGAAGAGAGGAAAAAGGAAGGAAAAAGGGAGGGAGAGACAGAGTCAGAGAGACAGAGGGGGAAGGAAGGAAGACCAGAGAAGAAAGAAGAATGAGAGAGGGTGAGATAGAGGAAGAATGAAAGAGAGGGATGGTGAGAAAGAGAAAAAAAGAGAAAGAGGGAGCAGAGACAGACACTGAGATTAAAAGTATGATTATTTCTGGCTGGGAGAGAGGGAGTTTCATGGAACAAATAGCTTTGATCTGGGTTTGAAACAGGTAAGAGTTCAACAGGCAGAGGAAGGGTACATAGGGAGAGTTCCAGGCACAGGGCACCTTATTAGCAAAGGCACAGAGGTGGGAAAGGAACAAAGCAAGAGATCTGGGATTCAAACCTAAGTCCTCTGATCCTCCTGGACATGATCTTGGGGAGCCCTAAAGATTCGACTCCCTTCTTGCCTTTCATCTTCCAGGGTCGGCATTAACAACAGGGAGAGTTGGCAAACACATGTCCCAAATTTCTCCCTCACCAACCTGTCACTGTGTCTTTGAGCTAAATGTTATCTAATAACAGAAAAGGGGAGAAAGGGATATTCCAGAAACTGAGACATGGTGGAAGGAATGATCTTTAGGATCCTAGGCAATGAGGAAACAATAAGAGGGCCTAGGAACAGGGCAGGAGAGGGGAAGAACAATTGGATGAGAGAATCTCTAAGGATCTCTTCAAATAATCACTGATACTGACAAATGGGAAATAGATAAAGGAAAAGATGTTGACTGGAATTATCACAATTTTCTAGAAAAGCTTTACCCATATAATACAATCACCACAATGAGGAGGTCAAAAAGGACCTTAGCTATCAAACACTTGATGTCCTTGTCAAGAGGAAAGGCATGAAATGTGGTTGCCAAGGTCAACACCAATTTATAATATCATCTCATTTGTAAATCTTTATGGAGGAGGTTAGCAGAGGATTATAAGCACCACTGCCTCTCAAAACAGCACAGAGACACGGAGGGGAAGACAAGGTTGCCGAAAGCTTGGCATGAGCCCCAACTAAGCTAACTCATCCCAAGACATTGATAGATAAAATTGAAAAGAGGACAGCAAAAAGCTCTGAGCCAGGAGCAGTTGATAGAAGTTACAGAGAAGTAAATTTCACTTTTAAGGTCAGGAAAAAATTCCTAATACTAAAAAATGTTCAAACATGGAATGGGATAGTTCAAGAAGCAGTGAATCTGCCACCTTTGGAGGTCTTCAAGAAGAGGCTTAATGAGCATTTATAAAGCACATTGTGACAAGTACTCCTTTGGGGAGGTGGCCTGGAATAAATGGCCACTGAGGACCTTCCCAATGCTTAAATTCTGCAATTCTGTGAAATAGACAAAAGCTATCTTTTAATGCCCATACGGTTACATTCAGCCTACATAACTACAAAGCATTGATTATTACAACCACAAAAAATCAAAATTGTGGACCAAAGGGCAAAGGAGAGTGCCATGGTGGCACAAGTAGACTGCACCCTACATCCAACAATTGCTACAACCCTACACCCAACTTGCATGCTAGAAGTGGCCTAAAAGATATTATTCCTCAACTATATGGCCAGAAATAGAGGCCAATTGGTCATTCAGTGAGGATGAGGACAAGATCTAGAGCCACACAGCTATCTACAGAATGTGAAAAGAACAAATGTTTTCTGTCATGGGCTCCCTTGGGCAGTTTGGTGAAACTCATAGACCCCTTCTCAGAATGATGTTTTTAAATGCATAAAATAAAATACAGAGGATTACAGAAGAAAACAGTTATATTAATATAGTTATTTTAGTTATTTAAAAAAACATTTTAAATTCGTGGACACCAGGTTAAGAAGCCCTGACCTAGAGGAAGGGCAATAGTGCATGGGATTTGTTGTTGTTCAGTTGAGTCTGACTCTTCATGACCCCATTTGGGGTTTTATCTCGGCAAAGATACTAGAGTGGTTTGCCATCTCCTTCTTCAGCTTTTTTTAAAGATGAGGAAACTGAGACAAACAGGGTGAGTAACTTGACTTGCCCAGGGTCACACAGCTAGTAAATGTCTGAGGCCAGATTTGAACTGAGGAAGATGAGTCTTCTTGACCCCACGGCCAGCATTCTTATCTATTGCACCACCTAGCTGCCCTAGAGGATGTGGTGTATCTTATCTACAGGAGGACATAGCCAAACACCACCTAGAATAAAAAGGCCAAGGATGGAAGGCAATCTGCACCAGTGAAGGTGCCAGTGTTCAGAGACACATATAAGTATGTATCTGCCCTGTGACTTCACCCTGGACATGTCTGGGCTTTTCCATCTGCCCTCTCTTCTTACTGTTAGCTCCCCCAATTAGAATGTGAGCTCCTTAAGAGCAAGATTATCTCCCTTTTTCTATTTGTATCCCTAATCTTTTGAATAGTGCTCGGCAATTAGTAAGTATTTAATAAACATTTTGCTTCTCCTGGCCACGCTGATGAGGAAGGGTCCACAAATACTATTATCCCTATTTTACAGGAGAGGAAATTGAGGCTCAGTGCGGTTCCTGATCACACAACCTGTATCAGAGAAGCAGGATTAGAAGCTTCTTCCTTCATTCGTGCTTGTAAATAGTAATAATAATAGAAGGTAGCCAATATAAGATTGGCAAAGCACTTTACATTTATTATTTTATTTGGTCCCAACAATTACCCTAGAAAATAGGTGCTATTATTATCATCTTTATTTTATAGATGAGGAAACTGAGGCAGATCCAGGTTAAATGGTTCGCCCAGGATGTAAGGCTGGATTTGAAGTCAGATCTTCTTGACTCCAAGTCAAGCACCGTATGTGCTGTGTCACCTAGATGCCTCACAGCATAGAAAGGTAAGGAAAGACCTAGAGTGGGGTTCTAATCCAATCTCTAACATTCAATAGTTGTATGACCATTGACAACTCTCAGAACCACACTGAGCCTCGATTTCCTCATCTGTATAATGGAGAGTAATAATAGCTGGGAAACATGATATAGGTGATAAAAAAAAGTAAAGAAAAGAAAATAACATTTGAGAAGGGCTTTGTAAACCTTTAAATGCTATTAAAATGTCATGCATTGTCATTATAATGAGGTAGCTATGGAAACATGAATGATAACATTTGGGCAAATGTTAAGTTTGTCAGAAGGAAGAGTTGGTGGGAAGAGGGGAAGGTGTCCATCCATGTCATTCTAAGGAAGAAGCCAGAGGGTCCATATTCTCTAGGCACCAAGCTAAGCCAGAGGTTCCACCTCCCCTGCTGCTCCCCTGAAGGAAGCCCGATCAGAATCCTTCGATGCTACCCAGAGCAGAGCTGGCTGGCCCAATAATAGTCTCACAGCCATGAATTCTTTCCTGAGTCCGATAAAGTGCTTTTTACTTTATTTGTTCAGATTATTTGTAAATGGATTTTTCAATAACAAACCCAGACCTCAGGACACATGATGGATTTCCTCTAGCCCCCCACATGGGGCATATTCATCTCTGTTACTATTGCCCCTGTGCAGAAAATAGCCTTTTCCTTAAGACTCCTATGTCCCAGCTTCATTTAAACACAAATAGAAACAAAGTCAGAGCGACTCTCACCCAAAATGGGTCACCTAGGGAAAGTGCTTTGAGATCTTCTAATAAAGGGATTTGGAAACAAGAACACTTCTATAATAGGGTCAGTTAAAAGCGTGGCCCAGCGTAGAAGATGGATTCCGCTTGTGGCAGAGGGGGCAAGGGAAGAGAAAGGCTGGAAGCGCCACCTATTGCATTCTCCTGAGAGAACCAAAGACACTCAAACTTTCTAAATTCCCCCTCTCGCCTCCCACTATCTCAGATACACATATGTACACATGAAGTACATGGGCTTGCAAACCCAGACTAGAATCAGATATTTAAAATCACTTCTTGACAAACAGGGGACAGGTGAAGCTTGAGTAAAAAATACACTTTTGTGGCCTGATAAAATCAAGCACAGGTTGACCCTACCCTGAATCTCACTTCTCTCCCCCTCCATCTTTCACCCAGCTGTCAGTAGATTTTCCTAAAGCACAGATAGTATGTCACTCTCCTGTTCAAGAAGCTTCACTGGCTCCCCAGTGCTACTAGGATAAAATACAAATGGCACTTAGAGCCATTCACAATCCAAATCTAGCATCTTTCCAGTCTACAGGAAGCCTTTCCTGGTCCCCCTTCCTTCTGTTGATAACCTCCAATTTGCAATATCTATAGGTTATTTGTACATAGTTGTTTATATGTTGTCTCTATCCCACTCCCCTTAGATTGTAAGCACCTTGAAGGCAGCGACTGTCTGGCTTAGCTTGGTGCCTAGAGAATATGGACCCTCTGGCTTCTTGCCTTTCTTTGTATGCCCAGGGCTTAGCACAGTGCCTGGAGCATAGTAGGTGTTTAAGTGCTTATTGACTGACTGATTTCACATGACTCCCCTCCATTCACACTCTATGTTCCAGTCCAGGCTGGCACACTTGCTGTCCTTCAAACATGACATCCTCTTGCTTCCATGACTGTGTTCAGTTGCCTATAAATTGCTCTGCTACCTTATCTCCACCTTGTGATTCCTTTAAGGCTCAGCTCAGATACAATGGCTTTCCTCATCCTGCCAGATGTTAACATTTCCTCTGTGTCCCCTCCAGTTACTTTGTATATTTTTTGCATATACTTTTCTCTGTGGGTAGCTGGGTGGGGCAGTGGAGAGTGCTGGGCCTGGAGTCAGGAGAACCTGAGTTCAAACCTGGCCTCAGACAATTAATAGCTGTGTAACCCTAGGCAAGTCACTTCACCCTTTTTGCCTCAGTTTCCTCATCTGTAAAATGAGCTGGAGAAAGAAATGTAGAACCACTCCAGTGTCTCTGCCAAGAAAATCCCAAATGGGGTCACAAATAGTCACAAATGAACAAAAACTTTTCTCTATACATGTTGGCTCTCCAAGGAAAACATAAGCTCCTTAAGGACAGGGACTTTTTCTTTCTGCTTTGCTTATTCATCACCATCTGTCATGTGATAGGAACTTAATAAACATATGTCGAATTGAATTGAATCCCTTATTCCTATCTACATGTATTGTAGCTCTTTGTGAAAACAAGTTGGAATTTTATAGGCTAAGAGCCTTCAAGCTAGAAGGGAATTCAGAAATCATCAAAACCAACTCTCTCATTTGACCAGTGAAGAAATAAGAAGTTAAGTGGCTTGCCCAAATGGCAAAGCAAGGATTTGAACCCAGGTTCTGGGACTTGAAGATGAGTGTCCTTTGAACTGCACCATGCTTGGCACCATTAACATCAAAGGTTTTAAAAAATTAAATATAATAATAGCATTTATATAGAACTTTAAGGTTTGTAAAGCACAACGTATGCTGTCTCATTGATTTCAATATATTTAAATGTTATATTTAAACATATTAAAATCTTAGCTATTAAATGTCTGTATATGTATAAGTTGCATATATGTACATACATAATATATAAACACACAGGCATATATACATATATATTTTATATATATACACACATACTCTGGGGTGGTTGTTATTGTTTTCAGATGAATAATAGGCTTTTAATTGCATCTGCTAGACAGAGACTTCGACTTTAGCATCTGATGCTTTGTAGACCATCAGAACTTTTACCCAGTCACCCAAAATGCATAATGCCTTTGGTCCTTTTCCATTTTAGAAAAGACTATTGCAGGAAGCAAGCTTTGTTATTCTGAAAGCAATAAGATGCCTGGTCTGTCTCTAAGCCTTCTGAGGTGATTGTTGTCCAGGGAGGCAGAAAATCCACCTGAAGCTGTTAAAATAAGAGATCATATTTATCAGTGATGCCTATGTCTGTACAGATAGATAGGTACATATGTGATATACCAAAAAAAAAACAAAGAAAGAAAACATGATTTTAAAAACCTATGCTTGATCATCATTTGGCATTAATATGACCCTGTGAGAAGGGATAGTGGAAAAAGCTAAGTCTATATCCATGGTATGTCAAGGGAAGAAGCCAGAGACCCTATTTTTTTCTGGCATGAGACTGAGTTCTTCCCCAGGGAAATCACGGAACTCAGATCAGGAGAACTGGATGCTGTCACATGAAGGGTTGTGTGTGTGTTTCTATGTGTGTGTGTGTGTCTGTGTGTGTGTTTGTGTAGCAGCCTGGCATAATAAAGAAGGCCAGCCTTGAAGTCAGGAAGACATGAGTTCCTCAAGTCTCACCTAGTGCCCCAGGCAATCTCTAAAACTGTAAATTACCAATGAGCTGCCAATCTACATTGTTAGAATATACTTATACATTGAGACTTCCCCACATACAAGTCTAATCCCAAATACATATGCACATATACATATGTACATACACGTACCTATACGTACATATATACACATAGACATATTAATAAGGGGCAGCTAGGTGGCACAGTGGATAGAGTGCTGGGCCTGGCATCAGGAAAATTCCTCTTTCTGAGTTTAAATCCAGCCTCACACACTTTCTAGCTGAATGACCCTGGGCAAGTCATTTAACCCTGTTTGCCTGAGTTTCCTCATCCGTAAAATGAGCTGAATAAGGAAATAGCCAACCACTATTTCTGCCAAAAAAAACTCCAAATGGAGTCATGAAGAACTGGAAACAATTGAAATGACTGAACAACAAATTAATGACAGGACAGAGATGGGGAGGGAGTGAGGGAGGGAGAGGAGAATGAGGCAGCGGTGGAACTATTGTTGGATTTTGAGTCATGGGACCAGAGCCCTAACTCTACTGCTTACCAGTTTTGTGACCTTGAGAAAATCCCTTCCCCTCTCTGAGTTTCAGTTTCATTATCTATAAAATAACAAGATTAAACTTGATGATCACTGAGGTCCTATATTCTGGGATGTTAGACCCTGTTTCCTTCTGTGTAAGGAAATCCCTTCATGAACATGGACTTCACTGACTGCAACTTAGTAGAACCACCCTGGGCAACCACTTGGAGCACAGAGAAGTGAGCTATCTGCCCATGGTCACACAGCTAGTAAATATCAGAGGCAATTTCCAAACTTCCATATTTTCCTGACTCCAAGCCCAGAGCTCTATCCACTGTGTCCAAATGCCTCTTGGGTTTCTACAGATGACACTCAAACAAGATATGGAAGATAAGGATAGATCTGTATCATCACACACTCAGGGGCCATCTATCTCTGCAAAGGTAAAATTCAGCAATTTTTCTTGCAGCTTAAGACATTAGGGTAGAACAATCCCAGCTCTGAGGCAGACTATGAGCACCCCACCCCACCCCCCACCTCACTTCTGTAGGTCCCTGTCTGCCTGTGACTCCACAACCTCACTTTTCCCTCATCCTGATGTTTTATTCAGGCTGTCCAAACAATGTCGGACCTTGGACAGCTCCCAGATGACTGCCCACATTGTAGAGGAGGTTAAACTAATAAGACCTTCCTCACTGTCTTCATGTTCAACCTGAATTCTGCCCATTCACTCTAAATGCAGAGAAACAGCGACCATCTCTCCCAGATCTTCGCAAGTATTTGTAAATGGCAGGAGGGGAGGGGGGAAAGGAACTTCACCAAGGAGAATGAAAGGCTTTTACACACAGACTTTTGCAGAAGTAGAGGGAGAAATGATCCACTAAGACTTGAGTTCAAAGTTTCTTCCTTTGTAAAATGAAAAGGTGGCTGACCTAGATGATCTCTTTAAGTCCCTCTGAGCACTAGCATTCTTCAAGTTTAGAAGTCAAAGGATCTGGGTTCAAATCTCAGCCCTCCTACTTATTACTTGTGACCTTGGCAAAGTCACTTATTACCTCTCTGAGAATCCATGCTCTCATCTTAAAAAAGTAAAGAGATGGATAAAATGAATTATCTTTAAATCCTAGTTCTAAGTCTATGATCTGTTACTACGTTTCCACACTGGGTTACCAATCATTCCTTTCCCCTTAGCAAACAGTTTTGACTCAGGGCTTCCAATCCTATCCATCCATTTTCTCTCTCCTCGCTCTTCCTACTGACTGCCCCCCACATTCTCCTGCTGCCTCATTGGACAGAGAAATAGCCACCCTGCATTTTTTGTCAGGTCAAGATAGAACAACATGTCTGATGCTCATTTCTATATGATATACAAATGGAAATGTGAAGGAGGGCATTTTACACCCCTATATTCTTTCATTAAGAATTAATATTTTCTATTTTTCTTTTAAAAAATATTTTTATAAGGAATGGTTCTCTGAGAGAAGGAAAAGAAGGGGAAATAGGAAATCTAAATCTAGACATTGAAGACAAGAGATATCAATAAAAATCTACTCAAAGGATTTTTTAAAAAGAAAGAGTACAAAAATTTTAGAAACCTACAAAAATATTGCTAAGAGAAATACAACACAAATCATTTTTCTAAATTCCTCTTTTCAGCATTTAAAGCATTTCACAACTTATCCCCTTCCTATTTCTCCAGTCTCCCCATATATCACTCCTCTTCCATACACACCATGGAACAGCCTTACTGGCCTATTTGCAATTCCTCACACATGCTGATCACTTTCCCCTCTCCAAGCTTCTGCACTGACTGTCCCTGGTCCCTGAAGTGTGCTCTACTTTACTTCTACCAACTGGCCTCTCTGGCTTCCAGAAGATCTTTCCTGTTCTCCTGCTATTGACTCCCTACCTAAGGTTATCTTGTAGCTGTTTTGCATGTGTCTTGCATGTACAGATGTAGATGTTGTCTCCCCTGATAGACTCCTTGAGGAGTCTTGCAAAGCTCTGGGGAAAGACAGCAAGCTCCTTGAGGCCAGGGACTGTATTTGTCCTTGCATACCCATTGTCTAGCACTGTGTCTAACAAACAGTATGTGTTCAATAAATGCTTGCCTATTCAAGGGGTAACCTAGTCAGTCAATAAACATTTATTGAGCATTTACTATGAGCCAGGTACTGTGTTAAGCGCTGGGGATACAAAGATATCCTGCCTGTGAGGAGCTCACAGTCTAAAGGAGGAGACAATAACAAGCTAAAGACAGGAGAAATTGAAGCCAATCCACAGAGGGAAGGCACCAGCACTGAGGGGGGATTGGGAAAGGCTTACTGGAGAAGGGGGAATTTTAACTAGGACTTGAAGAAAGCCAGGAGGTAGATGTGAGAAGTGGGGATAGCCTGGGAAAATACCCACAGTTGGTAGATGGAGTGTCTTCTTCAGTCACCCTCACCAGATTACTGACTGCCCCCTACATTCTCCTGACCTAGTAAGCAGAGCTAATAAGTAATGGAGCTGGCATCTGAACACAATCCCCAGCTAGTTAGCCTGTGGCACAGTGGAAAGAGGACCAAATCTGGACTTGGAAGGTAATGAGTTTTTATTAAACACCTACTGTGTTATGTGTTGGGAGAGACAATGCTTAGACAGCGACTAATCCCTGTTCTCAAAGGATTTATAATCCAATCCTATTCCATCAATAATGTATTAAGCATCTGAGTTTCTGCAAAGAGAGTTGTGTAATAAAATGAAATTACATATCTGGACAAAAAAAATGATGGGCGTTAGTCTACATCTTGGAGTGAGGCAGAGACCAAAAAGAAAAATCACTCATTCCTTGCCTTCAAGAAGTTTACACTCTACTGCGATGACACAAAATGTATGCACATAAATACCAAGTAATTTCAGGCACAGAGCTCTAACTAGAGTGATCAGGAAAGGCTTCCTGTAGGAGGCAGCACCTGAGCTGTATCTGGAAGGAAACCAGGGATTCTGCAAATAGAAATGAGATGGAATGGTGACTAGCCTAAGTCCAGAGGCACTGAAGAGGGAGAGGGGATGGCAAGTGCCAAAAATGGCAAATAGTCCAGCTTGGCTAGAATGCCATTTGCATAGAAGGGGAGCCATGCGAGGCCAGAAAGATAGGCTGGAATCAGACTGTCAGCAGTTTCAATGGCAAGTGGAACAGTGCAGCCTAATAAAGACAGCTAAGGAACACAGAGTGGTGAACTTGGAATCAGGATGTCCTGAGTTCAAATTTGACCTTAGCCATGTGCAAATTTGACATACCAAATGTGACCCTGGACAAGCCATTTAAACCTATCTCAATCTCAATTTCCTCATCTGTAAAATGGGGATGGGGCAGCTGGATAGAGTGCATCTTCCTGAGTTCAAATCCAGCCTTATACACTTACTAGCTGTGTGACCCTAAGTAAGTCACTTTACCCTGTTTGCCTCAGTTTCCTCATCTGTAAAGTGAGCTGGAAAAGGAAATGGCAAACCGCTCCAGGATCTTTGCCAAGAAAACCCCAAATGGGGTCAGGAAGAGTCAGATGTGACTGAAAAAATGTCTTAATAACAACAACAAATGAGGATAATAATGCGCCTGCCTCCCAAGGTTGTTGTAAGGATCAAATGAGAAAACATACATGGTGCTTTGCAAACCTGAAAGTGTTATATGAATACAAACCAGCTAAAATCAAGATAAGAAACCTCAGAGATCACCTCCATCAGTGGTGTCAGACTCAGAAACGGGCAACTGAACCACGCAAAAGAACCTCTGAAGGCTGCATAATGGCTTTAAAAGCTACAAATTAACTTTATTTATTTGTTTGTTTGATTTTCTAAATGTTTTTATTTATTTGTTTTTCCATTCATTTATTTTCTTTCTTTTTTATTTTCTTAACTATTAAATATTTCTTACTTAAATATTAAACATTCTTAAATTCTAAAATTCTAAAATTTTCTTAAACATTTCTTAAATATTCTTATTCACTTATTTTCTTTCTTTTTATTTTCTTAAATATTTCTTATTTAAATATTAGATATTCCAAAATATTCTTAAATATTTTTCTTAAACATTCTTATTCATTTATTTATTTTCTTTATTTATTTTGTTGAATATTTCTAATTTAAATATTAAATATTCCTAAATTCTAAAATATTCTTAAATATTTATTTTCTTAAATATTTCCCAATGACATTTCAATCTGGTCCAGGCAGTACAGGGAGTGTTGGGGGCTTTGTGTTGGACACCTCTGATCTAAATCAACCCCTTCATTTGGCAGATAAGGAAATTGAGGCCCAGAGAGGAGAATGGCAAGCCCAAAGTCATCTGGGTAGTAAGCGGGAGAGGCAGCCAGAGCTTGGTCTTTCCTCCTCACCACACAGCATCCTCATCTACAATATGAGGGAGATGGTCCCTGTAAGCTCCCCAAACCTCTTGTCCCATGATCTTCAGAGGAGATGCTGAGTTCCCTTAAGTCATGTGGTTTGTGACTTTCACTCTCAAGAGACCACACATGATTGGCATCACCTACACAGCTGCATTCTTATACTTAGCTCCCTACTGGTACTCAGGGGAGGTTTCATCTACCTTCCCAACCTGGGCTGAGGCTACATACTCTGGGATAACCTCTAGAGTCAGTGACCAGCAATGGCAGTTTAGAAAGACCAGGGCATGTTCTGTGACCATCCCACCCACTCCTGGAGCTCACTAAAGCCCCCAGTCCTCCATACTAGGCTTCTCCACACAGGGACTCTAGTAGATTTACAGTTTCAGTGACCTTGGAAAGCTCTGACCTGAAAACAAATTGAGAAGGGGAAGAAGAGAAGAGGAGGCAGAAAGAGCAAGAGAAAATGGGTCTGCTCTTTGCTTTCTGGTCCTCCAGCAAACTTACTTCAATCAGATTCAAGAAACAAAGGGAAATCTTTGTTATGTCAGAAAAACCAACATAAATCTCCAACAACCCTGCCAGTCTGGCACTGCCTGATGTACTCCTGGGAAATTGGAACCTGATTCTCTAACAATTTCCATGCAGCTGGCTTGTCCCTGTTCTAAGAGAGGCAACAAAGCCTTCTTCAATCTGCCACAGAAGTTTATGACATTCTGGACGGAGAATAAAACCAAGGGGCAAGGAGAGGTGGCGGCCACGGCTACGTTTAGTGCGCTTCGAGAATTTCAGATCAGGCAGTTAGTCCATTTCTACTAATGGTCCAGGAAAAGGGGTAGTACATGTAGCAGCTAAACACACCCTGCCTGCCGTGCCCCAACCCTCAACCTGCCGCCTTCAAGTCCATAGTGTTCCTGTAAACGTTTAAAAGAGTTTGGCTTGAAAAAAGTCTTGGGTGGGGTCCTTGAAAGAGTAAAAAAAAAGTGGACAAAGACAGAAAGAGATGGAGAAAGAGAGAGGTAGAAAATGAGACAAAGACAAAGGCAGTAGCAGAGAATGAGTCAGAGACAGAGAACAAGACAAAGAAAGAATGAAATGGGAAAAGAGACAGAGACAAAGACAGGGAGAGGCAAAGAACAAGACAGAGAAAGAGAGAATGGGACAGAGAAAGACAAACAAAGAGAATAGCAGAGGAAGACAAAATGGGACAGAAAAACCAGGCAGAGAATGAAACAGAGAAAGAGAGAATGGGACAGAAAAAGACAGGCAGACAACAAGATAGAAAGAATACAACACAGAGACAGAAAAAGACAGAAAACAACATCGAGGGTCAAAGGCAGAGACTAAAAGAGACCAAAAGAGACAGACTTATGGAAGGGAAGGGGCAGAAGAGAAGGGAAACAGAGAGAAAGAGAGGAAGGGAGGGAGAGACCAAGAGAGGAATGAGAGAGAGAGAGAGAGAGAGAGAGAGAGAGAGAGAGAGAGAGAGAGAGAGAGAGAGGAAGGAGAAAGCGAGAGACATAGAGAGAAAAGAGAGAGAAAATGAGAGAGAGGGGGGTTCTGAAAAAATGTTTTCTGGATGAGTTTCAGTATTTGGCAGCGACTAAAGCAGTCTGAATTCTCAGAAAGATTACTCATCCTTTCACAGAGCCAGGGCAATGTCTGGAATGTGCCAGTTTAGGAAAAGCTTTGTTTGCAGACAAAGGGGATTTTAATAACCTCTGGCCTCACCCTATAGAGCCTGGAACAGGGGTAGAATCTGGCCTGCCAATCCAGTTCTCTGCCTTCAGGAATGAAGAGAGACAAAGAGACAAACAGTGGGGGAACCTGGCAGCTGCACCCTCGAGAATTCTGTCTCCTCACCTGAAACTTTCACCTTCCTTTATCACATCACCCTACTTAATCTAGCATCTCACAGATCCTCAGTGATGCCACATTCATGGGCTCAATGGAAGCCACAAGAAATCAGGAACAAGAATTCTGTGTAAGAATCCCAGCTCTGTTGGCCAGGCAGGCTAGCTATCCAAGAAGCAAAAATTCAAAGACAAGAGACAGGTTAAAGGACTCAGAGCTAGAAAGGAATCTTATAACCCATCTCATCCAATGCCTTCATTTTAGTAATGAGGAGTCATGGTTCTAAAGAGGCATCATGACTTTACCAAGGTCATGCAGTCTATATGAGCAGAGTCAGGTGATTTGGAGTTAGCTGCAGCTTTGCTCCATGGTACCTTTCTGAGGGAAGAGTTAAGCATGGTACATTTCCTTGCCCCTTTCCTTCAGGCCCATCGCTTCTAGTGCATCACCCACAGTCAGACCACTCTCTGCACCAGTGGTGTCAAATTCAAATAGTAACAGATCCCTGCTGGCACATATTGACTTAGAAAACCACAAATTAACATTATCTGTGTTGCATTGTATTTTTTTATCTGACAAACATTTCCCAAGTATATTGTGATCTGGTTCTGAACATTCCAGAATCTTGCTGGCTACATGTAGAGGGCTGTCACAAGTCAGACACCTCCGCTGTACCTTCATCCCTGCACCCCTCCAAGTGTTTTTTGCCATATTCTGAGTTACAGTTTTGGAGCTGGGATTTGAACCCCAGTCTCTCAACTCCAAATTCTGTACACTTTCCATTCAGACCTGGGTTCTGAGAGAACCTAAACCCCCAGGGTTTGCCAGAAAAGTCATCTTGTACACAGAAGAGGAAGTGGTGGGGGCAGGGGGGGGAGGTACAAACTCGCCTCTGGCACATGGAAGTAATTTAGTGATTAATCACTTGATTGGCTTGTTGGATGATTGGCCAGTATGGATAGAGCACTGAACTTGGAATGGAGAAAACCTAAATTCAAATCCGCCATCAGACACTTAACCAGCTTTGTGACCCTAAGCAGATCACTGAAACTTCTCTCAGTCTCAATTTCCACATCTAAGGATGATGGTAGCCCCCACCTCCCAAGGTCTTGGCAAGGATCAAATGAGATGGCAAGTGCTTTGTAAATTTTCAAGCATTGTATCAACACTCGCCACTATATGGCCAGGAAGATATTTGCAAATAGCCAGAAAGCCCCTAGGAAGGATGCAAGAGCCAGAAAGAGATGAATCCCTGGGCCTTAGAACTACCAGCTGTTATCCTGAGAAGCCTAGAATAAGACTCCAGAGGGGGGGTCCAAAGATCCAAGAGGCTGCACATGGATGCCAATACTCCCCCATGAAGCCTTCCCTGACCTCTCTACCCTCTGCCTCTCCCCCACCGTAGCAAACAGTGACCACTCCCTCCCCAAATCTTCCATAGTGCCTTGCATGTACCTCTCCTTTGCACTTATCACATGCTCTTTTACAGGAATAGAGAGTGGATTTTGATTCCATGGGTATAGGCAAGTGCCGGGGGTGGAAACCCCCTCTAACAGTGATGTTCAGCATTTCCTCTGCAACATAGGGAAGTACCCGAAACACAGAGAGCTGCCCAAAGTCAGGGGAGCTCTGAGTTGGCTGCTACTGCCGCCCTTAGACTTTAGTTACTTGTGTTCTCTCCCTGCCCACATCAAACTGGAAGCTCTTTAAGAATAGCTAGTGGGAAGTTAGGTGGTACCATAGTATGTAAAGTGTGGGACCTAGATTCAGGAAGAATCCTCTTCATAAATTCAAATCTGACCTCAGACACTTACTAGCTGGGTGACCCTGGGCAAGTCACTTAACACTGTTTGCCTCAATTTCCTCATATGAGCCAGAGAAGGAAATGGCAAACCCCTACAATATTTCTGCCAAGAAAACTCCAAATGGGGTCATAAAGAGTCAGACACAACTGAAAACAACTGAACAACAACAAAATTGTCTAGGGGCAGCTAGTTGGCGTAGTGAGTAGAGCACCAGTCCTAGAGTCAGGAGGACCTGAGTTCAAATCCAGCTTCAGACACTTGACACACTAGCTGTGTGACCTTGGGCAAGTCACTTAACCCCAATTGCCCTGCTTTCCCCTTTCCAAAAAAAAGCCAACAATATTTTCTGTATGTTATATAATATATATTATTTATGTCTACATAGACATATATATCAGTTACTTCACAGGGTGATTATGAGGCTAGTATTTGAACCTGAAAGCCCCACAGAAATGCGAACTATTGTTATTTTCTCACACATTATCTCCTACACTAAAACTGTGGATCTCTCTGGTCTCTGGACCTCAGATGTTAACAGTCTGATCTGTTCCTCCATTGGGAAGAAAAATGAACACCTGCACTTCAGGATCTCAGAATGGAGCAGAGTAAGTCAGTCTCTGGGAAGTTAAAGGTCCCCTCCCAGCCTTGGCTAAAAGAAATTTTTAACAAATCACTGAAAACTGCCTTTGAGAAGCTAGCCTCTGCCAAGTCCTGGCTCAGGAGGGAATTTTTTACGACTACGTTATAAATAGGACTCATAGAAGAATCAATGACGCACCCTTAACTATACTCAGGCCAGTGGCTCACCACCATAAGGGCACATCTGAATTTTTATCAGGATATTTTGGGGGCTTATTTCCAAGTGAGAATTAAAAACGAGAAGCTTGTGTCAGGCTGCAAACAACAGAGTCACGTATGCCATCTCCTGAGACCTACTTGGTCTTCCCAGATTTGGCTGGATTTCCAAAGCAACACAATCAAACAGTGCCAGGGCCGTTGGGCACCTGCCCAGTGTGGGGGGCAAATTTCAATGGTGGCACTTTGGGAGGTGGGGAGGATTAAAGAGAGATATGGTAGCTAGGTTTGAGGTAGCTAAGCTACATAATGGGTAGAATATTAGAGTAGGAGTCACAAAGACCTGAGTTCAAACTCTGCCTCAGGCTCACACTAGCCGTGTGACCCTGGGCAAGTCACATAACCTCTATTTACCTCAGCTTCCTCATATGTAAAAAATAATATTGGTAATAGTACCTACTTTCCAGGGTTGTTGTGAGGATCAAATAAGTTAAGATATGTAAAGGGCTTTAAAAATCTTAAGGCCATACACTAGTGATCATGAGTGATGACTTTGGGCCTCTAGAAGATTTGTCTGAGTATCGAGAAAATTTGTCTGGACCAGGTGTATCCCCATCATAAAGTCACCTAAAATTGGTGTTTAAGCACCTGTTAAGTTCAGATTACTATTTCTGTTTCAAATGCTTTTCTCTGGAAGGAACATGAGCTCTTTTGGAAATCAATTGTGTAGAATTCTCTAGCACACTGATCCTTTACTGAAGGGACCTTCTACCAGCTGCCAGTTGCCAGGGAGTTGTAAAAGGCAGTCACTCTATGAAACTTTCCAGCAAAGAAAGTAAAAACACACACACACACACACATATACACACGCTTTAATAAAGAGAGGGCAGCACATTCCTCTCCTTCCACACAGGCAAAACGGCAAAGAAACCTGCACTTGGGAAAGGCAGGCATGCAAGCGTCACACACAGCAATAACAGTCAGCACTAAATGCTTTAAGGTCTTCAAAGCATTTTAGACCCTTGTGCCATTGCTTAACTATTCACAAAGCACTTTAAATGTTTTCCTTCCAGCCTCACAGCTGCCCTGTGAGGTCCACACTGTTATCATTCCCATTCCAATCAGTTCCTAAGTCTAAACCATTCTTCCTCAATAACACCCTTCACATCCTTCCCTTCTTTCTCACCATACCACAATCACTGTGGCCCATCCCAGGCCCATCCCAGGCAGACTATCCCAATGGCCTCCCAATTGGTCTTTCCTCATGCATCCAGTCTCTCCCCTTCTCCAATACATTCTCCACGCAGCTATCAAATGGATGTTCCAAAAGGGTAGGTTTGACCACGTCTCTCCTCAGCCCGAGAAGCTCCCCATTGCCCTTAGAATGAAATTCATAGAAAGCCCAATGTCATCTGGCTCCAGTGAGTCTTACCAGGCTGATCATACATTCTGACTAGACCACTTGTTTTATACACTACCTTGCAACTCCCGGCAGACCTGCAGGCCTTTAAACAAGTCGCCTCTCATGCCCGAAACCTCCACCCTCCTCAACCCACCTTGACATCTCAGAACCCTTTTTCCAGCCTACTGAGCTGAGCTTTCTTCAGGGCAAAACTCAAATACCACTTCTTTCAAGAAGGCTTTCTAGATTCCCCCTCTTATTAGTTGCTGTTGTTGACTCATTCAGTTGTGCCTGACTTTGTTATCCCATAAAGCCATGGGGTTTTCTTGGCACAGATACTACAGTGGTTTGCCAGTTCCTTCTCCAGTGTGTCCCTATTTTACAGATGAGGAACTGAGGCTAACAGGGTTAAGTGACTTGACCAGGATCACACAGCTAGTAAGTATCTAAGGCTGGATTTGAACTTGGGTCTTCCTGACTCCAGGCCTGGTGCTCTATCCACTGCACCACCTAGCTGCCCCTCTTATTAGTACCCCCTCCAAAATCAGTGTGTATTGATTTTGTAGCTATGCTGTCTTTGTGTACCTGTGAATATATTGTGTCTCCCAGTAGAATGTAAGCTCCTAGAGGATAGCAATTGTCTCATTTTTTTTCTTTGAATCTTCAATGACTACCCCATTGTTTGGCACACAGTAGGCACTTAATAAATGCTTATTTCTTGATTTTGCAAAGATACAACAGAGGCCACGGGCTCAAATCCCAGCTCTGCCACATAGCATCAATATTACCTTAGACAAGTTCCTTTAACCTGTCTACAACTCTATTTTCTCATCCATAATATGAAGGCCTGAAACTAGATAAGACCTCTCCTGGCTCTAAATCTTATGAATTCTATTGTTGCCATAGCTTACGCAATATGCCTATAATACCAAGCAGGAGAATACAGCAAAAGGAACCTTGGGACTTGATTCTAGGTGACTTGGGTTCAAATCCAGCTCTGTAACTTACTACTAATTCTGGACAATTCACTTTCAGTCAGTCACTGACTAGTGTTCAGAACAGCACTTGGCACACTGTAGGTGCTTAATAAGTGTTTATTGACTGAGTTCTCTCTGAACCTCAGTTTCTCCATCTGGGAAATGAGGAGTTGGACAAGACGACCTCTAAGATCACTTCCAACTATCAACATCTCTCCTTGGTATGAATGTAAAGAAAGGAATAGAGATTCAGAAAGAATTAGTCTTTTTTTTTTCTTTTCTCCAGGTTCTTCCTAGGTTGAAATCCTTAGCTAGGAAAGAAGGGATGATGAAATTGAATTCCAAGCAAAATCTCAAGGTTGGGATACTCTATTGACAGGCTCAGTATTCTGACACTAAAGTAGGTAAGAAACATGTGCAGGGTCCCGAACAAAGGATGGGCTCACCATCCTCGTTCTGGGATGGCTTTTCACTGGACCACTGCGTTCACTTTCTGAGTGTCACATCTTGGGAAGGACATGTAGGGGCTAGAATATGCCCCAAGGAGGGAAATCAGGAAGCTGAGAGGACTGGAAACCACACCAACTTGGAACCAAGAAGAATCAGTTAAAAGAACCAAGATCAATCTACCTACATAAAAGGAAGACCATCAATCAAAACAGACATTTTCCAATATTTAAAGGCTTGTCACATGGGAAAGAGGGATTGGTTTTGTTTTTCTTGGCTCCAGAAGAAAGATCTAGGACCAATGAATGAAAGTTGCAGAGAGGCAGATTGGCAAGAAATATAAAGAACAACTTCCTAACAATTAGAGCGCTGAAAAATGCTGTATCACAAAGTCAGGAGCTCTCCATCACTGGAGGTCTTAAAGCAGACTAAATAAATGGGCCATTTGTTGGGGATATTATTAAGGGGATTGATCCTTTGAGTATAGGTTAGACCAGATAACTCTAAGGTCCCTTCCAATTCTAAGATCCTATTTAAAAGAATTAAGGGTTTTATCTTTGAAGCAATAAAGATGGTGTCGGAGGAAGAAAAGATTAAGAAGTACAATGGTTATGACTTGGCCAGAAAGGTACCAAATAATACATACATGTTAATTTCCTTAACTTTTACTTCCCAAAATATTTAAATGTGGCAGTGTTGCAATATTTGGCTGTTTATTAAGAAATCATTCTTTTTATTTTTTTAAAAAAAAGCAATATCTAGAAAATTCATAGCTCTCTCTATATGCTAACAATGTTCAGTCATTTCAATCATGTCTGACTCTTTGTGACCCTATTTGGGGTTTTCCTGGCAAAGATACTGGAGTGGTTTGCCATTTCCTTCTTCAGCTTATTTTACAGATGAAGAAACTGAGGCAGAGTCACTTGCCAGGATCACACACCTATTAAGTGTCTAAGAACAGATAACTCAGGTCCTCCTCACTCCAGGGCCAACACTCTATCCACCCCACTGCCTAACCACCCTAAGGCTTTCTATAAATGCAGAATTTTAGCTAAGACTTGAAAGAAGCCGGGTGGTCTGGGGTGGACTGGGTCTAAGGTTTGTCCTGAAGAAACCGTGGATATCAAACGTCTAAACTTCAAGCCTCTGAAACACCGGAAGCATCATAGACCCCCAACCACACAGACAAACGTTAGCAGAGATTGAACGTTCTGGAGAGCATCCAAAATGTCAATGATACTGGGACCCTATGTTTAGAATTGTTACTAGGTATATAATTTTATCAATCAATTTATTTAAACTCACATAATGTGACCAATAGCAGAAGGATGAATGTATTTAGCATTCCCAGCATGGTAAACAGCTTCCACCAAAAAAAATATCACAGCCAGTCCGTGATGTAGCAGATAATAATAATGGCCGGCATTGGTATAACTCTCACAGTCTAAGGTCTATGGTATGCTTTACATACTTATTTATGAGTTTATTTGATGCTCACACCACTCTATGAGGTAGATACTATTTTTCCCATCTTACAGATGAGGAAACTGAGGCTGCGAGAGGTGTAAATAACTTGCTACGAGTGAAGTAACTAATAAGTGCCAAACATAGCAACTGACCCAAGGGTAGGAAGGTACAGATGGATTGCTACCTGCACAGTTGAAAGGAATCAATATATGAGAATAACTTTTTTTCCTGGGAACTTCTTCCACCAACCTACCCATGACTTTACTAGAAAAGACCTGGGAAGCTTGCTAAAGCACATATAACCTCAATCTAGAGCTGGAAGGGGTTTTGGAGGTCATCTAGTCTAACTTCTCATTTTACAGATGAGGAAACTGAGGCCCAACAAGATGAAGTGATTTCCCTAGCTTCCCACAACTGGTGTCAAAGGGAAGATTTGAATCCAGTGCTTCCCAATTCTAAGTCTATCATTGGAGCCATTCCCATATACTGCCTCTACTCATATTGCACGAAGAATTTACGTCCATGGCCTTGTCTGGTCTGCTCGTGCCATAGAGGATTAGATTTGCACTATGGAACCTCTCCCACCCCACCCTCCAGCCTACCTGCATGGAGAGGAGAAATCAAGGCTTTCCCCAAGCTGCCGATTTCTGACAAGCACTACAAACATGAGAATGCAGAAACCAAGAATGAGAAAGAAATGGATATGCACTCAATCTGGGCCGGCAGTAAGAAAATTCCAAATCATGCATCAATATTGCCATCCATGCACAGCCTAGAGAGAACAGCTGTCAAACAAGAAGGCATTTGCTTTGGTCGAGAAAATTCATAGAACAGGAGGCAGTCTAGCTCCTCTTCATCCTCCCTCACACGTGGGAAACATGACTTCTCCCCGTGAGGAGGCCAGCGATCAGGGTTCATGGTCACATGGCTAATGAGAGACCCTTGAAAGGGCTGAGGACACATGGAATAAGTACCGTGAGCCTCCAAATCCCATATCATTACCATAAACCTCAACTCAGAGCAACCGAATATCCCCACCAGGGTCACAAACAGAAAATCATACGGATCCCAGATCTGCCATTTACCATCTGGGTTACTTTGTCACTGAAACTCTTGACCTTTGTCTTCTTAAATGTACAGAAAGGGGATTGGAGCACATGATCTTGAAGGTCCCTTCTGGTTCTAAATCTGGTTCTAAATCCTATGGCCACTGGATCCAAGACTTAGAGGCTGGAAGGAACTTAGAGACCATTTAGCACAAACCATTCACTTTCAATATGAGGAAAATGAAGACCGACAAGGTTACATGACTTGTCCAAGGTCATACAGGTACTTAGTGGAAGAGTTGAGATTTGAACCCGAGTCCCCCAAATCCAAATCTGAAGGTTTTTTTTTTCCATTGTACCTCACCCTCTATGGTATTAGGGAATATAGCAACTAGAAGAAACATGCTTAATGGATTGCTGAATTTACAGCTGTCTGAGAAGTGCTTACTCATGGAGGGCAAGGCACGGTGTCTGTGGCCCAAACAACATCCTGCTACCAGGGAAGGTGGGGGCGGGAGGACATACGATGCAATATCACCTGCGTCACTCGCTGTCTGGCTGATGAGGACCTTCACTGCCTACCCAGGTTCTGAATGCAATCCGTAATCTCGCCTGATTGAATTCAGAGACATTCAGCTCTTAGGCAATAAGAGGGAACTTGGAGACCCGAAGGGGTTCATCGATCTTCTGCTAAGCTTGGCCAGGCAGCACATTCAGCAAGGAGATTGCAACTAGGCAGCCTCGCCATTCAAACTTTTTCTTACACCTCCGTGCCAGCCAAGACCAAAACATAAATGAGCTAGTCTGGCTTGTGATGCTGGGGTTTTAGTGAGCATGCAAACTCAACGAAAGCTAAAATACATATAGTTAAATAGGTAAGTATACAGACTGATTAGGAGACAGATAAATGAAAGGTAGATAGATATATACATAGATAGAGAGATAGATAGATGGGACGGATAGATAGATGGATAGATGGATGGATAGAAATAGATAAAGGAAGAATAGAAAAAGGAAGGAAGGAAGGAAGGAAGGAAGGAAGGAAGGAAGGAAGGAAGGAAGGAAGGAAGGAAGGAAGGAAGGAAGAAAAAAGAGAAAGATAAAGGATATAGATAGTTGATATGTGAACAGAAATTCCGAGAAATGTATGTATCATGAGCAGGTAGACTTAAAATTAGAAATCTAAGCCAAATATTTCAAAGTCTCCCCTTTGTTCCTAGAAGTGGTACCCACAATCAGATCTCAAATTAGAGAGTTTAAGTACATCTGCATTGAGATAGGGACTGGATCTGTTTGGGGGGGAGGGGTTCTCTGATATAGGGAACTCCTAGATAAGAAAACCCCCTCTACCAGTGCAGGCTGGCATCTACTCTGCAACATGGAGTATTGGAAAACTGCCTAGAGCACTGAGGGGTTAAGTGATTTGCCAACAGTCATTCAACCTATAGGTACCAGGGGTGGGATTCGAACCCAGGACTTTCTGACTTTGATGTCAGCTTTCTCTACTCTGCCAGAACTGCCTCTGAGTTTTATTTTGCCTCCCTGCAAGAGAGGGTTTGCTTTTTTCTGTATGCTGCTTAATTGTATAGATGTTGTATTCTATGCTGCTCCCTTTGCCTCATGCCCCATTCCCAGTAGAATGTAAGTCTTTGAGGGTGAGGATGAGATTCATTTTTAGGTTTGTACATACTGTACTTACTGAGCACCTGAAACAAAATAGGTACTTCATAAATGCTTAGTATACTGACCTTAACAAAGCTTGATGAGAATAGTGCAGTAGAGAGAGTCAGTGTTTCCCTATTGGCTATAGGATAAAACATAGACCCTTGTGTTGGGTATTGACTCATAACAGTCTTGTTCCAGCCCCCTCTCTTGCTAGATGGTGCTGCAGTGGATAGAGTGCTGGACCTGGAGTAAGGAACACTCATCTTCTTGAGTTCAAATCCCAGCCTCAGACACTTAGTAGCCACGTGACCCCGGGCAAGTCACTTCAACCCTTTAGCCTCAATTTCCTCATCTGTAAAATGAGCTGGAGAAGGACACGGCAAACTACTCCAGTATCTTTGCCAAGAAAACCCCAAATGAGGTCACAAAGAGTCAGACACAACTGAAAAAAACAAAAGGCACTCCCTCTCATGAACTCTATGGGCCAGCCAAACTGACATGCTTGCTATTCCCTGTAAGAAACATTGCACCTCTCCCTTCCTATGTCTTTGCACTGGCTGTTTTCCACACCAGGAATTTTCTTCCTTGTTCATCTAAGCCTCTGGCAATCCCCCAATCCCCTCAAGGATTGGCAGAAGTGCCTCCCCCTGCAAGATATCTTTCCCAGTTTCCCCAAGCAAGGTTGAGAAAGATCAAAATTGAGAAAAGACCATCAGTAGAACTTTTTTGCCAGACTCCAAACTCAGAGTAAGCAAGACTTCAGACTCTTGAGCCTAACACAGGAATCAATGAGATGAGCCACACCAGAATCCTAAACCCAGTTTACCGAGCTAAAAGTTCCCTTTCCCTTCCATGTGGTGAGTCAGAAAGCTGGGTTCGACCATTATTGCTCAGACATTTGTAAATAGATAGGGGGTATTCAGCTGTGGGTAGGAACCCTGAGGTGCCTCAGAAACACCTGAGCCTAATATTTGCTGATCGATTGTTGGCTTGAAAACCACAGGCAGGAAAATGAAGGGAGAATGATGTCAACATTAGCAGTGGGCTATGAACAGCCAGACTGAAGCTTCGATCTATGGAGGATCTATGACCTCCACCAGTGAGAACTGTGACTCATCCATGCCTTCTCACCATGTTCAATTCTTATCTATGCCTTCCTATAAGCCCTTCACAGAGGCTCTACCCAGCAACAAGGCACAGTGAAGAAAGTTCTGAATTTAGAGTCAGAAGATGAGGGTTCAAATCTCAACCTGTCCCTTTAGTAGCTGTGTTTCCTTTAGTTAAGTCCATCAACCTCTCTAAATATCAGTTTTTCTCACCTTTAAAATGAGACAACTCCTCAGAGCCTTTCCAGCTCTAAATCTAGCACCCTGTGGTCACTGGAGGCTACCTCTGCAGACACAGAGCTCCCCTCATTGGAGGTCTTCGAAGAGAGGATAGATAACCATGTATTACCTATAAGGAATCCCCATTGCAACATACCAAATACATGGTTATCAGTGATTCCTCTTGGGTGCTTAATATTTTAGGCACCACCACAGCACTAAGGATGTCTATATTATTATCTCTCACTTTTGTGAGAGCACTTTCATGCCCCGGTAGATAGAGCTCTGGAGCAAGAAACAGGAAGACTTGAATTCAAATATAGTCACACACATTTACTAATTGTGAGACTCTGGGCAAGTCTCTCAAACTGCCTGCTTTGGTTTCCTCATCTGTAAAATGGGAATAAAATAATAGCTCCTATATCTCATGGTTGTTGTCAGAATAAAATCAGATAATAGTAATAAAATTATTTGCAAATCTTACAGCACTATGTAAACATAAGCTAGGATTGTCATTTGTTGTTGTCGCTACATCAGCAGCCCATCTCCTTCTGGTCATCTGTGTCCCAGAGAATGGCAATCCTTGAAATTAATAATAATTAATCCTTGAAATAATAATTAATTTCCCTGACTATTCCATAAAGTCAGAGGGAAATTCATCAGGTAGTGAACCTGCCACCTCTTGATTAGTACCATCTTTAGGTTATTCACTAAACACACACACACACACACACACACACACACACATACACATACACACACACATACACACACACACACATACACACACACATACACATACACACACACACATACACATACACACACACACATACACACACACACACACACACACACACACACACTCCCAATTGGACCAGATGGGAAATTCTTGAGGCTTTTTTTTCTGTCCATCATCCAAAGCTCCAGTATACCTGACGATCCAGTCACATGAAAACTAACACACAGCTATCACATTCACCTCTCAAATCCAGGAGCAAGCCAAGCACACAACCCAGGGAACAGCTGATGTTTGGCATTCCAGTTAATTAACTTATTTCAGAACTATTCTGTCCATGTACAACATCAGGGAATGGTATGTTCAAATGAAGTTGCATGTTGTATTTTCCTAAGCCAGCCCGGGTCCAGGGAGATTCAGCCTACCTGTAACTTTAATTTAAAACTAATTCCTGAAGCTGGAGGAGATTTGTGATACGGGTTGGTGGATCACCTTAAAGTCTTCTTCAAAGTTTCATGGACATCTGCAAACTCATCACATGGAAGCCCCATGAAAAAATACAGTGTTATATTGTGCCTATTCCTAGCCAAGAAAACATACACACACACACACACACACACACACACACACACACACACACACACCTATATTCATAGATAGAGGTATGTAAATAGATGGATGTTCTTGTCGTTCGTTTCATTTCAGTCACGTCCACCTCTATGACCCATTTGGAGTTTTCTTGGCAGAGATACCAGAGTGGTTTGCCATTCCCTTTTCCGGATCATTTTATAGATGAGAAAACTGAAGCAAAAAGGGTGAAGTGACTTGCCCAGAGTCACATAGCTAATAAGTGTCTGAGGCCAGATTTGAACTCGGGAAGATGAATCTTCTCGACTTCAGACCCAGCACTCTGTGCACTGTGGTGCTCCCTAGCCGCCTTATGTGTGTATGTGTATATATGTATACATATATATATACATATATGTATGTCTGCGTATATGTGTATGTTTCTATACATATATGCATATATGTATATATTGTGCAGTATACTGTATATTGTGTATTGTATATGTGTGTATGTATGTATGCGCAGCTAGTGGAACAGTGGATAGGGTGCTGGGGCTGAAGTAAAAAAGACCTGAGTTCCAATCCCGCCTCAGATACTTACTAGCAGTGTGACCCTGGGCAGCTCACTTGATCTCTGTTTCCCTCAGTTTCCTCATTTGTAAAATGGGCATAGCAATGGCACCTACCTCCCAGGATGGTTGTAAGGATCAAACGAGATCATATTTGTAAAGTGCTTAGCACAGTGCACATAGCAGGTGTTGTATGAATGCTAGTTATTATTAGCTATTATTACTATGCATATATACCTGTGTATGTGCTTTTTCTAACCATGCAGATTACAACCACTCTACAAATACAGTCAAAGGACCTTGCCTGAGTCACTGAGTGGTTAAGTAACTTGCCCAAAGTCGCATTGCCAGTATGTGTTAAAGACAAGATTTCAACCCATTGTTGATTCTAAGACTGGCTCTCTCTTCATTGATCCAGGCTGCTTCAATACAGCATCATGTGTGCGGGTATCAACATGAATATCAGGGTGACTTCACCTTCCTGGGCCTCAGCTTTCTCATCTGTCAAATGACGGGCTTGGACTAGATAACCTCAAAGGTTCCCTTCAGCTCTAGATCCACGATTCTAAAATGGTGTGTATGTTTAGGTAAAATCTAAGAATTTGATAATGCCCCTGACCCCCCCCCAAAAAAAATCAGGGATTCAACGTCCCATTTGGTGCGTTACTGCAAATCCTCAATTCCTGCACCACCAATGAGGCTTCCCATCCCTTACTCTGGAACAGCTGCATAATCACCGCCTAATATTCCAAACAGCCGCGAAATAAAAGGAAGGAAAGAAGAAGAGGATTCGTTAAGGGAGCGCTAAGAGATGGGATGGAGATATGCTCAAAATACTTAGCCGGGAACGTCAGCTCCCTCCCAAAACTCAAACGGGAGTAATTGCTCAAACTTAACACGGCAAAGAGGCCCTCGGTGCCCAGGAGGCTCCGCGGGAAGATGCAGGGAGAGCTGCGCCAGCCCCACTGCCGACTGCGGGGCCGCACCAAGCAAACAGCCAACACCCCCCTCTCCCAGCAAGGCTCCTTCTTGCAACTCTTCACTTACTAATTCCATCAAAACTTAAACTTTTAATTGTATTTTGTTTTTCAAATGACTCCCACTGTGACCATCTACTTAGTGATCGTCTCACTCTGGTAATTACCTGGACTTTCAAATAAGCAGTTTATTTTACTTCACAGTCTCTCTTTTTCTTTTTCTTTTTTTTCTTGCTTTTCCACACTCAAAAATTTCTGCTTGTCATAATAATTAATAGGTTCTGTTCCTACAGCAATTATATTTAAATTGTCTTAATAAAACATAGACCTGTGTGTAGTCCAAAGAATGTGTAAATCCCAATTCCCATTGGGCCAAAGAGGCATTCCCTGTTCCCAGACTCATGGTCCCCATCCAGTAACCATGTGGCCAAGTACTTCATTGATTTTTATAGTTCTGCTTTGCCCGTAGCTGGCCCTCTGGCTAGCCCAGTGGAGGCCGTGGCAAGTGAATCCTTGAGAAGACTTTCCCTTTTCAGTACAAACTAACAAAGCCCTTTGGTGACTGGAATTCTTGTGTTTATTTACGGCCCCTTCTTTTCTTAATATCTTGCTGCAGGGAAGACAACAAACTGGCTGAGGATGACTTTCTTTGTCCTGAAGCCTGGCCTGATATATCCCCTATAAGGAAACTTCCATTTGTCAGTACAAGCAAATAAACACAGTGACTCTGGAAAGAGAGACAGGTGAGGAAGGAGGTGAGAAACCTCCCCATGAGCCGCTGGAGCATGAGGAATGAAAGCCAGTGCCAAGCTAGTGGAACCCGATACCCTTTGGAGTTGCTTGTAGAATTAAGAAATGCCTTGAGGGCCCCTGGAAGTAGAAGAGAAAAAAATAGAAAAGCTATGATATGGAGAAGAAAAGAGAAAACAGAAGGGCTAAGGGGGAGAGGGAGATATGGAGAAGGCAGGAGAGAAAGGAAAAGGATGAGGGCAACCGAAGAAGAGAAGCAGGGAGAAAAGGAGAGAGGGAGAGAGAGGAGAAAAGATAGATAAGGGGGGCAGACAAAGGACAGCAAAAATGGTCTCTGTGACAGGCTGCATACCCCTAAAGGCGACTCACACAGCCCCTGAGAACCATAGACAGTTTCAGCATAACATTTAACTGGTACCCTAACCTAAGATGTTACCATAGACACCCCTGAAGAAACTGGAAGGGATTGGGAATGGGAGGATCTAAGGACCCAGGTAGATCTCATCTCCTACTAGTCTAGAAAATACTCAAACCTCACTAGGCTATCTGAAGAAATGTGGGTGGTTGTTTTTCGACTAAAGGCTTAGTAAACAAAATACCCTCCAGGTTTTTATCAGTGTGGGCTAAACCACGATGCCTGCAGACTTATTAAATAAAGTAAATTAGGTCTCAATTATTTGCTTGCACACAAGGCAGAAAAAAATGAAAATTTCAATTTAAAAAATAATGTTGCTATTAGCATGCAGAAACGAGTCTAAAATTGGGCTTCTCCATTCTCCTGCTCAGGGAGGTCGAAGCAGAGAGTCTGGGTCAGGGAGCTTTCTCAGCCCCTAACTCACCAAAGAGCTTTCCATCACAGCAGCCATATCCACAGAGGATGAGCTCAAAACCTTTCCAGGGGACTGGATTTAAGAAGCTAGGAAAAAGCAATTTGGGCAGGAACAGCAGCAAATGACAGGAACCAATGGCAGCAACTAAGCGATTAATTCGATCTTTTCTATTATTTTATTTTATTCAAGTTTAAGTACCACATCATTGCCAAATGCACCTAGTTTCACTTCTCTTTCTGTATCAAAAATCTAAATCAGACAAATTCAAGGCCTCTGGATTTACATTTTTTTAATGGAAACTGAGTACGGTAGCAGGTGAGGCAGTGCTTAACTCCAAACCCCTATCAGTAACACAATCCAATAGCAGATGTTAGAGGAAATCTTTGAAGAGGAAAACCTTTAAATCTACTTGTGTTGACTTTATTCATTCTCAAAAGGTACAAGCCACTATAAAAGTCAATTTCATATCTCCAATCAAAGAGATTGGCTCCCTTAATGTTAAACAGCATCCTAGGTCCCACCTTCTAGAATGACTTTTCACATAAGGGTAATTGTAATAGGCACGTAATGGTAATGATGGAGCAACAAAAATGTCCTTTCAAATATATGTGTGTGTACAATTTTTAAATTTTAAACAGTCATGAGTTTTGCCCAAGAGCTGACTGAGTGACCATCTTTGAGTTTGTATGATGGGGTCACTTCATATGGTGGTAACATACAATGGTAACCGTCTCTATTCTCTTCCTGTTCAGGGCAGAGCACTGGGGGTGGGGGAGTGCCACATCATACTACACTACCCTACAGAGAGGGATTGGTTACTTGGGTGAGTAAGAGTTACTTAAAACCTAGAATAGTCACCAAGGGACAGTTGATTCCTCTTCCCTGGAGAGATTTAAGAACAGAATCTGTTCCTTCCCTCTGCCTGTTCTAGTTTAACTCTAGTCTGTCTTAGAGACAGGGGAACGGACTTGAGCTCCTCTGGAGGTCCCTTCAGCCCAGTCCTGAGAGGTCGACTTATTGGATTGGTATGAAATCTACCCTCCAAACAGCTCCAGGCATTGTGCACCAAAGCTTTAAGTTGTGCAATTAAATTTAAGATGAGTGTTTTCAATCATCAAAATAGTGAAGAGTCTGGGGGAAAGCAGCTGGAGTGGGGTAGAGAACATGAGGAAGATAAGAAACCAGAAATGGACAGGAAGGAGGAAGAGACAGGGAGAAAAGAAGAGAGCAAGCAAGCGAGCGGAAGTCACTTCCACCAAGGGAACTAAACAGTCCCGATGCTTCAGAAAGTCACCGCAGATGCTGCCCAGAATAGGGGACGGCCAAAGAGCTGTGCCTGCAGACTGATTTAGGCTCCAATCTCCGAACTTCTCAAGGGCAGAGATTATCACGCCTCGGCTTTCTCATGCCTCTTTCTGCTGCTTCTATACTCAGTGGGTGCCTGATAAGTGGCTTATTGACAGGCCGTGTGATATGTCTTTCTGACCCCAGATTTCTCTTCAGAAGAAGCCCCTAAAAACCACCAAGTCACAGCAGGATATACATCCCAAACATTTATATCACCAAAATCCATTTCCCTAGGAACCTCTAAGCTTCCCCCACCTCCCCAGCTCCAGAGAGTGAGACCTAAGGACATATTCTAGGCTATGAATACCCTGGGAACACCCTGCGAAGTGAGTACCAGAGCCTCCCACCTAGTCCACCCCTCCCCAGTCTCTGTAGCTGGGACACCTACGATGGCAGAATTTTCCTTATGGATGATACCTATGGAGGAATACATCGGGAGGAAATTATTGCTGAAGCCAGACTGAAGCAGTGTCTCCCATAGATCACTGCTCCCAGCCTCCTCTACTGGCAGCTGAAACAGCCCCCTAGAGGACACAGGTAATGCATTCACCTTCCTCAAGACCCATCTGTCCTCAAATTGCTTTCCAGGAGGGATGAAAGTACCTGGCTACAGTGTGCAGCCCCCTCGGCAGGCTAGGCCAAATCTCAGGGTACCTTCCACTAGCCTGTGGAATCACTAATTTGGTATATGCATCCAGAGGTCTGTGCAACTACTGTATTTTTTTTAAAAACCCAGAGGCTGAAAGAGATAGGCTGCTTGCAAGAGTTTCCCCGCAGTGGCTTCCAAAGGGTCCAGCTATTACTGAAGGCAGAAAACACGGCTTCTGTTCCTGCCTTTTCTTTCCTTCCATCCCACCCCACCCTACTCACACCAGTGAGAAAATGCTGATGGGGAAGCAGGTGCGCAGGAGAGCTAGTAGTGAAACATAACACCTACCGTGAATTGTCACAGAGCAACTCTCTGCCCCACCAGATGATTTCTGGCATCTATAGAGTCCAATCAAGAAAGCTAGGAGGGGTAATAAGGGCTCTCGCCTACCCCCCAAAAGGGAAAAAGAACTCTGAAGGGTGCTAATGTGCTTTTTATTCCCCTCGCTCACTCCCAAACCAATAGCATGCCTCCCAGAGCTTCCTAAATCCTCTCCCCCTAGCCCACCCCTCACTCCTACAGACTCCCACACAGAAGGAAAGCAAAGAGACTAAAGTGAAACCAGGCCCAATAGAGCAGAAGGCCCTGGGGCATGACTGCAGAAACAGATTCTGGAGAAAACTAGAAGGTGGTGAATAAGGTGGAACCTCCAGACCCAGCCTGCATATGCAAGACTCCTGACCGCCATTCTCCCACCCCAGCTCCATAGGAGTGAGAATTGAGGGGCCAAGTGGCAGACCCTAGATTGTCCCCAAAGCTGGGAGAATGCTCGACTCACTAGCCCTTTGGAGTTGTACAGCACGCCAGTCATTTTCCAAAGCCACCTGAGTTTGGCTTTTGTACCTTCTATAACAGAACTCCTAACCCTGCACCTGCCCTAAGCACCTTTGTCCCCACCCATGGCAATCAGAAAGTTGTCCGGGGTTTTTTTCCTCCTGGCACCTGATCAATTTGGACTCTATGGGAACACCTGCTTTCTACCTTATTACAGTGCCCTCTGGTGGTCAAGAACTAGCCCATGCAGGCCCAGATGAGAATTAAACTGCTGAATTATAAACAGCCACAAATAGCAAACGCCTCCGGGCCCTTTAAGAGCTTCAGAGGAGAACAGAAGAAAAAAGGACACCTTAAAAAAAACTGCTATCAGGCACATCCAAGGTATGAAAGTGGCTTATAGCACTGCCCTGATGGTCAACAACCTGTTTTTCCGTGTTTAATCTGTTTCCAAAGTCACCAGTTTTGCAAACAAGTGCAGGGCCTTTCAAGCAGTGCCCACAGCACAGGGAGGAGAGCAGCGGATATTCTCGGGGCCCCCAGATTAGGTAGAGAGAGACCTGAAGGCAAGGACCCAGTGTGTCTCCGACTCTGGCTGATGACTCGGCCGTACCCCAGCACTGGCAGCTGAGGCCCGGGGGCAGGACAGCAGGGAAGTGGCTGTACTGATGGGGGAGCCCACTGCCAGCTCATTCCTGGTGCGATCGATCCGCTTGGAGCTGCAAACCTGAGCTCAGCTCTGCTGCTCCAAGCCCCCTGCTGGTGGGCACAGGCATGGGGAGAGGAACAGGGAGGGAGAAGGGGAGGGAAGCATTCCCCCCACTCCTCTCCCACTGCCTGGCAGGGGGACAAGGAGCTGACCAAAAAATAAGAGTGTGTGTGTGTGTGTGTGTGTGTGTGTGTGTGTGTGTGTGTGTGTAGCTAGATAGAGAGACATACATAAATAGATGGATAGATAGATACAGGGGAAGATGGTGGGGAGAATAAGTGGGAAATTTGGATTCAGCTCCTGGCTATTGGCTGGAACTGAGCAGTTGCCTGCCCCCTCCCCAGTTTGAAAGTGTCAAGATGCTGGAGGGAAGGAGAGGGGAGTCCAAATAAAGAACACTGCTTTTGGGAAACCACTTTGCACACACCAGAACTTCTGTTCCTTGAATTAAGGTGAGAGGAAGAAAGCAATACAAAACCCTAATTAGAAAGGAGAGCCATGCAAAGGGGGCAGCAAGCAGGGTTTTGCCCCAGACAAGTCCCCAGAGTAGTTAAGTATGACCACCTGAAGTATGGCTTTATGGCAACTGAGGCTAGAAAGGAAATGTGGGTGACAGGGAGAAGAGGGGCCTGAGGAATAGCGCTCTGCCCCTGGCTCAGGAAAGCCAAACGCACCTCCGTCGTACGTAGCCAAAATCTCTCAGGAGTCCTTCGGATTGGAGGTTTGAGAGCTAGAAGAGAAGGTAAAGCTCATCCAACTGAGTGTCATTTTTTATTAAATTACAGATAAGGTTAAGGCACTTGTCCAAGTGCACACAACTAGTGAGATGCTCAGGTGGGTTTTGAACCCAGGTCCTCTGATTCCATTCTCAACTCTATCCCCTGCAGAGACGCCCACCCACTCCCAGGCCCAGGCAGATAGAGAGCATCGATGCTTTGGTAATTCTGAGGAGAAAAGAATGACACACCCTTGAGATTAACTATCGCAGCTCAGATAGTCCTGAGTTTCTTTCCCTGGGGGTCACCTTAATTCCTACTACTATCATTTCAGCTGCCTCTTTTTATTCCGGTCAAGGGTATAGAAGGTAGGCAAATCCCAAGTTCCCAATAAAAGAGCCTCCAGAGAATATCAGGTAAGCAAAACCAGGCCTCCTCTTTTGGAATCCAAAGAAAACCTGGCTCTTGGCTGTGGTCTCATCCTTTGAAACTGAAGATGGATGGAGAATATCAATATTGTCTCAATTTTCCTTTATCTATGAGGAGCCGTCAGCAAACCTTTCCACCAAAGAACTGTACGGGATCATTAAAAGGAAAATGCCCATGGTAATTGGGCCTTTATGCATATTTCTTCCCTCCAATATTCTATAACATAATAATGTTTCACATTTCTACAGAACTGTCTTTTCAGCATGTTTTCGCATTATGCTTAATTTTGTAAGAGTTTTTCAGTCCCGCATAACGACACAGTTCAATGCAAAATCAGATATAAATCTGGCTTAAGAGACTCTCAACAGGAATTTCATTTAAAACTGTAAATGTTAAAAGATTCTGGCTCTGATTTATGTTATTTTTTTTCCTTTTGTTTCAAAGAGGCAGCTTAAACATGCCTCTTAAAAGACAGATATACATTAAGTCCCAGATACAATCGTACCACAAGGACTAAACAACTCCTTTGTCCCCAACCAAAATGGAGAGGAGAGAAATGGTAGGTGAGTGCCATCACTTAAGATCTGGAGGACCTTCAAAGACCTCTCATTTTACAAATGTGGAAACTGAGGTTCAGAAGTTAAGAGAGAGGTTAAGTGACTTGTCCAAGGTGAAGCAGATGGTGAGTGCCAGAGCCAGGATTTATTCCAAGTATTGTGCATTTGTCACTATATCACAAGGGTAGGGTTTCCCAGAAATTTAGGGAGCCCTCTTTTCAACATAAGGAGGAAAGAGCTAGAGTCAGGTATATATTCCCCCTCTTGTTGACTTAGAAAAGGGTGTCCCCAGTGAAGTTATCCAGATCTCTCATCTCCTCAACAGTAAAAGGAATGCTAGATGTGAACACCCCTGCTTCCTACAGCACTCGAAACTTTCCTTTTGTAAGCAAGAAGAGAGGGCTGGTCAGCAAGGAAGACAAAAAAAGATTCGGGGATTTCTTTCAAGGTCTTCTGTATCCAACATGTATGCCCTTTTGTTTTGTTTATAAAAGCAAAATGACAAACAGTGGTGCCTCCTCTCCTCCATCTTTCTCTCTGTATCTCTGTCTCCCTCTCTTCTCTCTTCTCCTCTCCTCTTTTCCTCCCCTCCCTCTCTCCTCAACCTTCCTTTCATCCTCCTCTTTCCCTTCTACTACTCTTTTCCTCTTTCTTCCTCTCTCTTCTCCTGATCTCTTTATTTCCTTTCTAATCTTCTTCTTCTCCCCCCTTCCTCCTCTCATCAGCCTTCTCCATTTCTCTTTTCTCCTTCCTCTCTCTCTCTCCCTCTCTCCTCTCCTCTCATTTCCATCTTCCCTTCCTCTCCTTTCCCTCCTTCCCTATTTTCCCTCCCTCCCTCCTCTCTCTGCCCCTCCTCTCTCTCTTTCCATTATCTCTTCTTCTCTCCCTCTCTCTTTGAGCCTCTTCTTCTCTTCCTCTTCCCTCTCCCCTTCTTTTCCTTTCTCTTCTCTCTTTCTCCTTCCTTTCCTCTTTCTCTCCTTCCTTCCTTCTCAGGGATACATCTGGAAGACAGTCAGGCTGATCGCCAAACTCAGGGAGTTGGTGTGTAAATATGCAGCCCACTCACTTTAGATGCTTGTTAACTGTGGGCTCTTGATGGGTTTAATGAATCTGGAGAAGACATTACCGTCCATTGTACGAGCACATTTAAGACAATTTTAAAACAGGGATTATTTACACACTGGGCCATAATGATTCCAGAGAAACCATTACGGTCCATCATGGAAAACTATATCTATGCAATTTTATTGCCATCTATCATACACATGCAGGGTGTTGGACAACTTATAACACACAAATGATTTACTTTGCCAGACAAGTCTCTGATGCTGCGACATCAACGAGAGGCAGTCTATCTAGGAAAGCAAATGAAAGAGACCTTGGAATCCTACAACTTAGGATATTCCAAAACATCTACATAATCAAAAATTTATCAGAATCACAGAATCTCAGAGTTGAAAGGGACCTTACAGTGGTCTTGTAGTACACCCATGCTTCAAAAAGATCCCCACTACAGAAACACCTAACAAGTGGTAACCTGGCCTCTGCCCATTAGAGGTCACCAACACTTGCCTAGAAGCAGCCCATCTTGCTTTTATGGAGGACCTAATTATTGGGAAGGTTTTCTTGACCTCCAGGTTGCCTCTCTGCAACCTCCAAACATTGCTCCTGATGCTTCCCTCTAGGTTCAAGCAGAGCCAAGTTTAATTCCTCCCACATAGCAAGTCAAAGTACATTAAGCAAGTACTGAAAAACTCATGTCTACCCTAAGTCTTCTCCTGGCTAAATCACCCCAGTTCCTTCAACGAATCCTCATATCACACAGAACTGAGACTCGTCACCAACCTAGTTGTCTTCTTCCTGGAATTCTTTGCTTATTCTTCCTATGATGTGGCATCCAGAACCAAAAGCAACACTCTAGATGTGGTCTTGACCAGGTCAGAGTACAGGGAGCCCATCACCACTTGCTTCCCAGAACCTATGTCTCTATTAGTGAAACTCAAGATCATATTAGCATTCTCATCTCCCATACAGTATCACATTGTTGACTACTATTACCCTTATACTCCACTAAACTGCTAACTGCTTTCTTGGGCAGCATCTTGAGGCCAGTTGCTTCAAAAATTTCCCTTAGGAGATGAAGATGCCCAAGGTTTCAATTCAAAAGAGAAGTCAGTCAGAGAACGGCAAACACCCCCATCTTACTGAATATCTACAAAAGGTAGAGAGAGGTTGAGACCAACTTCACATGTATTGCAGAGCCCCAAGAAAACCTGAGTTTTCCTGGAATTAATTGTTCTAATGGGTTGTCTCCAACCCCAGGAAGGATCTCTAAGCACTTCGCCCCCATATAAGCAGCAATTCAAGTGACGTTTTTGATGATACATCTTTTCAGGAAAACAAATTATATATAGGTCTGTGCTCACACACACTCCCACTCACCTATACATTGTACATCTTCTCTCCCCACCCCCACAGCCCACAAAAATGAAGAGGGAACGATCAAGTGGGTTTGAATACCTGGATGCCTAATTGCTACAAACCTACGAAGCTCATCTTTCCACTTTTTAGAACTTTGGTTTCAGCCTTTAACACTGTTCCCATTAGCTGTGTTCAAAGACAGGCCAATTAGTTCTCTGTGCCATCTCACATAAAGCTCCACTTGAGATAAATGATACTATGTGCCTACAGGTTATTTTCCCCTCATACCACCATTTGCTGCTTGGTAATAAGCGGGGAAAATAGGGGAAATGGATTATTACGTGGCTGCCCAAATCTGACCTAGGAGAGCCTTTAATTTTGGTTCAGAAAACCTGGAAAAAGATAGCAGAAAAGTCCCACAGCAGTGGGGTTCAAAAAAAATCAGCTTCACCAATGCAAGACATGAGAGGCATGGTTAGATAGCAATTTGTCTGAAAAAGCTCTGGGGATTCTAGGATACTGTAGACTCCCTATAAGTCGACTGTGCCATGGCAGCCAAAAAGAAAACTACTGTGTCCTTGAGATGCATTATCAGAGACATAGCTTCTGAGAACCAAGAGATGACAGTCCCCCTGTGTTCTGTGTTGGTCAGACCACATCTAGAGTGTATGCTCAGTTCTAGAGACCACATTTGAGGAAGGACAATGATAAGCTGGATGACATCCAGAAGAGGGCAACAAGGATCTTGAAAAGACTCTAGTTCATTCCATTTGAGTAAAGGTCAAAGAAACTGGAAATGTTTAACCTAGCAAGGAAAAGACTTGGGGTAGGGGCGGAAGAGGTGGATGCAGGATAGCTGTCTTCAAAGAAATGAAAGACTGTCAAATGGGTGACATACTAGACTCATTCTGCCCCAGAGGGCAAGACTGAGAGCAATAGCTCATAGTCATAATAGCTCACACATATAGCCTTTAAGATTTACAAAGCACTTTACACAAGTATATCTCATTTGATCTGCACAACAATATTTGGAGAGAAATGCTACTATTTTCCAGTTGTACAGATGAAGAAAAACATCTTGACAATTAGAGCTATCCCAAAGCGGAACAAGTTGCCCAAGAAATTAATGGGCTCCCCCTCATTGCTGGTCTTCAAGCAAAAACTACAAACCACTTGGTGTCCAATAAAGGGAGAATCATCTTTCTGGTATGGATTGGACTAGAGAGTGGAGAAGGACCCTTCCCATTCTGGCTTCCTTCAAGATTCAGCTCAAACCCCACCTTCTGTAGGAAGCCTTTCACAATTCGCTCAGTTCCTAACATCTTCTCTCTAAGGTCACCTTCCTTTAAGCTGCATATGTCTTATATGTACGTAGATACTGACATTTTGTTTCCTCCGTTAGAATGTGAGCTCCTTAAGGGCAGGGACCAGGTTTTGGGAGTTTTATTTAGTTATTTTTTACCTTTCTTTGTAACTCCAGCACTTAGTGTAGTGCCTAGAACTTTTTTTAATAATTTTTAAACTGCAGGCACTAAGAAAACACTTAATAAATTCCTGTAAACTGACTTTCTGACCCTTAACGGAGAACAAAAAGAAAAAAAGATGTCAAAAGGAGAAGAGGACTTCATCCTTCTGCATGCCACTACCAAGGCTGCAGTGATCACTTGAGCCCTCTGGTTGTCTGCAGACCTGCCCTAGGGGTAAATTCTCACCAAGGCTGGCTGCTTCAATCTGTGCCGAAACCAAGAACAAATATTGAGACCAACTAGTGTCCAAACCCTCCAGACACCTCACACAAACAGCAGCCCAGTCCCGATGCAGCCAATGTTTTGATAAAGTCAGAGGAGTCCAAAGGAATGAGGAACATTGTGGTCCCTCCTAATCAAGCAACCGCTCAAGTAGCAGACAAATCCAATGAAAAAGGTCCCAGGTTCTATTTTTAAAACAAAAAAAAGCCCAACCTGCCTCCTCAGATATCAGCCACATGCCATACTACTATTTTTCTTTATCAGGGAACTGCATACATAAAGTACTAAGTGAGCAGGTATAACTTCTCTCTTTCTATCATCTGCCCAATTAATACCAACAAATCCCCAGCCAATGCTTGATGTGGCAGTAGGATATTATCAACAACCTCAAAAGGGTTTATTGTGAGAGCTTTTTTTCTCCTTTATTACCTAAAATGTTATAAATGATTCCATTACAAAACCGATTAAGAAGGCTTTCTTAGAGCAGGTAAAAAGTACCAGCTCATAGTAAGATGGTCCCAGACCTTGCTAAAAATAACATGAAAGCCTCTCACCGGGAGGCAAAAGGAGAAAGAAGCAGCTGGAGGGAGACCCCAAAAAGCAGAATCACAAAAGTTTAGAGCAGGAAGCGGATTCTGAGGCCATCCCATGTCTGAACAAGGATTCCCTCCACAGCATACTTCACAAGGGGTCATCCGGACATGACTTGAAGACCTCCCAGTGAACGGGGATCTTACTACCTCCCAAAGTGGCCCACTCCACTTATGGATTGCTCTAATTATCAAACAGTCTTTCTCTGGGTTGTCTGCATTTGCCTCTTTGCTGCTTGTACTCATGACACCAAGTGCCCCCCACCTCCAAGTCCAGGCTAAACGTCTTAAGTGCCTTCAACTACTCCTGGCATGGCACGAAATCAAGGTCCTTCACCTTCCTGGCTGCCCTCCTCTGCATACTCTCCCCCTCATCAGTGATGCCCCAAACCAACTGCAATATCCCAAATATGGTCTGGTAAGGGCAGAGAACCGCAGAATTATCATTTTCCTAGTCTTGGACACCATGTCTAAAATTGAATTAGCTTTTTTTTGTTGCCATATCACTCTATTGACTCATATTAAGCTTGAAGTCCAATAAAATTGACAGAATTTTTCTTATGAGCTGCTGTCTAGCCAACTTTCACTTGTGAATCTCAGCTTTGGGCCCAAGCATAATATTTAATCTTTGTTCTACTCAGTTTCATCATAGTAGATTTAGCCCAAGCTTCTAGGTTGCCTAGAACTTTCTGGATCCTGACTCTGTTAGCTATCCTTCTCACTTTGTTTCATCTGAAAATCTGATGAACATGCCACCCATGTCTTTATCTTAGTCACTCATCAGAATTCTGACCGGTTTAGGGCCAAACATAGATACTAATAATACTCTCCAGTAAATTCCCTTCTAAGCTGACATGGACCCATTAATGACTATGCTTTGGGAACTAGTTTCAATTGTCTAGCCCCATTTCTCCATATTTTCAAAATGAACATGAAAACTTTACCAAATGCTTTGCAAAAAAATCTGATGATTCTGTGGCTTTCTAGTCTTTAATAGATGGCAAAAAGAAACATGCGATGGAAAGAAGGTTTCATTGTCTTGGTAAAATCTATCGTAAACAGTTCCATCATCATAGCCTTTGCATAGCACTTTACATAAGTTGTCTCACTCAATCTTCAAAACAATCCTGGGAGGGAGGTATTATTGTCATACCCATTTTAAAGATGAAGAAACAGAAGCTGAAAGAAATTCAGCAATTTGCCTAGAGTCATACAGCTAGCATGTTTCTGAGGCAGGATGTGACTCTGGCATCAACTATCTTTAATGAAGGTGAGAGTCATGTGATCTTTGTTATCACTGCTTCCTGTTCTAGATTTTCAGGAGCCATCCCTTTAATATACATCCTTAGACTTTGCCTTGAACCAAAGTCAAGCTCACTGGCCTATATTATTTACAGGCTCCATTTTTTTTCTCTTTTTTTGAGAATTAGGTCAACATTTGCTGGCCTCCAACAACACCAACAGAGGCTCAACAATCACATCCCCCAATTCTTTCTGTACCCAGAATGGAAGTGAAGAGCAGTTGGGTAATGGACAGCTAGGTGTTCCCCTTACCGATGGGTTATTTGGGTTACCCACTAATTCTCTGGGATCTGTCTTTGTTCTGTCTTTCCAAGTCCAAAGATGATTCTTTGTGACAGAGAAAACAGACGCAAATTAAGAATTGCAGCAGTTACAGAAGTGGCACAGTGGATAGAGTGCTGGAAGACCTGAGTCCAAATTCAGCCTCAGACATTAGCTGACCTTGGGCGAGTCACTTTACCCTGTTTGCTTCAGTTTCCTCATCTGTAAAACGAGCCAGAGAAAGAAATGGTAAACTGCTCCAATGTCTTTGCCAAGAAGACACCAAACGGGGTCACAAAGAGATGGACACAACTGAACAATGATAACAACAGAAAAAGGGACTTTGGCCATAGAGAGAGAAGAGAAGAGCAAAGCCTCAACCTCACAGTTTAGGTCTTTTTCCATACTGTGTGTGCAGCTAACAACCTTTGCCCAGCATCTCCACTCCTAAGGCAAAGGTATTTGTCCCCCTTGCAAATATAGCAATAGTAATAATATCCATAACCCCTGGTGCACCACAAACCACTGCTGCAGTGAGACTACTCCATAGAAACTCATCAATAACCTATGTGGAAAATAGACTTGAGCATGTAGCTAAGGGACACTGAATATAAGCTCCAGAGCCAAAGGACTTGTGTTCACATCCCACCTTGGATCCTTGCTGTGTGGTCCTGGGCCATGCCCTTCACCAGTCTAGGCCTGTTTACTCATCTGTAACATGAAGAGTTAGACCAGATCGTAGAGTCAGAGCTCTAAGGGGCCTTGAGGGTCATCTAGAGTAGAGATTCTTCACTCAGGGGTTCTGTGAACTTGTTTTTTTATTTTGAAGACTATAGTTCAATATAATTGGGTTTCCTTTGTAATATTACATCTTTTATGTCATGCATTTAACAACATTATTCTAAGAAGAGACCTACAGACTTGGCCAGACTACCAGTGGGGTCCATGATACAACAAAGGTTAAGAACGTCTGATCTAGACCTAACTCCCTCACATTTTACGGGAGGAAACTGAGGCCCAGTGAAGTTAAGGATCTTATCAAAGGCCACACGTCATAAGTCTCAGCAGAGCATACACAACCTCTAAGATCCATTCCTACTCACATCCTAGGATCTTAAGATCTTCCTCCCTCTCTCTAACACAGAACAAACACCCTTCTTCTCATTTAGCCCAACAGGGAGATTTTTTTCTCCCTTGAAATCTTACTCAGGCAACCTAACCCAGGCTCATACACCAGGAACAAATCTGCCACAACTTGGAACATGGGCATGTGAGAGATTAGAAATATGCACCTCAATGAGAATAAAGATTCTAAAGAATAGAAATGAAAATGTAATCTGGCATATATTGATGTTGGGGCCATTGAAAAATGTAAGTAAGGATCAATCTGCTGTTCCCCCGGCCCAACGGCCTTATGGGGGCTTGTTTTCAGGCAGCCACACTGACTGCAAATATTTAAATGCCACACGTGTATTGCCATTGATCCTCAAAGCAGCACTTTAATGCTGATATTCAAGCTGTTATCATGAGTCTTGGCAGCTGGGGGGAGGGGAGGGATGGGGGGAGGGGAGGGAATGGGGAACACGTATTTCTAAACACACACGTGGGGCGCGGCATTCTTGCCACTTGCCCCAGAAAGATGACAGCCAAGACAAGACGGTGAAAGACAACCTCCTTCCTCCGCCTCTCCCACATTTCTACGTCCTGAGCCTAAGGCTGCCAAAGCACTTTTCTCACAACCTTGTGGTATTTTGAAGATAATTCACCCCCATTTTGCTGATGAGGAAACCCAGGGGCTTAGATTGGGTGAAGGATTTCTCTAAAGTCACACGATCAGTAAGTGGCAGAGCTGAGATCATTTCTGCCATCCCTTAGGCAGAGGCTTCTGATTAGCAGATCCCCCCTACGTGGGCAAATGGGCACTTTCTTTGCAACTGAAGTCTTAGAGTCACCTGGGGCAGTAAGAAGTTAAGTGACTTTCCCAGGACCACACAACTGGTATGTGTCAGAGAAGGGACTTGAGGCCAGTTCTTCCTGGCCGCTCCAAGGTCAACTTCTATCAACTATGTCTCACCGCCTCTATTATTAGTATTATCATTAATAATAAGAGTAAAATTTCAATTTGTGCTCCCCAAACAAAAGGATAGAAATTGTTCTCTATTTAAATTCAGTTAAACCAGCATTTATTAAGCCCTGCTGTTTGCTCAGCACTGTAACCTGCCCATCCTTGAAGGCTCAGATAAAGCCCTTTCTTTCATACAGATAGATGTGGGAAGAGGGGAAGAAGAGAGGAAAAGGGGAAGGGAGAAAGAATGGAGGGGGAGAAAAGAGAGAGGAATTTACGAAATGTTTACTATGCTCCAGGTGCTCTGCTTCCCCCGTGAAGGTTGGAGCCCAAACCTATCTTTTCCTTCTCTCCACTCCTAAAACTTGCAATCCCATAATCTTCCACATCTTCATACACAGAACCGTCTTCTACTCCTATCTCCCCATATGGACCGCTAAGTTCCATAAGGGCAGTGCCCATGCCTCAAGCTTCTCTTGTATCTCCTGCAGCATCTGGCAAGATAGCCAGACTGGACCAAGCCCGTACTTAACAACAACAGGTTGTCTTCTGTTCACTTCAATAAGCAAGTATTGAGCACTTCTATGCAAAGGAACCTTGCCAGGCACTGGGGAGACAAAGGCAAAACTGAAACACCAGCATCACCGCCACTAGCATTTACATGACACTTACACGTCTGTTAAGCGTTCTAAAAATATTGTCTTTCTTGATCCTCCCAACAACCCTTGGAGGTAATTACTCTACATATGAGAAAACTGAGGTAGACAAGGAAGGAGGAAGGGAGGGAGAGCGGAAGGAAGGAAGGAAGGAAGGAAGGAAGGAAGGAAGGAAGGAAGGAAGGAAGGAAGGAAGGGAGGGAGGGAGGGAGGGAGGGAGGGAGGGAAGGAAGGAAGGGAGGGAAGGAGGAAAGACCTATTGGGCACCTATCTACTATATGCCAAGCGCTGTGCTAAGCTTTTTACAAATATTATCTCATTTGATACTCAATATAATCCTGGGACAGAGGTGGTCTTATTATCCCCATTTTACAGATGAGGAAACTGAGGCAGACAGAGGTTAAGTGGCTTGCCCAGAGTCACACAGTAAGTGTCTGAGGCTGAATTCGAAAGCAGGTCTTTCAGACTTTAGGCCCATTTCGACACCTAGGTGCTACAACATACTTAATAAGCATTCATTCAGCCTCAGTTTTGGCTACCTGTAGTGATGATGGACTCACTACCTACCCTAGCAGGCTAGTCTACTTTGGAACACCTCTAGTTGTTACAACATCCCTCCCTTTATTGAGCAGAGATCTGCCTCTCTGCCACTTTTCCCAATAATGTCCTCGTCCTTCTTTCTAGGAAAAAGCAGAATGTGTCTGAACCCTCTTCCCCATGCCAGCCCCTCCAATATTAAAACGCAATAGCTTCGTCCTGGATCCCCTGCCTCAGCTGCTCCCCCACATCCTGGACCACTCCACAGCCTCATGGGCTCCTCTTCTTGCTTACCCTCTAGCCCCCTCCCCATCCCCAGCTGGTGCCCACTTCTAAACACGCTCCAAGAAGCCAACATCCTTCCTAAGGTGATTCTCAGCAATAAACACTCTACGCCATCCTGGTCTGACTATGGCAGATCCTGTCTAATCTCTCTGGTCCTATGCTTGAGACTCTCTGCTTCTATTCATGAAGCTTGAGGTCACCCTAGCTTTTTCTAGAGACCATGTCACACTCCACACATACTGATCTTATATTCTGCTATTTTAAAAAAAAGTCCTTTTCACACGAACTGTAGCCCTAGTCACATTCACTCTCCTACCTCCTCATTCTCTGAGATTGATTTTTTTGAACCCAAGTATAGGATTGGGCATCTTATCATATTCATTTTCATCCTATTACATTTAGCCCATATCTCTGAGCTGCTAAGAGTCTTAGGAATTCTGATTCTGCTGTACAAAGTATACATCCTATCATGGTTTCAAAACTATGTCCCCAGGTCAATTCCCAGGCTTCCCACAGGAGAAAAGGTCAAGGCCTAATAAGCTCCACTCCCTAAAGCAGACTCTTCTCCAGACCCCATACCCTGCTGCCTTCTCTTGGGTCTGTCCATCCTCCCCAATCCGAGAGGCTTTCAGTCCAGTAACTTGACCATTCCCTTTTGGCCCCTTCTGTCGTTAAAGCAGCCTCATGGCCAGAGACCCTGGACAATGGAGCCAGCCCGACAAAGCTCCCAGGTCTGCCATGCCAGCCTTCACTGGGAGAAGCAGGCAAATTCACAACAGTTCCAACAGCTATAGGTCAGGCTTCCAGAAGCATCCAGCAAACACTGATTAATGGGCAGGCTCAGCTCCTGCGCATCTCATTACGCACACAGCCGCAATGAAACCGTCCACACTTTACAGTTGTGTGCAGGACATAAAAGTGGAAAATATCCCCAGCCTACGTAGGGAACAGGCCATGAATATGAAAGCAGCCTAGGGTTATTAATCCCGCACCATTAGTCTTAGGTAGTCACCCTGGCACTGACCCCCTAGAAGGAAATTTCTCTTGCTGTCCATTCCTCATTTCAAATTACCTGTATGGCCAACTCACCTACCACCTGTGAGTTATTTGATATTTTAGAAAGGAAAGTAAACAATATAAAAAATCAGGAGAACTTCAGGGATCTATAAATTCTTTGCAAGTTATTTTCGGTGCTAGGAGAACTGATTCATATGGTACTTAACTTCTCAAGACTAATTTGGTTTGCTTTTTAAAAAAAAATAGGAGATAAGCATCCTTGGAAAAATCATATTTCAGGTCCCTGCAGCACATGCCAAGTGGGAACCTCCCCCATACACAGCCCACATTTACAAGTTTGTCCCCCTATACAGTCCCCAAAATACCAGCAATACTTAGAATAGAATCTCTCTATACAAAAGACAAAGCAATTTAACAGACACAAAGGAAGACTTAAAACTAATTTCTTTAAGACAGTAGAGGTTCACCAGTTCAGACTTACTGGTAGAAAACCTAGTCTGAATTAGAAAGGAAAAAAAAGAATTATGTAGCCTGTAGGGGAAAAAATGCACATTTGTCAATTTCCAGCACATATTAGCCCTAGGTGAACAAAATACTGCTATGCTAAGTTTCTTAAGGCACCTGCTTTAATGAATGGATTAAAAAAAAGGACTCTGAATTTTCATAGTAATTGTTTGTATTCTTCAAAAGTGTTTGAAAGCACACAGCACTTGATAAATATTTTGATTCCAAAAACAGTTTTTGAAATCCTCTTTGCTAAATTCCAAGAAAAAAAGGCCACTTACAGAATCCATGATCATATATGGCTGCTCAAAAATACCCAAAATACGGGTAACAAGCAAGATGAATTTCAGATCTTGATGCAAGGGGATAAATTTTATTTCAGATATATCACTGACAATGGGTAGGATAGGATTCTGAAAGAAATAGTATACCTTACTCACAACAAAGCATAAAAGTAAAAAGAGAGAGGGAAGTTTGGGGAATATAATTATATTAGAAGATATGTTCATGGAAGGAAACCTAGGAACTAGGGTTAGGAGAGAGGAAGAAGGATGAAAATATCTGGGTTAAGATCAAGTTAAGATCAGCAGAAGCAGAAAAAAAAAGCATCATCACTGTCATCACAGTATATATTACAGAAAACCTAAAAAGAAAGAGGAAATAGATGACTTTAGAACCCAGATTGCAAACCCAACACAGATGCATTATATAATGATTTTGTTGTCATTGTTCAGTTATGTCTAACTCTGAGACCCCATTTGGGGTTTTCTTGGCAAAGATACTAGAGTCATTCGCTACTTCCTTGTCCAGCTCATTTTGAAGATGAGGAAACTGAGGCAAACAGGGTGAAGTGACTTACTTAGGGTCACACAGCTAGTAATTGTCTGAGGCTGGACTTGAACTTAGAAAGAGAAATGTCCTGACTTCAGGCCCAGTACTCTATCCACCGTGCCATCTAGCCGCCCCATAATAGTGATGAGGGACCTCAATTACGTGGACATGCACTAGAATTCTCTCTCTCCCTTCTGAAATCAGAGCAGTTAATTTCTCATTTGCCTTAGTGAGAATTTCATTCTTCAAAAGGTAGAGGAAGAGGAAAAATACAATTCTGGATCTGACTCTCATAAACAAGTAGGAGCTGGTCAATGGTGTGAAAGTAAAGGGAACCTCAGAAAAAAACAGTACCTCACTTTTAAAATTTATGATGAAGAAGGCGAGGAACGTTAGACATGGTCTAACGAGCATCCTAGATTTGGAAAGAGATTTCCAGAGGTGAAGAGAAAGGACAGCTAGGATATCACAGACCAAAATTCTACAGGGGAAGTCAGCTGAGGTGGTATGCGAAGAATGAATCTATGAAGTCACGAAGAAGAACAATTCCAATGGCAAGAGAAAGGTGAAATTGTCAGGAGAAAGAGATGAGGATGCACAGGGAACTCACCAACATAGATCTTTTTAAAAATGTGCAGAAGATGGAAGTGAGGGAGGAGGATATAATGAAGGATGAATTTTTTAAAGGGTGGCACAGCTCTGTAAGAAAAGTATCAGTAATGCCAAAGCTCAGGAGAGCTAAAAACAATTTTTAAATGACTTTTTTAGTCATATGGGAGAAAAGAGTAGGAGGAGAAAGGAGGAAGAGGAGGAGGAGATGAAGAAGAAAAAAAGAGGAGAAGGAGGAGTAGGAGGAGGAGGAAGAGGAGGAGGAGGAGAAGAAGAAGAAGAAGAAGGAGGAGGAGGAGGAGGAGGAGGAGGAGGAGGAGGAGGAGGAGGAGGAGAAGAAGAACTGCTTAAGTTAGATAGGATGGTGATAACTTGTAACGGGTTTGTACTGTGGACAGGTGGTTGGTTTTTTACCTGTATTGACATTAACTTTGAACTATAAGAGCCAAAAAATGTCAGAATCAGTGACTAAGATGTCCACTGACTAATGACAAACCTTGAAGGTGAAAGTATTTAAGAGAGTTTTGCACTGATACTAGGAAGAGATCTCAAAGTCCATCTGGTCTAATGCTCTCATTTTACAAATGAGGGAACTGAGGCCCATAGAGATTAAGTGAATTGACTATGGGCACACAACTAATATGGGTCATAGTATCATAAATTTAAGGGTAGAAGGGACCTCAGAGATTAATCCAACCCCTTCACTTTCCAAATGAGGAACTAAAACCCAGACAGGCTAAGTGCCAAATCCCTCTTTTTACAGATGAGAAAACTGAGGCCCATGAAAGTTAAGTGCCTTGCATTTAGTAAACATCAGAGCCAGGATTTGAACTCAGCCTCGTTGACTCCAGAGTCAATGAACAGTGTTCTTTGCATTGTACCAATCAGAGTTTGGCTGGACAGCCTTTACTCAGAAAAAAGTTAACCTTATCATCTCTGATAACACAGACTCTGTCCCATCTGTTATTTACAGCTCTGGTGAAGTTCCTATACCTTCAGGAAGTGAGCCCTAATTAATCCAGTGCCAGCTACTCACCTGATCACCACGTTCCTCCTTTCTTTCCTAAACAAGCCTTACATTTTCATTACATACATACACACACACAAACAACATACACATATACCTATACAAATACACACTATGTGGATCTATGGTATCCCAAAAGTTTTAGTGCAGTTTTAAATTTTAATAGCGCGCATATGTGTGTGTACATGTGCTAGCAATATTCACAGGCAGGGTGAACTCAAGATAGAGCTTAGGAATGATCTGTAATTTCATTGGCTTAGAGAACTTCCAGGTGAGGAAATTCCCTCTACTAGGACAGTTTTGCACTTCCCCTGCAACTTACAGTGTTAAAGAATTTCCTAGAGCACTGAGAGGTTAAGGGACTTTTCCAGAGTCACACAGACAGTGTATCAGTGGAAGGACTTGAACCTGGGTCCCTGTGACTTTGAGGCGGGCCTAAAAGCCATTACACCACTGATGCCCCTGTTGTGTTGTGTTAACGCAATGTTATTAAAGGCTTTATTTCTCAAGTTACTTTCCCCAGTGATCAGCATTGCTTTTTTGTTATTTTGCATTCATCTATTTGTGTATGTTGTAAATTCACCCCCCACCGTCAAAAGAAGATAAGCTCCTTGAGGGCAATAAATAGTTTCATTTTCTGCCTCAGCATGGTCAGCTCCTACCACGTGCCTCATATGGGGTAGGTGCTTAACAATCCTTTGAAATAAGTTGGACTGAGTAATTGAACTAATGAGAGAGAGAAGGCAAAGCTGTTCCAACCTTATTTTGCTTATTTTCTCTAGCAGGGAGAACAATCTGGGGACTAGAAGTGGCTAATAGGGAACTGACAGCCCAGATAAGTAAGAAAATAGAAAAGAAGGACCTAGCTGCCCTTAATGAGTTTGTTACCTGACCCAAACAAACTACAAGTTTGGGGGCTGACAGAATGAGCAATTTTGATTGCAAGACCACTATCAGTCATCTCTGCAAGATCTTAGAGAAGAAGAGAGGTACTGAGAAGGGTAACTGGGGTGTCAATTTTCAAATGGAGAGAGAATGGAGTCAGCAAACTACAGGCCAGTAACCTTGACTTTAACTCTTGGAAAAAAAATAAGACTAAACTGTTAAAAGGATGGTGAGTGAACCTCTAGGAAAGGAGATGGTGATCATCCAGAACCAGCAGGGTTTCACCAAGAACAGCTCATGCCAAACTAGCCTCATTTCCTTCTCTGACAGGGTTACTAGACCGGCAGATGAGGAGGATGCTATAGAAAATGTGGCTAGCCTGTATCTTAGCCAAATTACTAAATAAAGTGTCTCATGATAGTCTAATCATTGAAAAGCTGGAGAGAGGGGGGCTAAGAAACAATTAGGAGGATTGTAACTAGTCTAGTAGCTAAACCAAAATAGTTATAATGGTGCCATGATGGTGCCTCCTATGAAGGAGGTTTCCAAAGGAATGCCTGCGCTTGGCCCTGGGCTATTTAACATTTTCATCAATGACCTGGAGAAGGAGCTAGACGGCATGCTTATGACATTTGCAGAGGACAGAAAGCTAGGGGTGAGAGCTAATGCATTGGGTGAGCCAATCAGGATCCAGAATCTCAAATAGTTAAAACACTAGGGTGAATCTAAGTAGGAGGGATCTCATCAGTCAAATATAAAACCTTATACTTGGGTTGAAAAAATAAACTTCAGCAGACCATCATGAAAGGTTAAGTGGACAAAAGGATTCACCTGAGCCAACAGTGGGAGGCAGGGGCCAAAAAAGCTAGCACTAACTTAGGCTTCAGTATGACAGGTAATGTGGAAGGTTAAGATGATGAGAGAGAGTCATGCAGTCCAGTGCCATATGTGAAGTCTTGTGGTCAGTTCTGGGCACCACAGTTTAGGAAGGACATGGGGATAAATTTAAGAATGATAAGAGAACAACTGAGATGGTGAATGATCTCCTCTTTGGCTCAAGCAATCATGAGGATTGGTTGAAAGAATCATGGATGTTCAGCCTGATAAGGAGGCTGGAAGAGGAGAAGGAATGCGGAAAGACAGCTGTCTTCAAGTATCTGCAAGGTTAGGAGTAGATTTATTGTACTTGGCCCCAGAGAAGAGAACTACTATAGGAGTAATGGAGAAGTTGAAGAGACAAGTCTAGGCCTGACGATAATAGCACCCACATTCCAGGGCTGTGGACAGCTAAGTGGTTTTTCCAGCAGCAACATATGGCTATGAGAGTGGGGCTGTAAGGAAAGCTGAGCACCGCAGAATCTATGCTTTTGAATTGTGGTGCTGGAGAAGACTTTCGAAAGTCCCTTGGACAGCAAGGAGATCGAATCAGTCAATACTTAAAGAAATTAATTCAGGTTATTCACTGGAAAGTCAAATACTGAAGCTAAAGCTTGAATACTTTGGCCACTTAATGAGAAGATGGGGATGACTGGAAAACACTCTGATGTTGAGAAAGACTGAAGGCTAAAAGAAAAGGGGACGGCAGAGGATGAGATGGACAGATAGTATCATGGACACAATGACAGACTTCAATAGACAGCAGAGGAGGGAAGGGCCACTTGCTATGGTCCATGGGGTCACAAAGAGTCAGACACAACCGAACAACACAACAAACCCAGGTTGTTGTGAGGACCAAATGAGACAATGTCTGTAAGATGCTTTGCAAACCTCTAAGCTAGTGAGCATACCATATGTCTCCTTGGGCAAGTCAAAACTTTCCCATATCACCATTGTCTCCCTTGCTAAATGACAGTAACTATAGGGTTGGTGTGAGCAAAGTGTCTTTATAGTGCCATAGAAGTGGGAGCTATTATTACTCAGTGGTCTCAGACTATTGATGAACTTGAGAATTAAGACACAGCCAGAGCTCGGTTTGGCCCCGAGGGGCACTAATTTCCTGCCTCCCATGACCAAGCAAGGAGCTAGCACTAACCCAGCGAGTTCCCTCCTGGCTGTTTCACCTTCTGGAGTCAGCAGCTCCTCACCTCAATGGAGCCCTAGACTGTTTGTCTGAGTCTTAACTCTCTAGCCAGCACCAAGGCCTGAGGGGGACTGAAAAGCAGCATCCAGGCCCTCTGCTGCTGAGAACAGGCAGGAAGCAGCAGCGAAAGGTGAGCACTGGCACCCACCCATGAGCACAAGACTCAGGACGAGGGCCAGATCCAGCTGTTGACATCTGCTCAGCAAGAAGAGCCAGACCTCGGGGATGGAAACAAGGAGAGCTGTCCTGCAGAGAGTACAGCTGCATCTGAGGAAGATCAGATGATGAGACAGACAGACTCCAGGAGACACGAAAGGTCATCTGAGTGACAACAGGGTGGCCTGGGCAAGGGTAGAGAGTCATATGACACAGTACAGGAGGCCAGCAATGTCTAGATCGCCCTGGGAGAGGACATGCCCTGCTCTGTGCACACATCCCGGGATGTCAGCACCCTTGGCAAAGCACCAATGGTTTCATGCTACTTATAGCTCTAAGTGCCTCTATTACTTTAATTAAATGTGTTAAGGTACGGAAAAAAACTTTGCAAACCTTAAAGCATTACTTAAATGTTCCCCATTATTAGGGACAAGAACTGGACCTGTGATTTCAATGATATAGGGAAATCCCAGGTTAGGAAACTCCTTCTACCAGGGAAGAGATCTCCTTATTCTGCAACTTCTCATCACAGAGTCGCCTAGGGCACTAAAAGGTTAAGTGACTTGCCCAGGGTCACACAACTGGTATGTACCATGGGCAAGACTCCCTGACTCTCCTGACCTGCTCTCCATATATTATGCACAATGTCTCTTCTCCTTCTCCTTCTTCCTATTTCTACCACAAATCCTAATACTTTCTGAAGGTTAAGTATTGAGAAGCATTGCCCTCTCTCTGTTCCCACTCTCTAAATGGGGGAGTTTTAATAGTGGGAAGAAACAGCGTTCAGAAATAAGACGTGTGTGTGTGTGTATGTGTGTTGTGTGTCACATCTGTCTACTTTTCTTTCTGGCAGCAAAGAGCCCTGTGGCTCCCAGTAGTTCAAAGCTCTTTGGGTGGGTGGGGGGAGATCTACTCCCACTCAGAAGGGACCCAACTCCATCCTGTTCACTACCACCATCACATTTTTCACTGTCACTGCGATGCCAAGGTACCATTCATCATTACCATGTTCAGAAACGGCCCATGTAAATTCAGAGAGATTCCATTTGGCTGAGGTTTTAATGCCCAGAAGGAGTTGTCTCAAAAGAATCAGGTGACATCCAAGGCCTCCTCCAAGGCAGTGACCCAAGACACATGGTATCTCCCCTAACCCATGCCCACCATCCTACCGCAATGAAATGAGAACATGAAGCAGCAGCTCTGCCCAAAACACAGAGAAGGGTTAAAAGAGAGAAGCGATCGAGCGAGGGCCCTCCCCAGCCGGATGCTACAATCACAGCCCAGACCTGGTAATGAGAACAGGCTTGCTCCTAATCAAGAGACAGGCAAGGATCGCTTGACTGCCTGCCAAGCCAGGAAAACAAATCGTTCTCAACATCACCCCCTCCCCAGGAGCAGCTTTGTGCAGTAGCCAACGGGGATAGGGAGCAGAGACAGGAGAAGCCAAGAGGGCGTCCTGGGTGTTTCCCACGCCAGCAGACCCTGAGCTACCACACTTGGCCCCAGAAGCCCCCATGCATATCTCTGATCTTCCCCCTGCCACAGGAAAAACTGATTATCCAGAGCACTTCCACCCCAGCCTTTCTGACACATGTATTCAAAGGCTTTATGCCGATGAATTCCTTTATATTTCTGTTCAGCCCATCTTGAACACCCAAGCTCCGGTGTATTGGGGTAGGATGCCTTTGGTTATTTTATTTTATTTAAGGAGGCAAGAGTTTGTTTTGTAATATGAAAACGTAAACCTTTTGAGGAGCTCTTAGGCCTAACTGACTTCCATTTACTGCCCCGATCCTAGAGTGGATGGATTCAGAACTCTAAACTGGCAGTCGAAACAAAATCGCCCATTACAAAAAATAAAAAAAAAATTTAAAAGAATGCTTTGGGGCTGATAATATCGACAGTAAGTAAGATGCTATCACAGCTCCCCTGGAAAACAAATCAAGCTCAACTAAGCCTACTTCACAGTCACCCCCAGCACCCCCACCCCCAACACATGCATAGCATGCTTCCCAACAGTAAAAGCTTGAAGGGGTGCCCACTGGCTAAGAGCTACCCTCGGCTGCATCACTTGGAAAGAAAAGGAAGCCATCTGAATGGCAATGCTAAACAGTGTTTCAGGCAAGGCCTCTGTTCCTCACTCTCCCTGTCTATAGGCACTTGCAAAGAAGGGAGGCTGGGAGAGGAAACAGGCCTCGAAACAGGCTCAGTTTCTTTGTTCTTGAGATCATAGGTTCTAGATGCAGGGCTTTTAACCTAGGGCCTACGGATTGGTTTAATTTTTTTTATTTTTTTAATTTTTAAAAAATATTTTGATAACTATATTTCAACATAATTGGCTTTCTTTGCAACCCTATGGAGTGTATCTTATGAATTTAAAAACATGATTCTGAGAAGAGGACCATGGGTTTTGCCAGTCTGGCCTGAGGTCCTTTACCAAAAAAAAAAAGTTAAGACCCCTGGTCTGGTGGCAGCAGATGATCTCTCATCAGGAGGGAGAGACGGTCTATTCCAGCCCCCTTATTTGTCAGACAAGGAAATTGAGGAGTGTAGGATTTGGGGTTGGAAAGAACCTCCAAGGTCATCTAGACCAAACTAAAGATTTTGCAAATGAGGAAATTAAGGTCCACAGAAGGGGAAATGAATTGACCCACCTCCTCACTCCAGGTTTACCACACTCTCAAATAAACGCTGACCAGTCAGCCAGTTAATAAACATTTATTAAGTGCCTACTATATGCCAGACACTGTGCAAAGCACTGAGGATACAAAAAGAGGCAAAAGACAGTCCCTACCCTCAAGGAGCTTACAGTTTAATGGCGTAGACGACAAGCAATTATGTACAAAACAAGTTTTACACAGGATAAATAGGAAATAAATGAAAGAGGCAAGGCACTAGAATTGAGAGAGGCTGGGAAAGGCTTCCTATAGAATAACCAAACCCCGACTAGTACAATATTAAGAATGCACTGGAGTCAGAGGATCTGGATTCAAATCCTGCCTCATAACCTTGGTCAAGTTCTTTTCCTTCATCAATAATACACTGAAATTATCTCTAAACTATTTCAGTGGGATCATGATGTCATCTGTGTGGGGGTGATTCAAGTCTCTGAGCAGCAGGGGAACATGGCCAAACCTGTGCTTTAGGAGAATTAGGGCCTTTTCATTCTTTTGTGAATGCCAATGAAGCTCTCAGGACTATCCCTCTGCGCTCGCTCTCTCTCTCTCTCTTTCTCTCTCTCTCTCTCTCTTTTCCTTAATGACCAACCACCTCCCCCCCTGTCCCTGATGCCTTCCATGCCATTTCGGAAAGACAGACCATTGTTGGTAACATTCTGTTCCTTCCTTACACTCACCAGGATAGCCTTTTGCTGTCCTTTGGGTCACCTACAATTTGGATTCCTCCAAACTTGCAAGGTTCCATGAGTCACTGCCTTATCACATCACCAGGAAATTATTGGTGTTAAAAAAGATGAGCTTGTGTGGCCTGAAGCACCTCCGGTGTGTTAGGGTTACTGCAGGGCCCAAGAATCAGATGGCTGGAGCACCAAACATTTAATGGGAGATGAATCCTTCCCAAGCATTCCCTGCCCATCCTTCAAGGCCTACATCATAAAGCCTCCTCCAAGAAGGCATTTCTGATCACTCCAGCCTTGCTCCTTAAGACTCAGATAGTACCTTGTACTTTAGACTATAATTAGCTGTGTACATGTCTTACTCACCTCAAGATACTGGAAGCTCCATGAAGACAGAGATATAATGTCTCATTCATCTCTGTGCCGCCACCACCACCACCCCTGTACATACACAACATAGCTTGGGGCCCTACAATAGGCACTAAATGAAAGGGGGAAGGAGAGAGAGAAGACAACAAAGGTGAGGGAATAGGAGAGAGAAGAAAGGGAAATGAAAGACGGGTAAGGGAAAGGAAAGGGAGGGGAGAAGGGGAAAGAAGGAGAGAGGGAAGAAGGGAGGAAAAGGAAAAGAGAAGGGAGAATGAGAAAGAAGAAGGGGAGAAGGGAACATGGAAAGGAAAGGAAAGGAAAGGAAAGGAAAGGAAAGGAAAGGAAAGGAAAGGAAAGGAAAGGAAAGGAAAGGAAAGGAAAGGAAAGGAAAGGAAAGGAAAGGAAAGGAAAGGAAAGGAAAGGAAAGGAAAGGAAAGG
>CM053622.1:803819792-803964663 GCA_028646595.1 Phalanger gymnotis | reverse complement strand
AGAGGAGAAAAGATAAGGAGAGAGGGAAAAGGGGGAGGGAAAGGAAAGGGACAGAGAAAGGGGAAAGAAGAAAGAGGGAGGAAAGAGAGAGCAGAGGGAAGAGAGAGGGGAGAGAAGATAAGGAGGGAAGGAGAGAGAGAAGAAAAGGGAGCGAGAAGGGGGAAAGAGGGGGAAGATGAAAAGGAGGAGGGCAGAGGGAGGAGTAGGGGGAAATTAAATTATGAAATTCCTTCTTCCTCCTCCAACTATACCAACCTAAGGACTCACCATTTCATCAGCAGCACTTCATTTTTCTCATCTGAACAGCCTAGTGGCTAGCACACTTCCTGCTTGTCCCCACCATCTCTGTCCATCAACCAAATAGTGTGTAAACATCTACCAAATGCTATTGATATTACCTACTAACACCAGAGGAAGACAGAGCTGTAACTAGAAATTCTGGAGATCCATTCCTTTACAACTGGATGAGGTTGAGAACAGTCTACCACAGTTGAGCACAGTCAAAAGAAAAGGGGAGGTTCATTCTCAAACAAAACATCCAAGCCCCTGTGGCATGATCAACAACCACTGACCCAGCAACCCCCAAGAGGAGGTAGGGTTGATGGGAAGACAGAGGGAAGAAGCAGTTGGCAGAGAGGGCAGTGGTGAAGGTAGCTGGCTCCAAAATGAAATACTACAACAGCTGGACCCTTGTGGGTGATGACCCCCCAGTTAGGCAAAGACAGTGACTGTGCCCTGTAGTATGGGAGGGCTATGGGGACAGTAGACCAGAAGATTACCACAAGACAGAAGCATGCCCACCAGATCTTGACTACCCAGGGCTGGATCACTTACTCTTGTTACAGTTCCTACCAGCACAAATATGAACGTTGTGCTCAACAAAACCAAGAAACAATTTTCTCTAAGCATCTTCAACATAAAAGAAGCAGTTCACCGTAATGGATGGATAGCCAGACTCAGAGGTATGAAGACTTGCATTTAAGTCAAGCTTGTGACCCATCCAAATATCTTTGCCAAGAAAATCCCAAATGGGGTCACAAAGAGTCAGAAATGACTGAAATGACTGAACAAAATGACCCATCCCAGCTGTATGACCTTAGACAAGTCATTTAACTTCCTGGTTCTCTAAGGCTATAACTCTCAAAGGAGCTATGTTCTACATTGGTAGAGTTTCCTCATCTGGGGAGTTACTCAAACCAATGAAATCAGAGGTCCAACCTTTATCTCCATGACCCCTTTAAGGAATGAGCAGCTCAAGTCTCCATTTGAGTTCACCTCTCCAGGGACTGCACTCACCAAGCAGCACTCCTGGGCACCACAGCAGAGTCTATACAGAGAAGTCAGACCACGGACAGCGTCCCTAACAGCCAGGAGGTGCCCTGCAGCGTTCTAAGAGGTCTTTCTCATTCTCCTCCTGTCCCCTCAACTCAATGCATCGCCCAGCTACCCCACTGCTGCTGAGCACAGATAACAGAGCTATGGAACCGGGTCAACATCACCAGCCAGCCTCTATTTAGGCTAAAAATGACAAAGTAAGTGGCAATAAGCCTTAACGGCTCGGAAGGGAAAGGAGGTCTGTTGGAGCCAGCAAATGAATCCAAACATGGATTTGGTCCCAACAAAAGAAAACAAATCTTCTCTCACATAGACACACACTCTAATTACCGGCCTCCCCCTCCACTGCTGGATGGAGGGGAGGAGGAGGACAAATTGTCTCTTTTGTTTTTGAGAGGATGTGGTCCAGGGCAAGAAGGGCATCTCACAAGAAAGAAATTTTCTCATAAAGTCTATTTTAGCCATTCTAGCATAACAATCATCTACAATGTAAAGGAAGAAGAGAAAGATGAGAGAAAAGTACTGGTCTGTTATCAAGGAGTGTGGCACCAGGAAGGGGCAGGTAGGTGGCAGAGAGAAAGGGAGAAGGGGAGACGGTGTAGATAGAACGCCAAGAAGTCAGAAAGACCTGAGTTCAAATTTGACCTCCAACACTTCTAGCTGTGTGACCCTGGGCAAGTCACTTAATCTTGTTTGCCTCAGTTTTCCTCATTGTAAAATGAGCTGGAGAAGGAAATGGCAAACCACTCCAGTATCTCTGCCAAGAAAACCCCGAACGGGGTCACGAAGAGTCGGACACAATTGAATAACAAATTAGCGCTGGGGAAAAGAGCTTCCTAGCTTGCAAACTATATGAATCCAGCCACTCTTTCCCAATATATCTTTCCAGCCTTGTTATACATTAGTTCCTTTACCATACTCTACAGTACAGCCAAACTGGCCGACTCGTTATTCTTCATACAAGCTACTATATCTCCCTCCTCCTGGCCTTTGCATTGGTGGTACCCCATGCCTGGGATGCATGCATACACACATACCACACCACCACCTTTTAGAATCCTTAGTTTCCTTAAAGAAATAATTCAAGTACAACTTCATACATTCTGACTTGCCTGATTCTGCCCCCCACCCCAAGTCCAATACAGCTCTTCCTGCCCTCCCTCCTGATGGTACCATGTATTTTGTGTCTGTGCTACAAGTTTTTATGTACCTGTAGACTCCCTCAACAGAATGGAAGCTGTCTTGACAGGCAGAGACTGTTTGTCTTTTGCCTTGGCACTCCCAGAACCTGGCACACAATAGATACCCTAGTAAACGCTTATTGCTGTGTCTTTAAGGACAGATCTACAGAAGATATCTAAATACAGACATGAATTCCGTAGGATGTCAAAGTATAAAGAGACAGTGATGATCTCCATAGGCGAGAGCTCAGCCACACATGGGAGAGCTATCACAGTAAGTCCGCAGAAACTGATTATCATTTAAAATCATCAGGAATAGCCCTATTGGACAACACCTTAGTATCTGAGCACTATATATGCCAGCCCATTTTACAGTATCTTAGGACCTCAGTGCCTCTCTAGTCCAGCCTATAATCTGACCCAATAAGCCCTTCCATTGCATTCTTGACAAGGGATCAGCAAGGCTTTTCTTGAAGACCTCCAGGAGTAGGATGGAAAGAGCAGAGAAATCCAGTGAGGCCTGAGCCAGCCCATTTTAATTGTTGGGAAGTTTGAGGTTTATTTTTTCTTCTGGAATCAAGGATAAATCTGCCTTTCTGCAAAATCTGCCCAGTGTTCCAGGTTCTGCCTGGGCCAAGCAGAATCACTCTTCCCCATTACAGCCCTTCACATAAATGTGTGTATACATATGTATATTTATGTTTTATATACATATATGTATAAACATTTTTTCCTTAAAACTATCATGCTGCCTCCCTCTATGCCCAGCCAAGTCTTCTCTTTTGGAGGCTAAACACGCCCAAATTCTTCAGCCAATGTTCATATGACATGAACTCAAGACCCTTCCCCATCCTGGCTGCCCTCCAGTTTACTGATGCCCTTTCTAAAATGGAGCAGCCAGCAGTGAGGACGATACTCCAGGTGTAGTCCGACTAGGGCAGAACAGAGCCTGGCCAGTACCCCACTCCTACCCCCATTTCCAGACATGATACAGCCCAAGATCCTGCCATGTCACACTGTTGACTCCTATTGGCTTACAGGCCAATTTATCCAAAACAACTGTCGTATTCTTCTTCTTCCTTTTTTTTCCCTTTGGAGACAATTGGAGTTAAGTGGCTTGCCCAGGGTCACACAGCTAGTGGACAAATTTGAACTCAGGTCCTCTGAACTCTAAGGCCAGTGCTCAATCCATGACACTACCTAGCCGCCCTATTCTGTTCTTCTTCAATTCAAGTTTATTCAGTTAAATTCACAAATATTTATTAAATGCCTAGAGTGTGTCAGACATTGGGGCCACCCCCTTTTAACCAAAATAACTACCCATTTCTCTGGCAGTGTGAAGTTTACAAAGCTCTTTACAGATATTCTATCATTTGAGTCTCACAACCCTGAGGGGCAGGTGCCATGATGATTCCCATGATGGATAATAATGACAGCTAGCATTTCTATAGCTCCCATTGTACGCCAGGGACTGTGGGCAAGTGCTTCACAAATATCTTAATTGACCCTCACAACAACCCTGGGAGACAGGTGCTGTGGTCATTCCCATTTTATAGATTAATAATCGCCAATATTTCTATTGCTCCCACTATATGCCAGGCACTGTGGGCAAGCACTTTACAAATACCTTAAACGATCTCCACAACAACCCTCATTTTACAGTTAAGGAAGCTGAGGCAATCAGAGGTTAAATGACTTGACCAAGCTCACACAACCAGTATCTGAGGCTGGCTGGCTTTGAACTCAGGTCTTCCTGACTCCAGGCCCAGTGCTCTCTACCACTGCCTAGTCTCTGAATTCTCTCTTAAGCCCCTGAATCCAGCTATGAGAAATTTCTCAGTCCTGGAACAGAGTCAAATGCTGAGTTGCTGGGAATAATCAGAGTCTCCAAAGCAAGGAACGGGCATTTGCACGTCGCTTGCTGTATTCAAACAGAAGGGTTGGGTATTTATGTCTACTTCTTGTGCTATTTTATTTACAGAAATGCTTCTTTGCTCCCACCACAGGCCTCTCACAGCCCCACAGCAGCACCCATGCCCTGGTACCACCACTGCCCAAAGGACATGAAAGAGCAAAACCAAGTTCGCGCTTCTGGAGGGCCTTGGGATCCCCACGAAAGACGGCGCCTGCCTCCAAATTGTACACAGCTGACTGAATCCCCAAACCCCCTCAGGCCTCGAGAGCTATTTATAATATCATTACACCCAAAACACAAACTGTTGTTTGCAGCTTTTCAGGAGATGCCTCATCCAAGGCTCATTCTCAATTCCGATTTCCATATGGGCACAAGGCAGGCAGGTACCAGCAGAATGCCTCTTGGTCATGTTTCAAGATTTGGGGGAAGGGGGTAGGGGGAGGGACAGAGATATCCTCAGAACACAAGGATGCTATTTCTGTCTGGGAAGCCTCAGCCACACCACCAGCTTTACCAGCTTCCCACTCAAGAAAGGGATCTGCTATCCAAAAGGGAGAGCCTTCCTATCCTCCACTGGGGACCCCTTGCCCCACCAGAACTGGTGCCAAGCTCTCTGGGTGAAGCCTTTGTTTTCTTACCCCGTTCTCTGCTCAGATTGGCAGTTCTCAAAACATGCTTTGTGCTCTCTCTCTCTCTCTCTCTCTCTCTCTCTCTCTCTCTCTCTCTCTCTCTTTCTCTCTCTCCCTCCCTCCCTCCCCCTTTTCCTGATCTATTTTAAGAGCTGTATTTTTAGGAAGAGCAAATGCGCTGGGTTTTTATATTCAGCGATCAGCAAGCTCTCCACTAGTGGCTGCTCCATCCTTGAGACTCCCCGATCCCAGTTACTATTTATGTTGTTCTCAGTGAGGTTCCCCTCCACACGCCCTCCCCTCCATAGAGGAAGAATACATCAAGGAAGGAGGAAGGCCGGGGGAGACAAAGTCGGGAAGGAAAAACAGATAAAGAAAGGGAAATCTAGTGCAAACAGCAGAGAACCAACATGTAGACTCTTGGTGGTCGAGGGAAAGCCCCAGAAAGGGGGGGGGCGGCAAGGAAGGAATTTACAATTGTACAATCAATCAAACACAGAACTCCTACCCAACCCGCTCCAAAAAAAAATAAAACAAAAGAAACACAGTTTGAGGAAGGGGGAATGATCAGCAAGTTCTAATCCATTAGAAGTGGAGGAAACCTCAGAGGTCATCGGATCATAAGGTTATATATTTAGAGCTGAAAGGAAACAGCGGTCAATGAGTTAATGAGCACTTATTAAGCACCTACTATGTGCCAAGCACTGTGCTAAGTACCAAGCCTCTAATAAGGAGCTCATAACCTAAGGGAGTCCAAAGACTTCATTTTGTAGATGAGGAAACTGAGGTACAGAGAAGTTAAATGACTTTCCCAAGGCTACACATTGACCAAGATGACCTTCAGAGTTGGAGTTCATTGATTTCAAATCCCATGTGTTTTCCATTGGACCATCCCCCCTCCCAGTTCCCACTGCTTTCGTTTAAAGATCTCACTTCTGAGGGTGGGGTGGGGGTGGGGAAACACCATCATTTTATACGTAGGGACTTTCCTGGCCAAAGAACAATGGAGATCTTGAATGGGCACTATTCATAAACTCATAGACTATTAAAACTAAAAGGGACCTTGGTGGTGATTCTAGTCTGATCCTCTCACTTTACAGAAAAGGAAAGCCCAGCCCCCAGAGGAATCACAGTACCCTGGTTCTAGAGGTGGCAGGGACCTCAGACACTATCTATTCCAACATCCCCCCCCATTTTACAAATGAGGAAACCGAGGTGCCCAGGGAAGTGAAGTGATTTCCTCAAGGTCATATAACCTATAAGTTAACTGTGGCAAGATTTGAACCCTACTTATCTGTCCCCAGAGCCAGTGCTCTTTCCAGTGTCCCACAAGTGACTTGCCCAAGGTAACCAAGATGGTAGAAGAGCCAAGATTTGAACTTGATTTAGTTCACTCTTTCCACCAATCCCTAGTGATGTTCCATAGCTAAACTCTGTCACTTCATAAGTGAGTCAATAATACTGGAACCACACCATTAGTCACTGGATCCTATTTGCTATTTCTCTGGAAGCAGGGCATAAGCGTCAGAGAGACCATCAGATTTGGAGCCAGAGGGTCTGTATTTGGCTTCTGGTTCTGCTAATGAATAATCTTGAATAAATCCCTTCATCTCTCTATTCCCAGTTTCCTTCTTTAAAATGGGGGTAGTGGGGGAGGGCGGTGTTAGACTAGATGACCTCCAACTCTACATTCTATGACCTTACTGTGTTCTACTTGTCTCAAGAGTCTTATCTCCCACACCAAGCTACAAGGTCCCTTCAAAGATCATTGGACGTGCAGATTAAGCATAAGACGATGCTTAATAAATATTTATTAAATTAAATTGAATTTAACCACTGCCCACAGGGGCAGTCAGCAGTACATCCTGAGAGTTCCATGGAGGATCCTCATTCATTATTAAGTGCCTACTATGTGCCAGGAATTGGGGACAAAAACAACATGATCCCCAACCTCAAGGAAATTACATTCCCTTGGGGAAAACAACACGTACAGAAAAGGAACAGGGTCTAGGTCTGTGATTCCTTCGGTAAAGGGAACTCACAGATTAGGGAACTCCTTCTACCAAAGCAAGTTGACACGTTTTCTGAAACTTATGGTGTTAGAGAGTACACAAGAGCACTGAAAAAGCACTGAAAAATTTGCCCAGCATCACACAGCATGTGCCAAAAGCTAGAATTTGAGCCCAGGTCTTCCTGGATCAAAGTGGGATCTCTATCCACTATGCTATCCTGCAAATAAATGTGTATACACGCACACACACACACACACACACAGTAATTTTAGGAGAAACTCAGATATCGGTTATCATAGATCTTGCACATGATCATGGGTAGTTTATTGTTTATTGTTCATCTTGCATTTTCTAAGAGGACCAATGACATCACTGATGTCTTGACTTGTGAGTGAATTGGATTTAAATGATGTAGGGCTGTGCAAAGTCATTGGCCTCAAGTCACTCTCTATTCCTGAGTCATCAAAGTCCGGTGGCAGTACAAAAGTCAAGACAACTGGAGATGGCCCAGGATGCCCCGGATGACCTCGGCAATAGGGAGCATACCTCAAGATGGACAGCTGTTGGGGTATTTCTGGCTCAAACTCTTGCCCCCCTACAACTAGATCCCAAACTAGGACAGCTGAGAAGATGTGCTGCTGAGCATCAGTATATAAGTCCACGTGTACAGATGGCACCATGCCTGGCCACGACTTATTTCACACACTGATTGAGAAAAAGTTACCAGACTTGAGTCTTCTATATCACCTAGCCCTTCTGAAAGAGCCCATCTAAAAGAAAGAAAGGGTCATGGAGATGCTCCAGACGAAGGCAAGAGAATAACAATTCCTCTTACACAGAACATCTGGACACTTCGAAGAGAAGATAAGATAAGCTCTCTTCAAAAAAGGCCAACATTCTCCGTCACCCTCAGCCCTGTCATCCCCAAGACTCAAATCCCAATGATCCGGGCAGAATAGCGTCCTACTTGAGCAACAGCTGAACTATTAAGAAGCCCAAGTTCTGCCTAGAAGTGGAGACGGTCCATAGAAAGAGCACTGGGCTAAAAGTCAAGACACCTGGATTCTGGACCCAGGTTGGCCACTATCTCTGTAGCTCTTGGCAAATCATATTACCTCTCCAGGCATTGGTTTCCCTCTCTAGAAAATGAGAGAAACATACATAATCATCATTCTCATTAACATCATCACCGTCAATATCATCATCACCATAATCAGCAGCAGCAGCATTACCATCAGCATCATAACCATTACCTTCAGCATCCTATTATCATCGCCATCATCGTCATCACCATAATCAACAGCAGCAGCATCACCATCAGCATCATAACTATTATCATCATCACCAACATCACCATCATCATCATCATTAACATCATCACTATCAGCATCATAACCATTACCATTATCACCAACATCGCCATCACCATCATCATCATCATCACCATAACCATTACTATCAGAATCATCAGCGCTATCATCATAGCTAACATATATAGAGGCTTAAGGTCATGATGGTTTTTCAGGCTGCCGTACATCTTATTTAATAATAATATCTAGTATTATATAGTATTTTAAGGTTTGCAAAGCATTTTGCAAATATTTAATTTTATCATCACCACAACACTGGGAGGTAGGTACTACCTCATTGATATGAGGCTCACGTGTACAGATGGCACCATAACTGGTCACAATTTGTTTCACCCATTTGATTGAGTCAATGTTAACAGACAAAAGCTTTTTACATCACTCAGTTATTATTAGCCCCATTTTCAAATAAGGAAACTGAGGCAGACAGGGGAAGTGATTTGCCCAGAATTATACAGCTAATAAGTATCCGAGGCCAGATTTGAACCCACATCTTCCAAAGTCTTTCTAAAAGGCTCTATCCACTGTACCATCTAACAGCCACCACACAACAACCCTGTGAGATAAATATCATTGTCCCTACTTTGTAGATGGAAAAAAATTTCCTCAGAGAAGTTAATCATGATCATATAACTAGTGGATGTCAGAAGTGGGACTCAGACCCAAGTCTCTCTTGGCTCTTTCTACAACAAATAATAACTCACTTTTCTGTAGAATCTAAGATTTCCAAAGCAATTTCCTCAAAAGAAACCTAGAGACCGGGCAGTAAAAGTATTACTAACCTTATTTTATAGATAAAGAAACTGAGGCTCAGAGAGGTTCCATGGTCTCCCCAGGGTCATAAAATTAGGAAATGTTGGAAAGAAACCAACCCACGTCTTTTGATAATAATCCAGTGAGAAGACTCTAAGGTCTCTTCCAGTGCTCATATTGTGAATCTAGAAAGGCATCCATTCTCTTCGTACTCCTCATTTACGTTCCATTCCAAGGTTGTTGTTTTTCCTTCATTCTTGAAGAGGATCATGACATCAGGGAGGTGATGTCATGACACGCAAGAGAACTGGATTTAAGTGAGGCAGAACTATGCAAAGTCACCAGCCTCACTTTCTCCTCCAGAGCCATCTGGATTCAGTGGCAAGATACAGATCAGGACCACTAGAGATGGCCCAGGATGCAGTGGGGAACCTTGGCCTTTTTAAGCTAAGGTCCTTAACATGTCTCAGTTTGATTGAGGGAATGCCCATTCAGTGATTAAGGCTGGGTAAGAAATGAGGCAGAGAATGGCCTCTGTACCTAGGCAAAAAAAAAAAAAATAATATCAATCTGTGGGAAGAAGACCCTAAGGGTTTCTGGCCAAAACAGAAACAATTGCTATTTACATTCACTCTAAGTGAAGTTTGAGTGATTTTGAAGAAAGGAAATGGTACCACAGATCTAAATAAGTGTGAATGTGCCAATGATTTATGCCATCTGTAAACTATATGTCAATGACCTTGGTTTTAATTTCTGGCAAAATTCTAGAATGCAATACTAAAGGGATTAGGTTAGTAAACATCAGGGCAGCTAGGTGGCACAATGGATAGAGTGCCCCTCCAATGGAGTCAGGAAGACCTGAATTCAAATATGCCCTCAGACACTTGCTAGCTGTGTGACCCTGGGCAAGTCACTTAACCCTATTTGCCTCAGTTTCCTCATCTGTCAAATGAGCTGTAGAAGGAAATGGCAAACCACTCCAACATCTCTGCCAAGAAAACCCCAAATAAGGTTATGAACAGTCGAACATGACTGAAATGACTCAACTACACAAACTGTAAACATCATGAAAAGGAATCAGAAATTACAGAGTCACCATGGCTTACTGAAGAGCAGGGAATGTCAGACTAAGCTGACTTCCTCTTGTGAACTAAGTGCTAGTACAATTAGGTAGATTTGGAGCTCTTAAATGTCCAGACCCCAAAAATAGTCATTAATGGTTCCATGCCAACTTAGAAGGGAGAGTCCCTGGGATCTGTGCTTGGCCTTGTGCTGTTAAGGATTTTTAGTTTGAATGTGGCTAAAGACATAGAAGTGTTTGCTTAAGAAATATGCAGGTAACACAAATCTGGGAAGGATAACTAAAATATTGGACGTCTGAGTTGGTATCCAAAAGGCTCATGCACTGGGATAGATCAAAAAAGATGAAATTTAGTGGAGACAAATGCAAAGTCTAACACCTGGGTCCAAATAATCAGCTTCAGAAGTACAAGATCTAGGAGGCTTAGATAGACAGGAATTCCTCTTCTAATTTCTTTTCTAGTCTATAACCTGGTAAACTATAAGCTCAATGTGAGTCCACTGTGATACGGCAGGTGAAACTAATGAAATAATAGGCTGTATCAAAATAGGTAGAGGGTACAGGGCTTTGTCTCACTCTAGTCACGTGAATATTTATTAAGGGCCTACTATGTGCTAGGCACTGCACTAAGCACTGGGGATACAAAAAGCAGCAAAGACAGTCACTGCCCTTAAGGAGCTTACACTCTACTGATGGAGACAACTTGCAAAGAAATATATACAAAGCAAGCTACATACAGGATAGATAGGAAATAATTAACGGAAAAATGGTACTGGAATTACGAGGGATTGGGAAAAGCTTCCTGTAGAAGATGGGATCTTAGATGGGACTTCAAGGAACCCAGAGAAGGCAATAGGTAGAGATGAGGAGGGAGAGCCTTCCAGCCAGAGAAAATACCTGGAATGGAGAGATGGGAGTGTCTTATTGTAGAACAGCCAGAAGGCCAGCTGGACCAAAGAGATCCAGTGCCTCCTGGAGGGTTGCAACCAGTCTTATGGTCTTTGTTTTGGGAAAGGCATTGATAAAGTGAAGAATGTCCAAAAGAGAACAAACAGGATGGTGAAGAGTTGTGAGAGCATGCTCTGTGAGGACTGGTTGAAAGGAGTGGAAAGGTATAGTCTGGAGAAGAACACTTAGGAGGGGCCATTAGAGCTCTCCTCAAGCATTTAAAAGGGCTTCCTTCAAGACAGCTTCATCAAGAGGCCTTTCTCCCTTCTCTCTGGTACTAATCCCTTCCCTCTGGGAGTATTACCTCCCCTCTGCTCTACATTTATCTTGTATGTGCAGAGTTGTCTGCATGTTGTCTATCCCCAAGGGAGCTCCTTGAGAACAGGGACCATGGTTTTGCTCTTTGTAGCCTTGATGCTTGGCACAATGCCTGGCAAATAATAAGTATTTAATAAATGCTTGTTGATTGATTGATTAATTGGAAAATTATCTACAGAGAGACATTATAATTGAACCCATAACAGTTAATGGAGAGAGAGAGAGAGAGAGAGAGAGACAGAGATAGAGAAAGAGAGGGAGAGAGAGAGAGAGAGAGAGAGAGAGAGAGAGAGAGAGAGAGAGAGAGAGAGAGAGAGAGAGAGAGGAGAACCCTGGGAGAGAATGAGACCCTTTTACTTGGAAGCTAGCTGGAGTAAAGGGGAGTATTGTGAAATAAAGCTGGAAAGGGAGGCTAGGGAGGGCCTTAGATGTCAGGCTAAGGTGTTTGTAGTCTATTCTACAGATAATGGAAAGCCATAACAGGTTTTCCAGCAGAGGAATAAAATGCTGTATGTTGAAAAGATGATTTGAGCAGCTGCATGAAGGATGGATTGGAGAGTGGGAAAGACTAGAGGCAGGAAGACAAACTAAGAACCTAAGGCAACAGTCCAGATGAGGACTGATGAGGGCCTGAGAAGGCACCAAGCAGAGCCCCAAGGGATGCTGCTAAGTCAGTGACACAGCCAAAACAGAGACCACAGACACAGTCACTAAACACAGTCTGATGCTGACACCCTGGGTAGAAGTCAGGACCAAGACCAAGTCTTCATCAGTCACATTGGCTTGGAGGTTCAGGGCACAAGCCAGCTGACATGAAGACCGATGGATGCCTGGCCTGGACTTTGGATTAATGTGCTTCACCAGAGACTGGGATAGAGACACAGTGTACCATGGAAGAGAATGGCAACACATCCTCCCTAGCCTACAGAATCCTCACTTTCCCGAGGCCGGTTGGCCTTGCTAGCAGGCTACTTTGGAGCACCAGGCAGGGGACATCTGTACAGCCCTTGGGGCTTCTCAACTTGGCAGCCACCAAAGGATCAGTCACCTCCAGGTCTTTGAGCTCTGCTGGCTATCAAAGCAGTCAGGCCAGGTCCAAGGGAGGGAACAAAAAGTAGAGAAGCAAGGTGTTTGCCTAGAGGTAGGGAGACAAGTTGTGTGGGGACACTAGGAGCAAACCCCGTAGGTAAATATCTGCAACCAAAATCTAGCATGTTAATTAGCCTGCTAATTCTCACTCACTGTTCATCACAAAAACAAAACAATAGGCAATATGCTGATTGACTATAATTAGACATGGATGACCTACAGGCAAGGCAAAGATGTTAACGGTTTAAGCCCACACTGGTCCTGGAGCTCAGCTGCTCAATTTCCCCTGCAGGGCCCCTTTACCCAGGTAGTCACCTAAAATTTATTAAGCGCTTAGTATGTGCCAGGTACTGTGCTAAGGGAGAAGGAAGGATAACATTGGATAGAAGATACCAAGCCACATGCCTGAGAGCAAAGGATCCATCTTGGAAGATGGATCATAGAATGTGGAAAGACCTTGGAGTCCAATCATTGAGGACAAGGTCCAGCCAGCAAATCCAACCAAGCCAGAGGCAGAGCCTGAGACTCAGACATGGAGTAATTTGCCCACCAGAAGGGGGATCTGAACAGAGAAGATGGGAAATCCTTTCTTGGATGTCATCCTGAATGAATGATAATAATTTGAGGTTGTGTGAGGTAATAGAGGGCCAGCCTTGTAGTCAGAAAGACTTGCATTCACAGCCTTCATTAATTCATTTAATAAGCATTTATTAAGATTTTAAGAGTTTAATTTTATTAAAAATATAGCAACATAACATCGGCATTATTGGACATATCCTTACTAGTACCATTTAATATTGACTCTAACCACAAACATGTATCACCATGTAGCACATTATTTCTTCAGATGTTTACATTTTCATCAATTTGGTTCCAATAAGCATTTATTAAGCACCTACTAAATGCACTAGCGACTCAGAGACACAAATGAAACACTTCCTGTCTTCAATGAGTTTACAATCTACCGGAAGGAAACAACAGTACACAGCTAAGCAAATGTTTAAAATATACAAACCAAACACAGACTAATTGGAGGGACAACTAAGGGACAGATAAGATCTCAGACAGAAGGTAACACTCAAACTGAGCCTTGAAAAAGCTACGCATTTAAAGAGTCAGAAGGGAGATAGGACAGTGTTTCAGGCAGAAAGAAGAGTCAGTGAAAAGCAGCCACGGAAGGAGATAGAATGGGAAATGCTGGGAATAGCAAATAGACCAGTTGGGCTGGGATGTAGAATATGGAAGGAAGAAAAGGGAATTTAGTCTGACAGTGACACCTACTCCTCTGACACATATATATATCTATGTGACCCTGGAGAAGTTACTTAACTTCTCAATGCCTTTGGACAATTCCTGAAGACTATCTTAGGAAGTCAGTCAATTAATATTTATTAAGCACCTACTATGTGTCAGGCACCACACTAAGCACTGGGGATGCATAGAAAGACAAAAGATAGTCCCCTGCTTTCAAGCGGTTCACATTCTAATATGGAAGACAATATGCTAACAGCTATATGTAAACAAATTTATAGATGGAAGAAACTGGAGATAATTGATAAGAGAGAAGGCGCTGAAATTAAGGGGGAACCAAAAAGGCTTCTTGTAGAAGGTGAGCTGAGACTTGAAAGGAAGCCAGGAAAGTCAAGAGATATGTGTTCCAGGCGTGGAGGAGAGCTGGTGAAAATGCCTGGAGTTGGGAGATGGAGCATCTTACAAGAGGAACAGCAAGGAAGCCAGCGTCATTGGGGAACTGCTGGTAAGCACTGGTGAAGGGAGGTCCCACACTGAAAGTTCTCACACACACTGATAAAGTACTTTACTTAAATTAACTCATCTAAGCCTCACAAAAACACTGCGAGTTATATACCACAACTATCCCTATCTTCACTTTATGAAGGAAGAAACTGAGGCTAGTCACAAAACTAGAAAATATCGGAGATAAGATCAGAACCCAAGTCTTCCTGATGAGTCCAGCCATTGTATAAAAAAGAGCAGGAGGAGGAGGGTGGGGCAGACAGGAGAGAATGTTCCCTGTTCCCATCCAGTGTTTCTCTACCATGCTAAAATGACTTAGGGTTCACTAAAGCCAGTGGTTCCAAGCTGAAAGAGACCTTGAGAGTCCTCTAAGCAAAGCCCTCCCTTTTACAGGCCCAAATGGGGGAAGGCCACACTACTTAGAGAGCTGGGCTTCAAAGTGGGGTCTTCAAACCTTCAAACCTGTAATCTTCCATCACTTTTCCTACTGGATCTCAAAGCCTGCCAGACCTAATGATCCCTCTGTGAAACGAGAGGAGTTGGGCCAAGCCCATCCACCCCACCACCCTCTATCTTTCCATCTTCTCACTCAGCCCCTTTCCTGAGTTCATCTCAGTCGACCAACACCAGGCTTGCTCAACGAGGACAGCTGCAGATGAGGAGGGGAGAGGACAAGGTCCCAAAGGAGGCTGGGCAGTTACCAGGGGCTCCCTCCTCTGCCTACTTTAGAACAGTATACCTCCTATAGATCATTCCCCAGTCACCCTATCCAAGTGTCCATCTTCCCTTTGGGGCCATCTGGGCCTACCAGGGAGTCGTGCATGTTTCTGAGCAGGGCTTAATGTGGGGCAGAAAGACCAAACCCTCTCATCCAGCCCCCTCAGCCTGCCTATCACACTGGACTTTGGGGAAGGGGTAAATTGAAGGAGGCAGACTAGGAAGAAGGAAAAGAAGAATATCAGGGCGGGGGAAGTAGATACAGTCAGAGACAGTGAGACAGATAGATATGCACAAAGACAGAAACAGAGACAGAAACAGAAAGAGACAGAGACACAAAGACAGAGAAAAGAAGGAGGAAAAGGAAGAAAGGAGAGGAAAAGAAAAAAGAAGAGAGAAATGTATAAAAAGAGGAGAAAGAAGGGAAATATCTAAGAAGAAGAGGAAGAAGAGGAGGAAAGCAATGGCAAAGAAAGAGAAAAGAAGAACAAGAAGAGGAAAGAGGAGGAAAAGGGATAGGAAGAAGAGGAAAAAATGTCTAGGAAGAAAAGAAGAGGAAAAATGTCAAAGAGAAAGCATAAGAAACGGCTAAGAAAGAGGAGGGAGAGGAGGGAGAAGAGCAAAAGGATTAGGAAGAAGAGAGGAGAAAAGAGGAAAAAAGAACTAGGAAGGCAAAGAGAAGACAAGGAAAGAAAGTCACACTCCCCATTTACTTACAGAGGCTCATTGGGAGGAGAGCAGAAGTCAAACTACCAAAAACAATAACCAGACTGCCACACTATGATCTCCTTCTTTTATTGTCCCAATGGCTTCCTGGGGGCCATTTGGCTCCGCTCCAGGCACTGTGGACGATCTGCCCAAACATAGTCCAAAGAGTGTCATCACCACCAGCTGTCTTCTTCCCATTTCTCTCCTCCCCCCTCACCCCACCCCACACACCCCAACCAATGGAGTGGGAACAGAAGGGAACAGAAAAACTAGGAAATTGCTAAAGTGAAAAGAGACAAGGTCAACTGACTAAGTGGACCTGACACGGAGGGAAGAAGACTCAGAGATGCAACACAAACAATTTAACTATCGGCCACCCAGAAGAGGCTTCAAATTCAGAAGCCGAAGCCCCTTCACTGGAAAATCCCATGAGAAAAAACGAAGGCTGTTTATTTTCTCCTATCCTCATGCTAGGATTTAAGCCCAACGTTTATCATACTCTGCATTGGGTCATTTAGTGCAAGCAAATTACGTTAAATATTTCATTCATTAAATGGCTCCAGCTATTATGAATTCTACCTTAAGCTGAGCACAAAGTTAATTCTTTTTGCACTTATTCAATAATATGAAATAACTACCTTAAATGAATATTTTACAGTTTGCAGTAGAAAGTATTTATTAGCAATCCTATTCCTTTTAGAGTCCCTCTTAAGGGGGGCTCCAATGCCTTATGAAATTTAAACAGTCAAGATGGAACAATTACCCTGAGAAAGTTCTGTTGGATTCACTTTCAATATGGCAGACAAAATGCTCCCTCCTTCAGCAACCCACCAACCACCTGGTAGGGCTGCAATCCTTTCAAGCGGTTGAAATCAAACCCCACCCCACCCAATCAATTTGATTCTTTGATACTGTTTAATCTGTGGAGTTAATCCTCCCACCAAAATATCTGATTGTTAGGAAGCTGCCAAATCTAAATTGCCCTCTGCATATTAGTAGGCAGCCTTCATGAACTGCTGTATTCAAATTTATCACCCAGTGACCACTATTCTCTGTTGTGTGTCTTTGGCACTTAGCCAGACTTGGGATTTGTGATAGGGATGGAGAGGAATGCCTGATATTCACTCTCAGTGTTGGGAGCAAGAATTCCAACAGTGTGGAGAAAAGACGCCCAGAATCTCCAGGTCCGAGACTATTTCATTTGTGTCTTTATCCTCAGTCCCTACCATAGTGCTTTTGACATAGTAAGTACTTGCTTTCCCTCCCAGATCAATATCTTTGATTGATATCTTTGTGACAATAATCCAACCATCTTCTGTTTTAACTCTTGCCCAGTCCTCAGTCACTGAATGGGCATGGCCTCAGACAAACTGAGACCCGAGAAAGACCTTAATTGAGAAAAGCCAAGGTCACTCACTGCATCCTGGGCCGTGGCCAGTTGTCTTGACCTTTGTCTTGCCACTGGACTTGGATGAGAGTGAGGCTGGTGACTTTGCCCAGCCCTGCCTCACTCAAATCCAATTCACAAGCAAGTCGGGACATTGCCCTGCAATGTCATTGGTCCTCTGTGAGAAGGAATGACCAACAAGAAGAAGAAGAACGGGTTCTTAAATGAACGGAATCAAATCAAAATGAAAATAAGGTCAGGTGATGGATGACGGGACCTTTACTTCTTACTCTCCTCCAGATTCCTCACTACTTGACCCACATCACAAGCTTCTTCCTGACTCCATGTACCATCCATGCTTGGATAGGTATCTAAGCTTCACTCATCCTTACACACCCAGGCCCCTCTCCTCCATGAAGCTTTCCCTGCCTACCCCAAGCCTACCATGATCCAATTAACACTTGTGATCACTCCGCATGACGCCCTCCAGGGAGGAGAAACCCACTTCTTTTCAAGGTAGCCCAATACCCCTTTGGACAGGTCCACCTATAAGGAAGTTTTTCCTTTCATTCATTCCAAATCTGCCTCTTGTCAGGGCCAACCCTTTACTCCTAGCTCAATAAACCTAATCTCTCCTTTGCCCTTCAAATCCTAAGGACCACTATCATGTCTTCACTAAGTCATCTCTTCTTCAAACTAAACATCTCTCCTATCCATTCATTCATTCATTTCTTGGACAAGCATTTAATAAGTGGCTAGGCACCAAGAAGCAATACTGCAAAGTGAATTAGTAAGGGCCTTCCGGGTAACTCTTTTATGGCTATGCGATACAGAAACGTGTCTATTTGCATGGATAGAAGCTTCTCTAGTATTTTTTAAAGTGTTAGGCTCTGGAGATACAGGACAAAAAAAACCTGTCCTCAAAAAGCTAATATTGTCTTGGGGCAATGCAAGGTGCAGATGAGTAGGTACCCACTCTACAATGAAGAGTCTTAGAGTTGCCTAGGGTACTGAAAGCTTAAATGATTTTCCAGGGTTACACAGCCAATACCCCTCAAAGGAAGAACTTGAATCTAGGAATTTCTAACTCCAAGACTAAGTCTTCATCTACTATGCCATGCTACCTTTTCCCCCCATTTGCAGATGAAATAACTCTCTATGAGATTATATGATTTGCCCAAAGTTGTACATCTAGTAAGTTACTAAGGCAGGATTTGAATCTAGCTCTTCCCGATGTCAAGTCCACGTGAATTAGTTTTAAAGAAAGACAGAAATTGGCTTCTTGTGATTAATCTATCCTCAAAGAAACAATGACCCACCCAACAACTGGACTTCCTCAAGGGACAGCTAGGTGGTGTAGTCGATAGAACACAGCCCCGGAGTCAGTAAACCTGAATTAAAATCTGGCCTTGGACACTACCTGTGTGATCCTGGCAAGTGACTTAACTCTATTTGCCTCAGTTTCCTCATCTGTAAAATGAGCTAGAGAAGGAAATGGCAAACCACTTCAGTGTCTCTGCCAAGAAAATCCCAAATAGGGTCATAAAGAGTCAGACGTGACTGAAATGACTCAACAACAAAGTTGGCCCGGGGCATGAGAGAATGCCTTTGGAGATGAAAGCCTGTTCGGTCCCCTTTTCTATTTTAAAGGCTGAGAAAAACTGAGTGAATATCATTTCCATTAATGAAAGCCTTCCCTGTACTCTGAAGCACCTGGAAACAGCTTATATTTTAAAAACAAAATTGTACCTTTGATGCCCATAGCATGGCCTAGTGCCTGAGAAGAGTTAATTTTTAAGATAAAAAATACTATTGATAAATAATCATTTGTGTGACATTTGATGACCATCTGAGATGCTGGCCTCCTTCTCCTATTACTCCCACCCAGAGCATAAATAAGGTGCTTCAGGAAAGCCAGACTATTCCAAGGGAGGTTCCAGTTATCTCTTCCCTCACCCTCAGATAATTTGGGCACATTCTTGATAGTTAAGCCAAGGTCATTATTCTTCCTAATGGAAACAATAGCCTCTGGGCATCGTAGCATGCTCCCCATCCTACCTGCATCAGTGATTACTGAAAATAGACCAGAGATTGGAGGAATCCTGTTATCTAGCTTCAGTGAAATAAAAACACCAGAAATAATATATCATCCCATCTTCTGCTTGCCACTCATCAGGCCTAAGATTCAGAAAATTGTTGTCCTTTCAATGTTCTTTATAAACAAACCTTAACTGAATAATGGGGCAGTGTTGCCTAATGGACAGAGTTAAGAAGATAGGGATTCAAGTCCTGACTCATACTAGCATGATATGTCCGTTGTCCTCAGACAAAACTCTCAATCTATCGGTGCCCTGGGCCTATAAGTTACTAAGGAGTCACCTCTCTGTATCTGAAGAGGGATTCTCCACTTGGAAGGTCCTCAACACTAGAGAAAGCACAGGTTCAGACCAAATTATAAAAGTTATCATGTCTACAAACAATAGAAAAGAATAAATGCCTCCCACATGCCCAGCACTGGGCAATGTGGACACAAAGACAGGATGGCAAACAGTCCCTGTCCTTCAGAAGCTTACATTCAAATAAGGTGGAGAGCATGTACACAGGTATGCATTAACTATATTTAAAATAAAGACAAGGTCACATCAGGAAATATTTATTAGACAACTACGTGCTAAACACTGAGGATACAGAGAAAGGTGATAAGGAAATAAGCATTTATGAAGCACCAGCTATGTGCCAGGCACTGTGCTAAACACTGAGGACACAGGGAAAGGTGATAAGGAAGAAAGGAAATAAGCATTTATTAAGCACCATCTGTGTGCCAAGCACTGTGCTAAGGACTTTACAAATATTATCTCAGTTGGTCCAAATGATAGCCCTATAGCGTAGGCTCATGAGATCCCCATTTCACAGCTGAGGAAACTGAGGCTGGGGTGAAGTAACTTGCCTAGGATCACACAACTAACTAGCATCTGAGGGCCATCTTTCTGACTCCAGGCCCAGCACTCTATCCACTGCCTCTCCTGTTGTCTTTGTTATTTCAGATCATAGGTCTAGAAGGAACTTTTGGTGTTCAGTCATTTCAGTCCTATCTGACTCTCCATGTCCTTTCTGGGAGGTTTTCTTGGCAAAGATACCGGAAGAATTTGCCCTTTCCTTCTCCAGCTCATTTTACAGATGAGGAAACTGAGGCAAACACGGTGAAGTGACTCGCCTGGGGTCACCCAGCTAGAAAGCGTCTGAGGCTAAATTTGAACTCAAGAAGATAAGGATACCCGACTCCAGGCTCTATCCACCGCACCTCCAGAGCATTGGCTCTGGAATCCAAGGCCCTGAGTTTAAGTCATGTTCTGGCACCTCCTGGTAAGGCACTGACCCTCTCTCGGGCCTGACTGTCCTTGAAATGAGAGAGCTGGATGAAGAAGTTTCTGGTGTTCCTTCTAGCTCTAAATCTAATATCCTATGATCCTATAAATATAAGTCCTATAAATTATTAACCTCATCCTCCACCCCTACCCATTTTCCAAATGAGGAAACCAACTCAGAAAGGTCAAGCAGGTTACCCAGGGTCACACAGATGGTAAGTGTCCTCTTACCAGAGACCACTGGACTTCAACACTGTTTTTGCTACATCCAAACTGTCTCTTTAAAGCATTTTATCAATAGGAGCTACTGCTACTCCTGAAGAAAGTCTAAAGAAGCCATTTCCAAAGTCAAGTGATTTGGGGTCCTCTGCTGTTTGGGGTCATCTGCTCTATCCAACGTATGCAGGTTACCATTGTAGAACAAAGATGGCACCATCTTTCATGTATACAAAGATGACATCAACCACGTACTGTTTGCAGTGGCAAATGCTTGCTCAGTAGTACCATCCCTTCCTCATTCTTCCTCATGGTCCCTCATGACCAACCTACACGTAAGATTCCTGGCCAGAGCTATTGGTACATTCTCTGGATTTGGCACTGAGTGTCTCCAACCATTTGAGGACTGAATCTGGGACTTCACTGCGGGTTTGCAACCTGTGGGCCAAGGACTCCTGGGGGGCGGGGAAAGGAAGGGGGTTGCTGAGCTATGAAAAGCAGTCAAGTCCATAGGCCAGTGGTTCTCAATCCTTCTTGTGTCAGGGACCCCTTTGGCAAACTGAAGAAGCTCACAGAACCCTTCTCAGAATTATGTCATTAAATGTATATAATAAAATCCACCGGATTACAAGGGAAACCAATCATAACAAATATAGCTATCCAAATATATTTCAAATTATATCTGAAGACTCTACAGAAGAACAAGCACTGTCATTTGGATCTTTATTTAGCACCAACAAAATACTCAGCTGGACTCAGTCTAACAAATAAGCAAACACACCTTCCATAGACTAAATAAATAACAAGGCTCACAAATGTGTATTAATATCTTGCCAGTATACTATTGTGACTAAAAAATTCAAATTCATTTAAAAGCATTACTAAATTCATAGTAGATTTTTGCCATCCTTTATTTTCTTAACCAACCCAAGAAGGGTTACAAGGGTTCCAAGAAGGAAGCGGTGTACTGGGGTAGGAAAAGCCCTGGGTTTGGAGCCAGGAGATCTGGGTTCAAAGTCCAGGTCTGCCACTTAATACCTCCATGACCATAGAGTAGTCTCTTGACCTTGGTGAGTCTCAGTTCCTTCCTTATAAAATGAGGAGGCTGAATTAGATGGTCTCTAAAGTTCCTTCTAGATCTATGATCCTCAAGAGTGCCAGGCCTGGAGTCAGGAAGACCTGAGTTCAAATCCAGCTTCAGATATTTACTAGCTGTGTGACCCTGGAGAAGTCACTTCACCCTATTTAACTCAATTTCCTCTTCTGTAAAATGAGCTGGAGAAACGAATGGCAAACCATTCCAGTACCAGAAAACTCCAAAGGGGTCACAAAGGATCGAACATGAATGAACAACAAAAATTCCTACGATCTTCAATCCTCCCTGGGTCTGTTTCCTCCTCTGTAAAGTGAGGGGCCAGCCTCTTGGTCATAGATCTCATGGCTATTCAAGGAGTCCATCAGATATTTTGACCTTTAAAAGGGGTTCTTATATTCAACAAGATTGGGAACCACCACTCTACCAATTAAGCTGGCAGACCCAAAAGACTAAATAATAAAAAGAAAGTGTTTTCCATAATTGGCCCGAGCCTTCCCTGCTGGAATACTACAACTAGATTAACCCAAATCAAGGAGCAGTCCTGAGTTAAGAGGATCAAAAATAGACCACTCGATAAAGTGAGTCTTCACAAATTAGAGACCAGAGCTCCGCACAGTGTCCGGCACAGAGAAAATGTTTAATAAGGGCTAGCTGACTGGCTGACTTCTTCCAAGTTATTATCCAACGGGGCATCCCTCAGCGTTCCGCAGCAATCTGAGCCCCACTTGTGACGAGGTCAAAGGTTGACACCCCAGCCTACCTGCTTCCCTGCAGTACCCTGACAGATGGGTGAAAATACTAAATTTTGCCATCTATATGGTGTAATCGTCTATAATTGTTTGTAACCCAAAAACTACCTTCCTACAAGATACTTTTCCCCTTAAGTGATGCCCTTCCTATCCCATGCCCAAGGATACTGCCACTTAAAGGAAAAGCACAACCAGGATCATTGCATGGGTGCCAAATCCCACCCCTCTGAGTAGTGCCCACTCTTCCTGGTACACCTTAGAGCAGGCACTGAATTGAGTCACTGTTGGGTAAGACTGGGGATAACAACGAGTATTCCTCTCCCTTTGATGTTGATCCAACTGAGAATTCTCTGGTCTGCAAGTTGGCCCACTTTCTAAGTGAAGTAGAATCACAGAATTTTAGAGCTGAAAGGGTCCTCAGAGGCCATCTAATCCAAGCAGTACTTGGAAAGGAGTCCCCCTATTGCAACAAACCCAGGATCCTGCCTCTGTATAAAGACTTACGGGCAAGGGGACCCACCACCTCCAGAGACAGCTTATTCTGCTTTGGATAGCTCTAAGGGTTAGGAAGTTTTTCCTGACATCAATCCTAAATCTCCCTCTTTGTAACTTCCATGATCTTGTCATCTGGGATCAAACAAAATAAATGTAATCTTCCTTCCATGTATGATAGCCATTCAAGAAACCTCGCACCTTCCCTCTATGGCTATCTCCAATTTATACTGTCTATATCTTGTTCGTACATAATGGTTTGCATGTTGTCTCCCTCATTAGACTGTGAGCCCCCTGAGAGTAGGAACTGTCTTTTTGTCTTTCTGTGTATCCCCATAGCTTAGCGTATTAAACAACTGGCATGTAGAAGGTGCTTAATATATGCTTATTGACTCGAGAGGAAGGCAATAAGCATTTACTAATCACCTACCATGTGCCAGCCACTGTGCTAAGCAGTTTATAAATATTAAATCGTTTGATCACTTGACTTGACTATCATTTCCCCCCATCCTCAGTCCCTAGTCCTTTCTTATCCAGGCTAAACACCCACTGTTCTGTCAATACATCACCACCAAGAAAAAAAAAAACAGACATCAGAGAGAGATCCCTCAGTGGGCGTTTCATTTTGTTTTTAAGCCTCTTCTCAGTAGTTAGCAAACCAGCCGTGTGAACTTCCAGAGGCAGAAGTCGTCCCCTCCGCTTTCCAAATAAAAACCGTCTCCAGCTACGGCAGCTGCATCCAAATGCAGCCCCTGGTCAGTGACCTGGGGAAGGTTGGCTTATTTTTAAGGATGAAACACATCTACCCAAATGACGAGGTTTACTGCTTCGCTCATGAGCAATAACCGAGCAGATACCTTTAACCACTGCTTCTCATAAATCTTGTCTGGGAAAAAACCTTTCAATTTCCAGTGGAAATATGCAAAACAGACTCCACACTGTAAATCTTCCTTTTTCAGTTCTAAGGAGATAAGTTGGACCTATTAACCTTCCATGTTATTTTCAACTTCATTATTTGAGCTGACATGACAAGAGAGAGTGGTGACGGCCCACGTTGGCACAGTGCATGTAAATCGCTTTCTCAAAGGAAATTACTTCTCCGGCCTGAATGTTATTAATCTAAATTCTCCCTTAGTCAAATTGTGGCCCGTAATACATATGGAACAGGTTGTGATATTTATCACATGTAGTATTCCACCCAGGCACAGACCAACCATATATCCTTAGCCTTCCACAGAAATACCCTTTGAGGGGAGAAGAGCCCTGATCAGCAGCTACCATAGTCTAGAGAAGTAAGTCAGCCTCAGAGAATGTCACCTTGAGCTACCATAGTCTAGAGAAGTAAGTCAGCCTCAGAGAATGTCACCTTGAGCTACCATAGTCTAGAGAAGTAAGTCAGCCTCAGAGAATGTCACCTTGAGCTTCCATAGTCTAGACAAGTAAGTCAACCTCAGAGAACGTCACCTTCAGCTCTGACTTGTCCTCGTGCCCTCAATCCAATCCACTCCAAATCACTAGGTGATTTTCCTAAATCTTGAGTCTCTCCTCTACTCAATAACCTTCTACTACTACTTCCCTACTACTTTTAGAATCAAAATACAACTGTCCTTGGCACTTAAAGTTCTTCATGACCTTCCTCCTTCTTACTTTTCCCACTTTATAGTATACATTATTCTGCTCCATGCACTCTACCATGGCCTTTTAACTGTTTCTTCTACATGACTTGTCATCTCTTAGCTGTGTGCTGCTGCACTGGTCCATATGTTTGGAACGCAATCCCTTCTCACTCCCAACTTTTGGAATTCCTAGTTCTTTCAAGTCTCAGTCCAAGCACCTCCTTCTCCATGAGGCCTTTCTCGATCCTTCCCCAGTTGCTAAAGCTTTCCCCAAAAAACACAATAACAAATTTACCCTGTATCTAGTGTGTAATCTATAATGTAACCTAATATATAATACAATAATATGGGCACACTTGGAATCAAGAAGACTCATCTTCATGAGTTCAAATCCAGGCTCAGACATTTACTAGCTGTGTGACCCTGGGCCAGTCACTTAACCCTGTTTGTCTCAGTTTCTTCATCTATAAAATGAGCTAGAGATGGAAATGGCAAAACCCCTCAAGTATCTTTGCCAAGAAAACCCAAATGTTGTCATGAAGAGTTGGACTACAATTGAAACAACTAAATAACAATAACATAAAAATAATATAATCTATATGTATACATATTCATCTTCCCCTATCCTATCTCTTCTCTGCACCCCACTTCCTCACTCCTTCCTGCTCCATCAATAGAATTTAAGCTTCTTAAGGGCAGGGACTATTTCAATTTTGTCTCTATTATATTTTATTTTGTGGCAGCTAATGCTTAATACAGGGTCTGGCACCTAGTAGGCACCCTTTTCATTTTAATTTTAATTTATGGAATAAAACAATACATACTTAATAAATGCTTATGGATTGATTGACTGTCACCTTTTTTTCATAGTACATTTTTCATTTTTTTCATACATTTCTCATAGTACATTTTTCATAGTACAAAAGTAATTATCTCTGAACTCTTCTAGTGTCCCTCAGTGAATCCATAGGAAAAGGTTTCCTTGCCCTCCAAAGGTACAACTTTATGATGCCTTTTCTAAGGAAGGCTCTCATGCTTAACCCCTGCCTTGGAGAATCTCCAGTTTCCTTCATATTATAGCTCAGGTAGCACCTCCCCCATGAGGCCTCTCCTTATCCTCACCCCAAATGTTCAGGTTCATTCTCTCTTGAGATTACTTTGTATATATGAATGTATATACATAGATACGTGTGCGCGCATACACACACACACACACACATATACACATACATACATTTTCTAAATTTGCTTATTTGGGTATATCTTGTATGCCCCTGGTAGAATATAAGCCACCTGAGGGCAAGAACTATTTTTTGGTTTTGTCTTCACAGGGCTACTCTGGTGGCTCATCATGGAAGGGAGGTGACTCTGGGTTCTCAGGAAACTATGCCAATGGGAGAAGGAAAGTCTCCAAGAACAGTCCCAGAAACTGATCAGGTCTGTTTTCCAAGGTCCAGCTTAGCTAAGCACAGGGAGACTTATTAGCAGAAGGCCAGTCACTCAGTGATGACAACCATCAAGGGGACAGAGAAAAATGCAAACTGGTCCCCAGGCCTATAATGCGACCATTGGTCCAACAGTGGATCCTTCCCCAATGACCAACAAATGGGAATAATACCAGAAGGACTGAATTGGACCCATTGCATTGTCCCTATGAACAAAACCAGAAGACAGAAGGAAGTTACAACTAAATGGAAGAGGGCTGATAGGTTCTTCTTGAATTGCAAAGTTCTTCAAAGAAGCCCCCAACTTCTCCCAGAACCAAAGACACATTTTTAGGAGCAGTATTCTACCAGTGTTATAATGCTATGAGTCATGCAACACTACGTCTCCAAAGAATTAAAAATGAGCATCACACAGAGGGCAACGGTGGGGCACATGGTGGGTGTCAGTTGGCTACAACACATTTTATAAAAATAAGGAACTAGGAAGAGGTACAGTAAAGGAGGTCATCAGTCTGAGTGAAGAAGAAGATGGGCTGGTCACACAGGAAGGGAGGAGAGGCAGACAGTCTGAGGCCTCCAATGTCAGAAGAAAGGAAACATGGTAGCCAGCAGGCCGAACACACCCCCTGTGATGAATTAAAAGAGGACGTGAACAAAGGATGGGCCTGTAGGGATGGATGTGATCCACATGTCCGGAGTAAGCATCCAAAGATCACACAATCGTCTGAGCATCCGAGCAGACCCAGTGTCTAGCACACGGGAGTTTGGGTGTTGGACCAGACATGGATAAAGGAAACCCTTTCAATCAATGCATATTAGGAACCTGCTCTCTACCGCTATCCACCGCCATCTGCCTCTCTGACACATGGTAGGTACTTAATAAAAGATTGTAGCCTTATTACTTTTAGTCTTCATATCCACCATTTCTAGGACAGTCCTTTGCACACAGTAACTAGGCACTTATTAAGTCTTTGTTAGCAGCAAAGGTAGTTGAAATGTCAAGTCAAATAAAGTCCACCTGTATTTATTAAGCGCTTACTGTGTACCAGGAACTGTGCTAAGCACTGGAGGTAAGAGGCAAAAGCACAGTCCCTGCCCTCAGGAAGCTCACAGTCTAAGGCGGGAGACGGCACGCAAACAGCTAGGATCGGCTGGACATGTTTTGTTGGTTCACAGTGGAAAACATCAAACTGAAACCTCCTATGCCTGCTGTTCTCCGAGAGAGACTACTTATACGCTCAACACTTAAAAATGCTTTACATGTTGTTGTTGTTGGAGCTCAGTTGTATCCAACTCTTTGTGATCCCATTTGGGGATTTCCTGGCAAAGATACTGGACTGGCTTGCCACTTCCTTCTCTGGCTCATTCTACAAATGAGGAAACTGAGGCAAACAGGGTGAAGTGACTTGCTCAGGGTCACCTAGCCAGTAAGTGTCTGAGGCCAGATTTGAACTGAGGAAGAGGAGTCTTCCTGACTCCAAGCCCAGCGCTCTACCCACTGTGCTACCTAGCTATCCGTGGCCTGGCACATAATAAGTGCTATGTAAATGTGACCTACGGGGGAAGAGAGGAACTTTTCTTCTCAAGTCAACAAGAATTTGTTCAGTGGTTTCTTATTCTGTGCCAGTTAAGCGGTAAGTCCTGGAGATGCAGAGACAAAGATCAAAAAGACCCTGCCCTCCTAGATGATATATTCTCATTGGGGTAACCTATCCAGACATGGGGGTATAGAAGGTTGACACAAATCCAACCTGAGGTCACCAAGGGGAGGAGAGTGGAGGGCACCAATGTGGGGAGGGGATTGGTTGTCTTTGTAAATGAGCCAATATTGCTCCAAATCCTTTAGGAGATCAGAGCATCCCAGCCCTCTTTGCTTCCAGGCCTGTAGATCCTGCCTAGGCCCTAGACATAGAACAGGCAGACACTTATCTCTAAGGCTGCCTCCCTAGACGAGAGATTAAGGCCTGGTGGAACTGACTGCCGTGGAAGAGGAGGGAGAGGTAGGAAAAAAAAGGGGGACAGGATGGGGGGAAGCTTTGTAAAGAGCCTTCTCCCCCTCTGCTACTGGGGCTTTTTGCAGGGTAATTACAAGAAGTTGAGAATCTATTCAGGGACTTACAGTTCATTAAGTGAATTTCCATCTGCGTATCCACCACCTAAGAAACATTACTTTGTACAATACTCTGGTTTTTATTGTATGTAAGTCAGATTGTTAATTTGCGATATGCAGTGAGGAAAGGAGTGTTTCGGTAGCAACTCATTATGCAAAATGACCCTGGGCTTCCATTAGGTTTACATTCTATGCTCCTTAACACTTGATGAGATACCAGTAAGCTCCGTGTTGGGGGGGGGAGGGCTGGCACAGCAGACGAAGCCAGCTTTTGCTTCCTCTGACAATGCCCATCAGGCATGGGCACTCTGAAGAGGTACGTTCCCGGAGCTTTTATTCCCTTGGAGAGAAAGCTGCCCAGGGCTTCCACTGGATGTTGCTGACTCTGGAGTGAGAGGTCCCATATTCAGATTCTGTCTCTGACCCTTATGGTCTGGCCTCTGTTTCCTTGGGTTTAAATAAGATGGCCTCTGAGGTCTCATTTGGTGCAATGGACTTGGGTTCAGAAGACCTGGGTTCAAATCCTGTCTCTGCCACTTACTACCTGTATGACCTTGGATAAATCACTTCCTCTCTTTAGATCTCAATTTTCTCATCTATAAAATAAGAGGGCTCAACTAGACGGCCTGTAAGGACCCTTCTAGCTCAATAGCTAGGACCCCTATGTAAGCTAAATACAGTAAGTGGGGCTGGTTCACCTCTCCAGGCCTCAGAAGTGCTTAGACTAGATACCGTCTAAGTTTTCTTCTAGGTCTAAACTGTGATTTGATTATCAGTTACTCTGATTGACCTGCAAATTTTGCAACACAGACCTCGGTAAGGAAACACCTCCAATTCCCTCTCTGTAAACCCAGGTAAGGGAAGCTCTTCAGGCTTGGATCACTGAGGAACCACAACATTCCCAGCCAGAGAGATCTCCTGGAAGGAGAGTGGATGTGAAAAGTGGCTCCCATGCCCTCCCCACCCACCACCGCCAAAGGCGGACTCTACATTCTAGCCAGGTTGTAAGTTTATCCTTCTCAAAGATCACTTTCCCAGAGTCCCCAGAGCAGGGAAACAGCCCTGGCTGCTGGCAAGTGGCCCAAGGGAGATAGTCAGAGGGAGCTCCTCCCCAGAGAAGTCACTCCTGGAGAGCTAGGCTCAGACATGGCATCATTCCAGATACAAGAGACCAAAGATCAGAGAAAGAGATCACACATAACACTCAGCCCCAGTGCTGTACAAGGGGCAGGCGGGAAGGTGGCTGGAGAGCACTGCTACCCAGTAGGGGGCTGGAGCTCACCATCACATGATTGAAAATGGAGGAAGAGAGAAAAGGACAGTGACTTTGAACAAGCCACTTCCCCTCCCAAGCTTGAATTTCCTCATCAGGTAGGACTAGACAAGCACTAAGGCCCCCTCCCAGCTCTGACATTCTCTGTTCTAAGGCCCCTCCCAGCTCTGAGATCCTGTATCCTAAAGCCCCTCTTAGTTCTGACATCCTGTGTTCTAAGGCCCCTTACAAGTTCTGACATCCTATGTTCCAAGGCCCCTTCCAGCTTTGATATCCTGTGTTCTAAGGGCTCTCCCAGGTCTGACATTCCATGTTCTAAGAGCCCTCCCACCTCTAATATTTTGTGTTTTAAGGTCCCTCCGAGCTCTGACATTCTCTGTTCTAAGGTCCTTCCCAGCTCTGATATTCCCTGTTCTAAGCCCTCCCAGCTCTAACATTCTATACTCTAAGGTCCCTTTCAGTTCTAACATCAAATATTGATGTTCCGAGGGCTCCTCCCAGCTCTGACACCCTGAGATTTTGTGATCATGGGTTATTTAGGCCAACTAGCAAGGTCAACTTCTTCTCATCAGCCTAGGAGACTTTGCCTTGTGCTTCCCCCATGGAGAGAAGCACCAAAGTAGCATTCCCTCTAATGGCAATGAGCATCTGCAGTTTACTAAAAGATAATGTTGTAAGAACCGAATGAGATCATGCTCAGAGAGCACTTGGGGACAAAACGACGGGACGTGCAAATAGCTGCTGCCATTGTCAGAGTCATCAAGGGGGAGGAGGTGATATCCTCTAGACGTTCTTGCCTCGCCCACAACCCGATCTCCGCTGGGTCCATCTAGCTCATTTTGGCTCCGTGCTTAGTTTAATCCAGATGAGCAGGGAGACCAGGGAGCCGTCTAGTATCCTCTCTATTAGGAGGGATGGGGGAAGAGGACGAGCATCTATGTAGCACCTATTGTATGCCAAGAACTGTGCAAAGTGCTTTATAAATATTATTTCATTTGAGCCATTCTCACAACAACCCTGACAGAGAGGTGCTATAATTATTCCCCATTTTACAGAGAAGGAAACTGAGGCAAACTTGCCCCAGGGTGACTCACCCAGGGTGAAATAGCTACTAAGTGTCTGAGGCCAGATTCAAATTCAGGATTCCTTAGCTCCATGCCCAACACTTTATCCACTGTGCCACCGACCTGCCCTATTAGATGCCCTATCTGCTACTGGTCCAGAATCCCCCCGAGACGATCAGTTGGAAGGAGAAGGAAGAAAGAAAGGCACAAAATCTCTCCTCCTCTGCCTCCCAGTCAGGAGCAATTCCCTCACACAGCTTTGGTTCTAACTTTTGAACTGGAGCCCTCCAAAATGAAGCTCTTCCAATTGGTTTGTCAATTGATTGACCAGCTCCAATCTAGCTTGTTTTTCATATAGCCATCCCAAAAGGTGAGATTTTATCTTTTCAACCAATCATAAGATGTTTCCTGTGTACCCTCGTTTGCCTTTTTTCCAATGGCCAAAATCCTATGATCTTCTCAAATTAAACATTTATTGACAGCTTACTTTATACTTTTGATTCATTCATTCATTCATTCATTAAATGCATGTGGGCCTTCTGTGATCATACAGAGGTAGCCCCCAACCTTCACGATAAACATTCATTGAGTGCCAGTCTAGAAAATTAGCAGCATGGTGGAGTGGACAAAGGACTGGACTTGAAAAGGGCCAGCTTTGAATCACACCTTCAAAATTTAAAATAACAGACGTTGAGCTGGAAGGGAATTTGGAATTCTACCTAATCCGAATTTCTTATCTTACTAATGAGGAATCTGACTAGCCATGTGACTGTGGGTAAGTCACCTAAGCTCTCTTCAGGTTCAGGCAACTTCCTAAGACATCTGCTGAGTGATAGACGGGTTTCATTTACTTTGAGGTAGAGAATTTGCCTGCCAAGGACATCACTGATTCTTGATGCACCTGTAAGACACTACAGAACTTTGATACATACTGGCTGTGTGACTGTGGGCAAGTCACTTAACTTCTCCCCACCAATGTGCCTCTTCATTCACGATCAGACAACATTAATTTTCTTTGTTACAAAGACTATGACTACGACTCTAGGTTTCAGAGGTGCTAATCGACATGGCTATAAGGAACTCCCAGATGAGGATACTTCCTCTAACAATGAAATCACAGGTCCAGTCCCTATTCCGATCCCTGTCTGGAATGAGCTTTGCACAATTTGCCCAGCTCCCACTCCCACAAGACTCTCTGTAGAGACAGATTAGAGATTCCTTCCTGATACAATGCTGGGATCTCTCACCTGCCTTAGCTTCCAGTCACAAGACAACTTTGCTCTTCCAATGACTGTGAGATCTAAATAGGTGCTGCTAGACCCAAGTCCCCAGATGACTTGGAGGAATCATACATCTAGACCTGGAAAGGACCTCCAAAGTCATCTAGTCCAACCCCACCCTCTTTTGATGAAACTCAAATCCAAAGAAGTTAAGTGATATGCCTTAAGTTACATAGGTAATAAGCCTAAGAGGTGAGATTTGAACCCAGGTCCTCTGATTCCTGAGCCAGAGATATTTCTCCTATACCATACTGTTTAGAAGGGAGAGCTCTCTGAGAGGAAGGAGAGATACACTGAGAAATGGGACATGACATAAAACCAAGCTATCAATAAAAATTTATTTAAATAAACTATTGGTTGGTGACATAAATGGGAAAAGATAGATAGAATAGGGATAGAGATTAGACCTATGAGTTCACTGGTATAGGAATCAATAATTTCATTGGTATAGGGAGCTCTCAAGAGAGAAATCTCCCTCTACCAATGCAGGTCAGCACATTGGAACCTTACAAAGCTGCCTAGAGTCATGAGAAGTTAGGTAACCTATCCAAGGTCACACAGCCAGAGATCAATAAAATAATATCAAAAGATATTATTATGCCAGATAACAGTAAAATTATCGTAAATAAAAGATGGCTAATTTTAAACAAAAAGATGCAAGCCAAGCCCTCTCCTAAGCTGAACCTGGAATAAAAACCTCCCAATAGGCTCCAAGAGGTTGCTGAATCAAGGGTCAAGACCTTGGTGGCCACATTTTGGAGCCTCCCATCCTCTGGCATAAATAGGAAAAAAAACCAATAACGGCAACGCAAAGAAAGGTCTCTGCTGGGGTCAGCCCAACTTGTCTGTGCCCAGGGCTGGCCTCCAATGATGCTCTTTAGATCCTTAAAGGAAAAGAGCCAGTATCTTCTCCAGGGATCCCCAACACTGCCTTGTCTTGGATGAAATGGGTCAGGCCTGGAAGAACTCATCCCCCCCCCACCCCGCCCCACCACAGCCAGAGGTTAAGAGAAGATTAAGCTCCAGCCCATCCACTGAGGTATGGAGTGCATTCAGAGCATTATAAATCTGCTGGTGCAGAAGGCCTCTTTCCTCATTTGTTAGTCAGCGATGTGTGAAAATGTTAATGAAGGGAGCTATAATCTATGAGAATTTTACTATTAAAATTTAGTTCACGTCTGAAGGCTTCTGCTTACACGCAGCCCACTGTACATCAATCCTTCCCGTGTGTGGCTAATAATAGACATAATTGCCTCACTCCGTCTAGCCACCTTCACCCTAGAAATTCCAAGATTTGCTGGAACTGTTATTGTAGAAATTATTTTCATTCTATTAACTTTGAATTTTATTGTATGTATTCTTAAAAGAAAATAAATGTAGAAAGATGGTGAGCGCATACCTGGTCCTCAACACAAGTATTTTTTTAAAATATAACATAATGACAAAAGGCACTGGAGTAGGATGATATAATGGTCCCTTTCCCTTATTGAAAACCTAAATTGGGTTTTACATTGTCAAGTGTATAAAGCAGTTCCTTTCCTTTCATGGCACATGTTGGCTGTTCCGGCATTAGGGTTGTCTACTTAGTGACTGTTGAGTCATCTTTGGGGATTGGGGCAGGGCCCACATTTGTGGAATCACAAAATCCCAAGCTTTGGCATCCTACTTCCCTCTTCCCTTTTGTGCCACTTAATAAATGCTTGTTTCATTCCTTCCTCCCTTGTGTCCCATTATAGGATATTTCCTCAGAGTTTATGCCCTGGGAGATTCAGAGGCATCCCTTCTCCAGCTCCTATTCTATTAATCCAATGGTCTTCTCTAACTGGACTGCCAGCGGGGCTTAACAAACCTATTGGACATACAGCTAGGTGGAGGGGGAGACAAGTTGGATGTCTCTCTCAGAACTGAGAGACCAACTCAATGCCCACTTGGCTCTGAGATCCCGGGAAACCAACTTTGTCCCCCAGATCATAGAATCATAGGGATAGAACCTATGATTTCATCGGTATAGGAAACTCTCTAGTGGAGAAACTCCCTTCTCAAGTGAGATAACTTAGCCGTGCCCCTGAACACCTGAATGTTCCTCTCCAAGGTCACCGTCTTTCTACTCTGTATATCTGGTGTGTGTACCTCGTTAAACCTCACTCAAATCCGATTCACACCCAAGTCAAGACATTATCCCATGATGTCACTGGTCCTCTTCAAAACAAAGGTCAAACAACCTAGTTATTTACATATTGCCCTCCATTAGACCGTGAGCTGCGAGAGGGTAGGCACTGTCTTTTGCCTTTCTTTATATCCTCAGGGAATTAGCACATTATAAGCATTTAATAAATGCTGATTGACTGATTCATTGACTCTCTGTATACCCATTATATCCCCTAATATAATGTAAACTTGTTGTAGGTAGGAACTGTTCTAATGTTTGTCTTTTTATCCTCAATACCTTGCATGCAGTAGGTACTTAAAAAGTATTTGTGGAAGAGACTTGAGAGAACATTTAGCTTCAACTCTCAGTACTAACAGAGATTCAGAGAAGTCAAGAGAACTTGCCCAGAGGCAGAAGCTTGGCACAGTCATGAGTCTAAGAGCTAGCATTTATATAGCGTCTGAAGGTTTGCAAGGTGCTTCACAAATATTATACAGATATTACAAATATGATCTTCACAACAACAAAGGGAAGTAGGTATTATCGTTATGCAGAGTTTAAGTGATGTTCCCAGGGTGACACAGCTGGGAGGTGGCTGAGACCAGATTTTAATTCAGGGCTACCTGACTCCAGGCCCAGCACCCTAGCCACTGAACCACCTCACTTTCTCTGGACTCGGAACCAGAGAGAAATGGGTTCAAATCCTCCCTCAGACACGTACTAGGTGTGTGATCATGGGCAAGTCTCTAAACTTCCCCCATCTGTGAAATGAGGGAGTTGCACTCAGTGACTTCTAAGGTCCTGCCTAGCTCTAACTCTGATCCTAAGTCCCACAGCTAGTAAGCTAGAGATCAAAAGGTTGAACTCAGATCGAAGAGAATCATACACTTGGAAAGACCTCAGGTGCCATTTTAGTCCAGAATCCTGATTTCCTTCAAAGTTGAGTTCCGGTGCCATCTCTTCCATGGAGCCTCTCTTCTTCACCTTGCCTGCCTTGTTTCCTTGGTTTCTTTCAGCTCACATTGCCTCCTTCTTCAGGAGGGCTTTCCGCACCCACACAGTTGCCTGTGCCTTCTCCTTTATGGTTACTTTCTATCGACACTTCGTAAAGCTATGATCCTCGGATTCTAACACATGAGAAACTGGAGCCCAACCCACATAAGAGACAGGGTTTGCAGAACACTTAGACCACCACTGTTTCCTACCCTCCCTTACAAAGAGAATACAAGGCAGATGTCCCTATAAATGTCCACAGATCTTTGCCCAGGTAACCCAAAGACACAAATTTTTTTAAAAAAATAAGGAATTATTTCCAGGTGGTCTTTGTGCAAGTCACCCCAAGCATGACAAATTGTCTCCAGGTTTTGAAGGCCATACATAGTACACAGTCAGACCTCGGGTGGGCCTGGATAGGAGCCCTCAGAGCACTGTTAAGGAAAAAGCAGAGCTCATCTCTCATCTGTGACCCCTGCCAAGGCCAACACTCACACACACACACAGACACACACACACACACACACAGACACACACACACATACACACACACACACACATACACACACGCACATCCACCCACAGGTAACTCAGGCCTCCGCAAGCACCTGACTTCCAGACAGCAGGGAATGGGGGTGGAAAAGCAGGCCCTTGGGGAAATGGGCTACATGAGACTGTGACGTGAGAAGCTATAAAGGGAGGGCACCAGCAGAGGGACAAGCCGCCCAGAGGCTGGCTAGTCTCCTCTCCTTCAGTGGAGGCGGTTGTGTCTGTACTCTCTAGGGTACCAGTTTCAAGGCTGACGTTGTTCATGACCTTGAGGAAGGACTCACAGTCTGAGTGCTGAGAGGAAATGCTTGGTATACTTAGGAAGAAGTAAGGGGCTCTCATCATAGGGGTGGAAGGCAAGAAGGAAACACTTGTTCCAAGTGCTACAAGGTGCCTCCAGCATCCCCTCCACACCCATAGAGAAGGGCCTAGGGAACTTGGAGGGGAGGGATGACAGGTGATTGACTGAAGAGCACAGATTTAGAGCAGAAAAGAACCTCAAATGATATGGAGTCCAAACCTCTCATTTTATGGAAGCAGAAACTGAGGCCCCTGGAGGTATGCCCAGAATTTGAGTGCAAAGGGACCTCAGTGGACAGCGAGTCAATTCCACACCTGAAAAAAGCATGCACGACCAGTGGTCATCCAATCTGACTGAAGACTAACAGGGAGGTGGAATCTAAGCCATAGCAAGGCAGCTACTTCATAACTTAGCCCCATTGCTTCTAGTTCTTTTCTTGGGTGCTCCATAGCAGGCAGCTAAGGGGTACCATAGTGCACAGAGCACCAGGCCTGGAGTCAGGAAGACTCATATTCCTCAGTTTAAATCCAGCCTCAGACACTTCATAGCTGTGTGACCCTGAGCAAGTCATTTCACTCTGTTTGCCTCAGTTTCCTCATCTGCAAAATGAGCTGGAGAAAGAAATAGCAAACTACTCCAATATCTTTGCCAAGAAAACCCCAAATGAGGTCACAAAGTCAGGCACAACTGAAAATGACTAAAAAAAACAAATTCTATCCCCCCTCAGTTTTCTTTTCTCTAGACTAAACATCCCTGTTTCCTTGAAGGATGCTTATTAAGCGTGAACTCAAGCCCCTTCACTATCTTGGTGTCCCTCCTTTGGATGCTCTCTAACTTATTAATGCGTCCTCTAAAAAGGTAGCACATGACTGTCCAGATGTACTCTTCCCTGGTTAGATGCCACATTCAAAAGGTCGAAACAAGGGCACATAAATGTATCAACCTCAAAGCATGAAGATGTCCATCTGGTATGGTTCAACCAAAATCAAGTCAAGACTGTCTTCCACGTCGACACCTCTGGACCCTGGAATCGCTAAACCCACATGAACCAAGCCCAGAGTAAAATTTCAATTTCTTCCTTCCTTTTGCTGCCCCAAAAGTGGAAATATTGCCACTGAGTCATGCAGCAAACGTTCCCTGAACACCCACAGTGGGCAGAGCTATTTGTTGCTATTCTGTCATGTTCAGTCAAATCCAAGTCTTCGTGACCTCATCTCAGGTTTTCTTGGCAGAGATACTGGAGTGGTTTGCCATCTCCTTCTCCAGCTCATTTTACAAAAGAGGAAATTGAGGCAAACAGGGTTAAGTGACTTGCCCAGGACCACACAGTTAGTAAGCATCTAAGGCCAGATTTGAACTGAGGAAGAGTAGTCTTCCTGACTCCAGACCCAGAGCTCTATCCACTTCATCACATAGCTTGAATGTGAATATGATACCACGTGTGTGACCTTGGGCAAATTATTTAAATCTCTCTGGACTTCTGGACTTTCTTCATCTATAAAATGAAAGGGCTAGAATCACTCCCAACTCAAATAAATTTAAGTTCCTATGCTCTCTGAGTCTCAATTTTCTCATCTGTAAAATGGGGTGGATGACCTGAGTTTTCTTCCTGTTGTAGATTCTCAAGATATTAGGAGACACCTTATTTTCCAAAGCTAAGGTCCAGCAAGCAGGCTGTGCCATGAGCTTGACATAACAACAATCCTTTGTGCTCACCCTCTGGCAAAATGACATAATTATTGTATTGCTTTGAGGAGCACCAGGTGTTCTCTGAGTGCAGACAAGCTCAGATAAGTACCTATGCTCTGGTCATGAAGCCCTGCTATAAATCAAACCTGTCTCATCGTTGCTGTTACGCCTCATTGTCAGGGCTACAGCTCAGTGCATAGCCATTGGTATGAGTACTGAGATCTCCCCACACTGCCTCACGTGCCCCCACTCTGGTGGGGGGACACACAAGTGTCTAGATCCCTCCTTGTTTGCAAGCCATTTCCCTCACTTTTAAATTAAACTTCTGTTTGATCTGACTCTTCTGTCTCTAACCTGCTCTGTTAAGCTCCAACCATCCACAGATTAGAGGCCAGTTTAGTCTACTTGACATTAATGGGGATTAGAAGTGGGATTGGACATGGAACTGGGGCTATTGTACTCTGGTACCAGTGGAAATAGAATAGGTACCATCAGAGATTTATTTCTTCAGAGTCTGACCCTCCTCAGTGGGTGAATCCTCTGCCCTTCTCCTTGCTCCAGTGCCTGAGCTCTCACCTTTGTCAAGCTTACCATTCTTTATGAACAAAAACTGGGGCCCTCCAATGACCCAATTTGTCTTTGATCACTCTGGTAAGGATATCTTTTCTTAACCTGCACACTTCTGTTCATTGGTCCCTCTGCATGCCTCTGTGTTTTAAAACTACATGCCTCTGTAAAATTGTAACTGTGTGCCTCTGTTAAAAACAAGTAAAGTTGGGACCGTAACTGTGTGCTTTGTTAAAACTGTGTCTGTCTTGTCATTTTGTCTGTGTTTGTGTCTTTGTAAAAGGTAAAATATCTGTGTCATATTTGTAGATTCTGTTACCTCGAAAGATTTAAAATGCATCCAGCCAGAAAAATTTCTAAGGTCTATAGCCAAAGAGTTTAGAACACTGGGAAAGATTAATGAACTTTCATACTTGAAGCAATTGTCCCAGTAAGCACGACTAACTCCTACTTTAGGCTTTCTGTGGGAGATTAGGTAATAAGAAAAAAGTAAGATAACCAAAGTTTGTAGAACTGCTAGAAACATCTTAGCATATTTTGGAGGTTTGGAGATTTATAATTTTTAAGATTGGAGGGGAGAAGTCCTGGGATTTGGGGTAATTCCAGGAACTCACTCCTTTCTGAAATATCTTAGTAAGCTTTGGAGTACCATTCTGTAGAATTTGTTTTAAAGAAAAATAAGGATTAAATTTTATAAAAGTTAAAAGGAAATGGCAAGATTAATAGCCTCATTGTTCTAGGGCAATGAAGGAAAGCAGCTAGTTTGGAAGTAATCCCAGAGTGAAGAAAGAAAAAAAATAGGTAAACAGTTTTTGCTTTATAGCAACTCTTGTTAACCCTTCCTCAACCATGCTTATGATTCCCACAGGTCAGAGACCCTTCTCCCTCTGATTCTGTTGACTCTCTCATCTCAGATCAGCCTCTCAAATATAAGTGTTGAAAAATGCTGGAAAAATGTAGGAAAACTTGAATTATGTTCCGTTTGTAGAAATTTATTAGCTGTGTAATCTTAGGCAACTTATCTTATCTCTGATATCCTCAGTTTCCTGATCTGTAAAGAGAAAAATGATAATGGTACCCACCTCCCAGGGCTGTTGTAAGCATCACAATAATATAATGATTGTAAAGTGCTTAACATAGTGGCTCGCATATGCTAAGCACTATATTATTATTATTATTTCTTTAATTGAGTGTAATTGTTCTATGCCTGATAACTCTAAAATGGGTTTAAAATGTCAAAGGTAGTAAGATTAATGATTTTATATGGGATAATTTGGAAATGCAATTGATATCATTTGAAGTTTTGTTTCATGTTTTAAATGCATGGTTTTGTTTGTGTTATTATTGTGTTTCTAAATTCTCTTATATTGTGAAATTTGAGAGACCATTATAACAGAAATGCTGTTAGACAAAACCTCTTTTTAATCTGGATGCTGTTACACATGAATTGGGCTTTTAAAAGGATGTGATAAAAAAAGATATTTGAAAACTGTTAAATATTTAATGAGGTATGTTTTGTTATAAAGCAGATAATAATAAGTTTACTATAATAGCAAATTTTCATCTGAAAATTCTTGGCTATTATGAAAATGTAGAGGGTGGTTTAAAGATGTAGCCTCAACATAATAATGATGAGTCAACTATCAGGTATTTGGTGTATGTCTGAAGCCCCAGAATATGGGTAGTTCTAATTCATAAGCAAAAGACAAATGAAATTTGGGGAAACAGCAGGAAAGATATTCAAGCCTAAACTGTGGTTAGTGAAATTTTAAGGTAAAAATTCCTAGGACTATAATTTACTATTGTTTTGAACTTTGATCACCAGGACAGTTGTCTGAACTGTAATGAAGCCAATAGTAGAAAATGGCAATGTACTGCAGTCTGGGAACTGCTAACAGTGGATGTCAGTGCCTGGGAAAAGTTTGGGGGGCAACTTTGTCATGGCCTAAAGTAGGATCCTCCTGACTCTATTTCCCCATTGTGTTATTTCCTTTCTGAAAAGGAAATTTCCCCACTTAGTTAATTCTGAGCCTTACTTTTAACACACTGTGACTACATGATTGGCTATCAGATATGATCTGTGCCTGGAATCAAGCAGAGCTAAGGGCATTTTTCCTCCTGTTATGATCGATGACCTTGTTATAACTATATCCCTCTTTTTCCTTTTATAGCAAATTTCTATAATCAAGAAGTTTTGTAAGTATAATACTAAGTCTACTAAATAATAGATTGATGCTGGAATATCTCTGAGTTACTATAATAGGATGCAAGTATGAACATCTTATAATTTTAACCTGTATTTGTGGTCAAATTATAATATAGGGATGATATTCTCCTAAGGGAGAAATGATTAGACAAAGCAATAAGACAAAGATATACTGTAAAAGTTTTCTAAATAAATGGACTAGTAAATTTTGAGAAAGCAACAGGATTATATGATTGGATTCCAAATTTATCTATCATGGAAATTCAGGCTTTGAGTGTGTTTCAGTAATAAGGTCTCAAAATTGGATTAAAATTTTACACAGAAATTGTATAGACTATGGTAAAGAAAATGAAATTATTTTCCCATTATTAAAGTATCTGCCTGATAATCCTAGAAGGCAGAAGAGCTCATTTTATGGTTGGACCCTCACAAATTTTTAAAAGATTTTTATATCAGGTACAGGATTTAGGAGAGGATAGAAAAATAGTACAAAAACAAATTCCCAGAAGTTTCAAGATTGGAGAAGCAAATTTACTAAATAATATTAAGTCAGAATTATCTAGGAACCTCTAGATTTAGAAGCAGAGAAGGAGAACTCCCTTTAGAGCTGTCATGAGAATGAAGCCTATTGTCCAAGAAAAGATATCTAGGGACTATATAACTACATGAGATATCAAAATGGGACTTAAAATGTGTCGGCTAAATGGACACTGAAAATGGGTTACTAGGATACAAGGAGACTTGCTGTTAATTAATATTGGTGATAACTACCATATTGCTTTGGTTTTTTGTCTCAAGATGTTTGTGTTTAAGTTTTCTCAGTTACCTTGGTGACGAGCAAATCTCCCTTCTCAAAACTAGTCCATTATGAGCCTTCTAAGTAGTTTGATCTGTAACGTGACATTGATGTGACCTGATTTAGTGTAATCATGATTATGAATTTATGGAAAACCTTATTACATTGTTTGAATCTAGTCCTCTGTGACTGGGAAACTGGACCATGTCCCTGTGCTGTTCAGAGATGCTGACCAGACACTCAGATCCAAAGATTGATGCAAGGAGTTTTCTCACAATTGTCAATTGATCATTGTTTCTAGGGGCCTCTATCAGGTCTTTCTGACCACTCCCACAGCTGCCAAATTTGTGGGTGTGGACTCCTGGACCATCTGAAGAAAGTCCTTGCTCCTGAGTGGACAGCAGAACCCTCTGGGGACCTCATGATTTGTCTAGAAGCAGACAACACCCAGCTAAGACAACCATCCCAAGATTCCAGATGGGGGATGAGTCTACTGTTCTGATTTTTTTTTTCCTCTCCCCTTTTGTCACATGCCCAATCACCAAGGCCATGATTTAAGCATGTGTTGGCATTTTCTCCTTCTATGTTCTTGGCCCTCCTCTCTTTTCTGCTTGTAAGCAAACAATGTCTAGCAATGATATCTGGGACACATTTCCCCAATAGGTCCTCTTACAGAACTGGGCAATGGGACTCTCATGTCATCTTGGCTTCTACTCACCTCTCCTTTATTGTCCAGAAGGGTAAGGGGGTCTTTCAGATCCCTTCCCTTTGGCCAAAAGGGGGAAATGTCAAGATACCAGGAGATAGCCTGTTTTTCAGAGCAAGCAGGCTGTGCTCTGAGCTTGGCATAACAATAATCCTTTACACTCACTCTCCGGCAAAAATCACATAATTATTGTATTGCTTTGACCAGCACCAGGTGTTCTCTGAGCTTGGACGAGCTCAGACAAATACCCATGTTCTGGTCACGAAGCCCTGCTATGAATCAAACTTGTCTCACTGTGGCTGTTATCCCTTATTGTCAGGACTACAGCTCACTGTACAGCCACTGGTATAAGCATTGAGATTTGGCCACACTAAAGCGGCTCCCCCCACTAAGGGCGGGGCCCTGGCACATGTGTCTAGAGCCCCTCCTTGCTTGCAAAATGTTTCCGTCATTTTGAAATTAAATTTCTTATTGATTCCTGACTCTCCTGTCTCTAGCTTGCTCTATCAGATCAACTGTGATCTTTATGCCCTCTAGAATCTCTTCCGGCTCACAGGATATGATCCTATGAGCCCTCCCCAAATTGTTTACATTCTTAGGAGAAGAAATCCAAAGCAATGACCTTTTAAAGGTAGAATTTTAGGTACTGTAGAGTGAAAATAGGAGAAGGATTTTTGGAATGAGGATAGGTTTCCTCTGCCCCTTATGCCACAACAGGTAGTTGCCCCCCTGTATTTTCCTACACATGCTCCTCCTCTTGCTTGGCTCAGGAGGTAATGGGAAAATGTAAAAGGAAGTAGCCCACCCCCAGGGAGACCTCAGCCCAAATTACTGGCCCCCATCTAGTGAGCTTTAATTTTCTTCTAATTTTAGGACTATGGCAGGCCTCTTAGAACCCCTGTAAGTGTTTTAGGGAGCCAGTAATGGTCCCATACTAAAATAATTCACCCAACACTATAATTTTAGTACCACCATCAAAATGAAATAATGGCTGTTTACTAAGTTACACCTTTCAAATGACCTTCATTTGAATACAAATTGTGGCTGGAAATTCTAAAAGCTGCTTTATTCCAGAAGGCAGCAAATTGCTGGGACCCAAGAGCACCCACCCCTTATTCTCCAAGATTCTCCCACAGAACCACACTGTTTCAATGGACCTCTTTTTTCTGGGGCTGCTTGAGACTTATTTTGAGCCTCTGTTGCTGAGATGAATAGCCTTGACCGGAGAAAATAAAAGAAGGAGGCAGGGGAGAAGAATGCCAGGGAGCTATAGAAGAACTGATGCTAGGTCAGCCTTCTGGGCCTTCAGACATGACAACCAGAGGATTATGGGGAACTCTGTTACCCGCCCCACCCCAAAGGAAAAAAAGAAAAAAAACATACAGAGATGCCAATCCACCAAGGACAGCCCTCCAAGGTATGGATGCTCAGAAGAGAACTCTTAGAATCCTAGAGTATCAGAGCTGAAAGGGCCCTTAGAGATCATTTAGACCAATCTCCTCATTCTATGGGGGAGGAAATCCAGCTTGGAGTCATCTTTAATGTATCACCCTCTTTTGTCCCAACATATCTATTAGTCATAAGATCATTCATTCAGAGCTGGAAGGAATCTCAGAGGTCACCTACACCAACCCCCTCATTTTACTGAGAAGAATTGGAGCCCCAAAATGGTGACGGGACTTGCCCATAGTTAGACAGGTTAGCATGCTATGATTTCCACTTTATTCTGTGAGACCAGTGAGGTTGAGGGATTTGTCCAAGGTCACACAAGTACTGGGATTCATGGGATTTTCTAACAGCACATCCAACATAATTTTTAGTGTCCATGAGCTCCCTGGGGGCAAGGACTGTCTTTTGCCTTTCTTTGTATCCCCAGGGCTTAGCACTGTGCCTGGTAGTGGTAGGCCCTTAATAAATGTCTATTAATTGAATGACTGACTTTAATTGGTGGTGTTGGTTACTCCTTCATGTAAGGCTGAACATCCAATGCAAAAGGCCTCCAATTCTCCACTGAATTGAACAATCACTCCCACACCAATTAACGTGATACAAAGAGCCCAGACTTCTTAGATCTGAGGTGTCGACCAGGTTTGAATATTATCTTAACTAATTTGGTAACGCGCCTTGATCATTAAGGGGGTAAGAGCAGATGACATCATATAAGAAATGTCTTGTGACTGGCTGAAACAAATCAGTCATATTCCAGGGGGCTTTGGATAAAACAGCAAGATAACTTGGAATCCAGTATTCCAACAGCAAGCCTGTCTCATGTTGGGAAAGCACCAACTAATCCCCTGAGAAGAAATCACTTGGGAGAGGGGCAGAGGCGGTCTCCCTCTCAATGTTCAAAAGATTCTAAGATTTGTTCTTCCCACTGGCAACCCATGAAGCAACAAAAAAAGGAAAAATGGCCCCCGGTCCTGTGTAAACCCTTTCGACTTTCAGAGGGGCCATCACAACGTGGCAGAAAAGATGGCAGAGGGAGCTATGACTCACAAAGTTTTTAGATGGTCCATAAAGATTAATTTAACTGTTGTTACTCTGAATGTGGAGTCAATGTTGAGCAGCAGATAGGCTGGCCTTGAAGCCAGGGTGACATGGGTTCAAATCCTGTTTCTGACATATAAGACAAATCATTTAACCTCTAAATGCTCTAGGCAACTCTCTAAGATGGTAAGTTTCAGAAAGGATGCTATCCTGCATCAGCAGAGGGAATTCCCTCACCTAGGAGTTCCCTATACCAATAAAATCACAGGCCCAGTCTCTCTCCCTATGATAAATGAGTATGTACTGGTGTCAGCTTCCTAAGTCATAATATTATATCGCACACATTTTGGTGACTCCCCACTGCCTGCAGGATAAAACCCTTTAGGACCCCAAGTCATCACAAGCTGGATCAACTGTTCCCCACCTTCTCCCTCCAGTTCTCCCTAGCTCTGACTCTTCATTCTGCCAGACAAATCTTGTGCATTCCCCCTCTCTACTTCTTGGCTCATTCTATTCCCCATCCGCCACTCAGGAGGCTGCGTTCTTTCCTTCCCATTCTTTAAGACACAGATCAAGTTCTACCTTATCCATAAAACATTCTGGGGAGAACAGAATTCTGGAGGCAGACTATCCACGTATGCCATGTCTAGCCTCAGAGACCAGCTAGACCAGCCCATTCCCCCAAACAAATTCCCATTACAACATACCCAACAAGTAGGCACCCGGCCTCCCTAGTGGAGGGAGAGTGCATTCTCTCAAAGCAGTCCATTCCTCCAAATCATTTTAGCTCAGGGTTCTTTTTTACCTCCATGAACTTGTAGTAATCATAACAATAGCAAAATATTTCTAGCCTCCAAACTATGTAGAATTAGAAAGTTCTCCAAAAAGTAGACTCCTAACAGAAGAAATCCAAAGTCCTGCAGGAACAGGAAGAAGTATGCATCATCCCTGTCATCGTTTCTGCTAATTGAAATTGTCCTAAAGATGCTTGCATCTGCGGAGGTCTACAAAAGCTGAGCAACATTTTCAGTCGATTACGAACAGTGACCATTTGTCCATCTGAACAATAGTTTCCCAAACATTAAACATGGACGACTGACAACAGGATAGAGATTTGTCTGAGGAACATTTCTCTTTGAGCTCCATCATATACAAAGATGAGAACCACTCCCTCATAAAAATCGAAACTAACAATGATAATGATAGATAATGCTTGTGTAGACTTTAAGGCTTACAAAGCACATTAGCCGCCTTGGGAGGCAGAGCGTTGCTTCTCATTGGGAAGTCTTCCAGCAAAAACTAGGTGACCGTTTGTCCGGTATGACATGGAGAATATTGTTGTTTGGAGTCAAGTTGGGCTAGGTGGCTCCGGGAAGTCCTTTCCAACACCATGGTCTCATTCAATTGCCTCAACAACCCTGAGAAGTAAACACTCTTGTTTCCCCTTTCCACATTAAGAAACTGGGGCTCAGAGAGATGAAGTAACTTACCCGTGGGTCACACAGCTAACAAGTGCCTTGGTAACTCCAAGGCCAGAGCCCTCTCTATTATACCACACAGTCACTCTCTCAGCTCCTAAAATATCAACTCATTGGACCATTAAGGATTGTCTTTTGAGTCTATCCTGTCAGATTTAATGTGCTAATTTGCTGGTTGAACCGCTCTGTACTCTCCCCCCCACACACACACACACCCATCAACAACACCACAGACTTAGTTCTAGAAGGAATCTTAGAGGTTGAGTCCAAACTCCTAATTTTACAGATGAGGAAACTGAGGCATAGAAAAATTAAGTGATTTGCCTGTGATCACGCAGAGAGAATAAGGTGGGATAGGAGTCTTCTTGACTCCAACGCTATCAGACTAGCCACTACACCATGCTTTTCTCTTTTTTATACTTTACTATAAGGGGTGACTCTCTAGGGCAGGAAGAAGGGGATACAATTTAAAGTGAGGGTGATATAAAAACAAAAGAGAGCAACAATGGGTAGAGAGAGGGGAGGAAGAGAAAGAGGAAGAGAGAGAGGGGGAGAGAAGAAAGAGAGAGGAGAAAGAGAGAGAAAGTAGAGAGAGAGGAGAGAGGGAGGGAGGGAGGGGGAGAGAAGAGAGAGAGAGAGACAGAGACAGAGAGACAGAAAGAAAGAAGAGAAAGAGATATCAACAAATAAGTCCCAGGGCATTCTTCAAAGGGAACATGATGCATGCTTTTCCCACCAGTGCTTAGCCCAGAGCAAGTACAAGATTATAATGGTTGGATATCAGAGAAACCTCACTTGACCAAATCCCTTCATGAGGACAGCTTGTGACTAAGGAAGTCCTGAGAGGCCCAACCTGTTCTACCCATCAGTTGGGGGTGGGTGGGTAGAGAATTAATGCTGGAATCAAGGCCCATTCAGTTCCACAGCCTTCAAGTGGGTGGTATACTAAACTCAAAAATACCTTTTTCAATATAGATGAAGGGGTTTTGTTTCAATATTCTGAGCTGCAGAAACAGTGACTCTAAATTCCACTGGGACCAACAAATAAAGATGCTATGCAGCCCAATTTGACATGGCTCAGTGATCACCCCAGACCCAATTCAATCCTTCCAGAAAAACATGTACATCTCCTCGGCCAGCTCAGGGGCCTCTGCTCCCTTTTCACAAGAGTTGCCAATAAACCACAATCTTGAAACACATGAAATCCCACAAGAACACTAGCCAGTTTGCTGCCAAATCCAAGTACTTACAATGGCCTCTATGCCTCCCTTGCCTTCCAATCCAACCACATCCCACTCCTTTATTCAACTGCAAAGTAAGACAAGCCCTTCCTCTGAGGATACAGGACATCTTGAGAGATGCCTCATCATTTCAGTCCCCACAACCACCACCCCCAAACACCAACAACTTTGCTAGTTGGAGAAAACGCCACATTCTGGAAACACAACAGTAATTTGGACCAGTTCCTCACCTTGTTCCAGAAAAATTGCATGTCTGCAATGGAAAAAAAACAAAACCCAACCACCATCTCTGCTCTATGTGCTGTTCCATTTAATGTTTACTTTACATTAACCCTCTGAGCCCAGAGACTCTCTGGTTGGTCTGCACAGAGCAGAGTTATTGGTCCAAGTATTTTTAAAAATACATGCAACCTCAGACCCTAAGAAACTGAAGGGATATTATGGGAATACACAGCCGTACTGTTTTCTTACTCCATGAAAAATGGGATTTTTCTCATTCCCATTTTCCCCCTGCTGGTCCCTTTTCCCTGCCTCTCCTGTGGACCTCACCTGAGGACACAGCTGCTGCTGTTAGCGCTTGGGCACAGAGAACAGTTCGGATCTTTCTATTACAAATGAGCTCCCTGACAATCACCTAAACAGAGTTACAAGAATCCCAGCGGCCCCAGCAGCTTTGCTGGGAGCCCAAGAGATTCGAGCTTCCTTCTCTCTTCAAGCCAGCTTGACGCTCTGGATTAAATTCAACACAGGGATAGCCCCAAATAGTGATTGGTGGCTTCCGACTGGCTATGGGTACCCTGCATCAACACTTGTCTCCTTAGCTGATGACAACAGTGACAATAATGAATTAGTTAGCATTTATTTACACAACACCTCCTATGTGCCAGGCACTGTGCTAGGTGATGGGAATACTAAGACGAAAATCAAATAGTCCCAGCCCTCAAGGAATTAACATTCTATGATGGGAGATGGCATAGCCTGATGATAGCATCGATACAGTACCTTCAGTTTTGCATAGTTTAGCTTGCCTGATCCTCACAACAACCTTTGGTGGTAGGTATGAGTATTATAGCTCCTGTTTTATAGATGGAGAAACTAAGGTTTAGAAAGGCAAAACTGGCAAGCTTGGCAGCTAAGGGGTGCCACCACGCATAGAGTGCTAGCCAAGATGAGTCAACAAGACTCATCCTCATGAGTTCAAATCTGGCTTCAGACCCTTACTAGCTATGTGACCCTGGGCAAGTCACTCAACCCTGTTTGCTTCAGTTTCCTTATCTGTAAAATGAGCTGGAGGAGAAAATGGCAAACCACTCCAATATCTTTGCCAAGAAAACCCCAAATGGGATCACCAAGAGTCAGATACATCTGAAAATGACTGAACAAGAAAGATGATAGACTGATCCCTGTGCTGAGAGAATAAATTTGGAGTCAGCCAGTAGCTTCCTCCTCTTTACTCCCAACCCAAGTAAATGGTTTGGGTGGGATACAACCTCAGCAATGCGTCCATCCTAGGACCTTCAAGGAGGCTGGTTTGTGACCTCTGACCTTTAGAAACTACAGAATACAGAATCCATTGTACAGCATATGGAATTTTTCTCAAGCTGATGATGGCCTTATTCTAAGGAAACCCAATATACAAGAATCCAAATTTACTCAACGCATACATTTTTTCCATTATCGAAGGGGTGGCCCTAGGGAAATGCTTTGGTATTCAGTGCTCGAGGCTACTGTCTAAGACTATAAGTTGCAAGGAAGGTCCAGTCCACGTCCTCTATCCTTCCTGAAGGAATGAATCTTCATTTTCAAAAGGAATCACTTCTCTAACACAGTGAATCCTTTTAGTGTATTAAAAATGAGAATCAATGTATAAAAATCTGATTTACTTGGAACTCTCTGGGAACATATCTACTGCATGAAGGGAGGCCCCCATACATTGAAACATGGCCCGCAAGGGGAAAGACAATGAAGGAAAGACAGAACTATAAAGGTATATGCCCATACACTGTGGCTCACCCCTTTTCCTATTTACACTATTACCCAGCCAAAAGAGGGCACCAATACTGAGTGAACTGCCATTCGACAAAAATAGACTAAATATCCACAATGTGCAAATTGTCGTATAAGGCAGAAGAATATATGAGGAGGGAACAAGAGTGGTGCAAGGCTAATTGCTCAGTGTAGTCTGAAGGGGAAGGTTGTTTGTGATTAGGAGAGAGAATCAAAGAAGACTTCCCGGAGGAAGTGGTGTTTGAATTGTCCTCTCAAGGACGGGCAGGATTTCAGTGGCCAAAGAGAGGAACAAAGGCCATTCCATCTTTATGCCATGTTCCCACACTCTAGGCTCCATTTCCAAACTGGCACTCCATCTCCTATCCTGGAACTCTAGGCTTGTAATAGGTGAATGTTCACCATACATAATTCCTCCCTGGTCGTCTTCCCTCCCAATCTCCAAACCTTTCCACCTTCAACTCTAAGAACAAGGACCAAAACAACACCAGCATTCCTAGAAAGGAATTAATGACCCCGCACCATCCCTGTGGCTTCCCTGACCAAAACACCCCTTCCTGGTCACAACTCCCCTCTAACTGTGGCCTCCTCCCATTAGAATATAATGGGTCAAGGTCAGGGACTTATCTTGCTTTTTCTATTTGTATCTCCAGGCCTTACTTAGCACAGTACCTGGCACGTAGTAGGTACCTGATAAAATGTGTTTTCAGTCATGCATTCATCATAGGCATAGGGAAGAGTGTGAACAAAGGCACAGAGATAAAATGACCAACCTAGTCATTTATGGGATGAGGAGCTATCCAGCTTGGCTAAGCACAGAGTACATGAAAGAAAGTAATATGAGATAAGCTTAGGAAAGCAGGGCTGCCAAAATTTGAGCATGGCCTTTGCAGAGGAGGAAGAATTTTGCTTGGTAGGTGATGGGGAGCCACTGAACACTTCTGAGCAGAGAACTGATATATGTAAAAGCATATTCTAGCAGCAGTAGGAAAGACAGATGGGCACTCACTTTACTCCCCCTTCCTTTTGCCCCTCTTAGAATCTTAGCTTCTCTGCAGACTGGGCCCAGGTGCCATCTCTTCCTTAAAGCTTTCTCTGATGCCCACAGTCATCAGTGCCCTCTTCCTCCTCCAATCCCTGGTAATTATATCCACTCCTTCTTCTCTCTTCTCACTGCCATACCCCTGTCTAGGCAATAGAGATAGGACTTGGACCCAGGATGTCACTGCTATAAGGACCCCCCTAGCGGGAGTCCTCCTCCCAACACAGTTGGCATCTTCCCTTCAACTCACAGGGTCAGATCAGAATACCGTGAGATATAGGTGCTTGGCAAATGTTTATTGATTAATTGATTGAGCAGATGGAGTGAGAATTGGATGAATGGCCCAAAAGGAATCACTAATGAAGTGAAAGGCATTCTCCAATGTAGTCCCATAAGGAGCTCCACTTGCTTCATACAACTTAATATTTTTATTAAGGATTTTGGATAAAGGCATACTTGTCAAACTTACAAATCACAAGGCTAGGAGACACAGTTTACACACTGGATGACAGGGCCAAGATCCAAAATAAAGGTTTCAACTGTCTACACTATTGGGTCAAACCTAATAAGGGGAAGAAGAAAAAAGAACTAAGCATTGATCAAGTACCTACTATGCACCAGGCACTGTGCTAGGCACTTTACAAATATTGCCCTATTTTATCTTCACAACAACCTTGAGAAGTAGGTGCTATTATTATCCCCATTTTACAGTTGAGGAAACTGAGGCAGGTGGAGTTGAAATAACTTGCCTGGGGTCATGCAGCTAATAAGTGTCTGAGGCTAGATTTGAACTGAGCTCAGTGCACTATGGCACCACCTAGCTGCCTCTAAAAGTTAATAGGGATAAATGTAAAGTCATATGCTTGGGTCCAAAAAATCAACTCCAGGATGATAAAATCAGGAAGACACTGCCAGATAGCAGGTTGTCTAAAGAAGATCACAAGCTCTTTATGAGTCAATAATGTGATATAGGAGTGAAAAAAAAAATGAATACTTGGTATATCACCCAGAAATGTTACTGATGTCTAGGTTTATCCTCAACTCCTCAGAGGAACCAGCTGTGTAGGATATCATTTGGGCCATGGTTTGGTAAGGGATCACAGGACACACTTCATGAGGAATTTATCAAGCACCTACTGTATGGAGAGCACTGTGCTAGTCAACAAAGAAAATGCAAAGTTATAAATCACAGACTTTGGTAGAGGGGTGGGATATGTTAAAGAAACAACTAAAATGCTACTGAAGCAGTGAGGTCTGAGGGGTGAAGGTCATTACAGCTGGGAGGAGGGAGGAATTCTTAGGAAAGCATCATGGAACAGAGGGTATTTAAACTAAGTCTTCAAAGATAGGTAGGTCACGGCATCATAGATCCGAGGCTGGAAGGGACCTCATTGGCCATCGGATCTATGCTCCTTATTTACAAATGAATACAAGAGAAAATGAAAAGGAGGCAAAAGGGCTGAAAGTGGACAAGGGATAGCTAGCAGCCCCATTTGGCTGGAGGAGACTTGGAGAAAGGGGTAAGGCTTGGAGGCTTGGAGCAAGGGGTAAGTAGCATGAGCTAAAACTGGAAGGGAAATACGATGCCAGAGTTGGGAGAGCTCAAAGGCGCCATTAAGGAGTCTGAACTTTATTCAATGGGCCATAGGGAGCTACTGAAGGGTTTTGAGGAGATGAATGATAGGGGCAGATAAATGCATAAAAATGAATCCTGTAAGAAGACCCTGTAAGTTGAAAAGAAGAAGCCAATCTTCCTTGTTAGGTGGAGTTACCCCACTAGGGAGATCCCTACATCAGTGAAATCTCAATGTGGGGAAGAATGAATTGGGAAGATGTCTTAGGAAGCTACAATAAGCCAGGCAAATAGTGGTAAGAGCCTTGACCATCAATTAACCAAGCAACGAGCATTTATTAAGTGCTTACTATGTGCCAGGCAGTATCACAACTGGGTGGCTCAGTGGATAAATCGAGCACTGGTCTTGGAATCAGAACAATTCATCTTTCTGAATTCAAATCAGGGCTCAGATTCTCAGTAGCTATATGACTCTGAGCAAATCACTTCACCCTCTTTGCCTCAGTTTCCTCATCTGTAAAATGAGCTGGAGAAGGAAATGGCAAACCACTCCAGTACTTCTGCCAAGAAAACCCCAGATGTGGTACAAAGATGTACCACAGGCACAGCACTATGTAACTGGGACATAAGATAAAATGAAACAATGCCTATCATCAAGGAAGTTTAAATTCTACCAGAAGAAAAATATCAATTTATAACTATATGTAAAATAAATAGATGATAAAGGGGGGAGGAGGAGACATTAGCAGCTGAAGGTAGGAGGGGATAAGTGACTAGGGGCCAGAGAGCCAGCCTCAGGGCCAAGAAGATCTGGGCTCAAGACCCAACTTGGCATTAACTGTGTGATCCTGGACACTTACCCTTTCAGTGCCCCCAGGGAGTTCTCTAATATCATTGCATTGATCATCTTCATCAATGAGGGAGTTTTCTCACCTGGGGCTGGGGAACCTGTGGCCTCGAGACCACATGTGGCCTTCCAGGTCCTCGGGTGTGGACCTTTGACTTAGTCCAAGTTTTACAGAGCAAATCCTTTTGTTAAGGGGATTTGTTCTGTGAAGTTTGGATTCAGTCAAAGGGCTGCACTTGAGGACCTAGAGGATCACATGTGGCCTCCAGGCCACAGGTTCCCCACCCCTGCCTTACACCATTGAAATCATGGGTCCAAATCTTATCCCCTAGATAGGGCAGTAACCATGTAAACAGAGAAGAGAGGGTGAATATAAGAGACTACAGGGCTAGGTATGATAGGATTCAGAAACAGATTAATCGGGTTAGGGGAGGTGTGGGGGCAGAGATTTAGAAATCAATAGACAGACCTCTAAAAGGATAATCGAGTCTCTGTACCTCCAGAGAGTTGTTCTGACAGCCAACAGTTCCGAAGGGTGAGAACACAATCCCAAACGTTCCTGGAAAAAGCTGCCTGCCTGCCTGCCTGCCTGCCTGCTTCCCTCCCTCCCTCCAACAATATCTTCTTCTGCTTTTCTTTTCCCACAAGCAAAGAATCCACTCACCCAGTCATCTAATAACAGCCAAAGACTGTCCCGGGCACTTTTATCCCAGCCCCAGATAGCGCTATTCCTCTACCCCAATCCATCCCAGATGCAATGAAGATTTAAAAGTTATTAAATGCTTTTTAATAGCAGGGCCTGTCTCTGGATCCATTCTCCAGCTGAAATCCTGCAGAGAAGGTGCTTTCGCAACTGAGTAGCTTTAGAGACAATCATAAAATTAAAAGTGAAAAGGAGAGGAGCCCCCTCAACTGCTGTATTTACAAACTCTTTGAAATATTCCATTTTTCACACACATACATACATACACACACTGAGAAGGGGGGGGGATCCTATTTTCTGTTTATTTTTAGTCCTAATTAAAGTTGTGGCAGAATGACAGGGATACAATTGCATGTTCTTTTCTTTCATTACCTTTTTATAACCGTGGTGCTACAAAGGGAAGATTTCAGCCCTCCAGCAAAGAAGAACAGTTATAAATACTCCCACTCCCAGACACCTCCATGCAATTACTCACAAAGAGTGAGGAGGATGAAGAAATAAAAAAAAAAGAACTCATGCTTTTCTTCCTTAGGAACTCCTTGGGTTGGCTCTATTAATTACTTTCAAGGTTTTCTCCTTCTCTGTTTTGTGCTCACTGGCACCCCTAAGACAATAAGTGTGAAGACAAACTGGTGACTCAGAGCTGGACCACATGGCGGGAAGTGGGGGGATTCAGAGGAGTATTCTTGGCATCCCAGAGAGCCAACTTCCCTTGCCCCAGGAAATACTTCCACAGAGGCAAGGTTTTAAAGTGACCTATCCACTGTACACTCCTCGCCACTCCAACCCCCCACAAGAGAAGCAGAAATGTCTGGATTAGTGAGGAAGGGGTTAGAAATAGGGGGAAAGATCAGAAAATCAAGAAAAAATGAATTAAAATCACTTCGGGATATGGAATAACACTAAGAAAGTGACTAAAGTATCCATACCCTTTGACCTATACTTCCAAGAAAGACAATGATAAAAAGAAAAGGACCCTCATATGTAGCAAGAAATTTGTAGCAGCACTTTGTGGAACTGAAAATAAATCAGATTCCCTTCTACTTGAGAATGGCTAAATAAATTAGCAGTATGGTATAGTGGAGAGAATGTCAGACTTGAAGTCAGTAAGTCTTGGGTTCACATTCAGGTACTTACTAGCTGTGTGACACTGAGCAAATCACTTAACCTTTCTTGATCTCAGTTCTTCCTTCCTAGAATGAGAGGTTTGGACTCAGTGGCCTCCAGGGTCCCTTCCAGCTCTAAATCTATGATATTATGGGTTGTGGTGCACAAATGTGATGGAATATTACTATACTTTAAGAAATAATGAATATGAAGACCAGAGAAGCATGGGAAGACTTATATGAACTAATGCAAAGTGAAATAAGCAGACCCAGGGAAACAATGTACATGATAACTACAACATAAATGGAAAGAGCCACAAATAATCAAAACTGAAGGCTAAAGAAGCATAATGACAACTTGGCCCCAAAGATGAGCTATAAAAAGGCAACTTTCCCCTTCTTGCAGAGATAGAGGATCATCAATGTGGACTGCTTCATTTAATGTCCAACTTTTTGTGTTGTTTGCTTTTGCCGAACTTTTTTTCTCTTTTAAAATTTTTTTATTATATTGAAATTACTGATAGACTCTTCCTAGCAATCATTATAAAGGATAGCTGATTGGGATGGTAGAAGTAGGGATAGATTGAGTCATATAAAAACAAAAAAGTATCGATACAAAAAAAAATTTAGTCCTCGTTGCAGTGTGAGCAATTTGTTTCCGTTTGTGGGGTGATTTGGTGGTGCCTTCTGGCCTTCTAGGAAGAGCCTGCTGCCCAAAGCACCTCTCTAGTGAATATGGACGTAGGATCATAAACGCAGAAAAGACCTCAAAAGTTATTGGCTCCAGCTCCCTTCCATTACAGATGAAGCCCAGGGAAGTCAAATGCCTGCCGGAAGTCACATAGGTAATATCAGAGGTGGGATTTGAACCCAGGTCTTTTGACTTCAGAGCCAATGTTCTTTTTTCACTGTGCCATGCTACCTCCATTAGACAGGACCCTTCCTTTCTTTTCATGTCTCTTATCCAGATGTTCAGCCAGGAGAAAAGATTTATTAGAGTATATAATAGCTGTTCTCAAGTATTTTAACTGATCAAACTATGTACCTACTATGTACCAGGCACTGAGAATACAAAAACAAAAATGAAATATTCTCTGTCCTCAAGAAGCTTACATTGTATTGGAAGAAACATGAATATACATAAGTATAAACAAAATTATACATATTAAATTTGACTAAGGAGGCACCAGTAGTCAGGGGATCCCAACAGGTCTTCAATTAGGAGGTGTTCTTTAACTGAATTTTGAAGGAAATATTTTAAGTCTAGAAAAAGATTGGCCTTGTTCTACTTGGCCCCAAGGACAGCTAGGTGGTGCAGAGCACTGAAAGTCAGGAAGACCTGAGTTCAAATATGACCTCAGACACTTATTAGTTGTGTGACCTTGGGCAAATCACTTAACTCTGTTTGTCTCAGTTTCCTCATCTGTAAAATAGATGGGGAAGGAAATGGCAAACCACCCCAGTATCTGCCAAGAAAACCCAAATGGGGTCATGAAGACTCAGACATGACTGAAACAACTAAACAACCACAAAAACTTGGCCCCAAAAGGCAGAACTAAGAACAGTGGACAGAAGATGCAAAGAAACCAATTTAAACATGAAGTAAGGAAAACCTTCCTAACCATTGGAGCTGTCCAGAGTGGAAGCGACTGCTTCATGAAGCTGTGAGTTCTCCTTTACTAGACACCAGCAAGCAAAGGCTGGAGGACCACTACTGAGAAGACTGCTTTTCAAGGACGGATTGGATTAGAAGCCAACTCAGCAATCCTGTGATTCTGATTCTGATTTACCCAGTCATCAGGTCTCATTGATTCTTCCTTTAACACGGCCCCGAGAATCTTCCCATCCTCCGTACCCCGTGGCCACCACCCTCGTCTGGGTCCTCATCGCTTCGCCCCTGGAGTTCTGCAGGGACCTAATTGCTCTCCCTGAGTTCACTCGTTCCTCGCTCTGATCCATCCTGTTCACCACCACCCAATGACTCTCAATAGCCATTTTCATGTAACTATTCCCTTGCTCCAAACCCTTCAACAACCCACTACTGCCTCCGAAACAAAGGCTAAACAACTCAGTGTGGTGTTCAAGGCCCTCCACAATTCATTTCAAGCAACTATTTCTAACGTGGTACTACCCCACCTATCTCATCTAATTTCCCATTAACTACCAGTATAAGAGAGGCATATGGTAAAATGGAGAGATAGTTGGTCTCAGAACCAAAAAGACCTGGGTTAAAGTCCCACTTCTGATACACATTGGCTGTGAGACCCTAGACAAATCACTTAACTTCTCAGTACCCTGGGCAAGAGTCTAGGATTTGAAGTTACAAAGAAGGTGCTAATTTGCACTTGGAAATTTCCTCATCTGGGAATTCTCTATTTCAATGAAACCATAAGTCCAGTCCTTATCTCCAAAACAAACCCTCCAAGCCAATAAGAATGGTTTCTCCACTGTCTCTCAAAGATGCCTAGTTGAAGAAAACCTGGAAAAGAAAAGGCTTAAGGGGATCATGTCATCCATCTTTTAGTATCTGAAAGGCAATCATATGGAAGAAGAAGCAATGGATGGGGGAGATTTAGAAGAAAGCAGATTTCTACTTGGTGTCAAGAGAAAAAAACTTCCTAAAAATTAAAGCTGTCCAAAAGAGGAATGCACCACCTCAAGAGGTCATAGGTTTCCCCTGTAAGCAAAGTCTGGAAAGCTGCTGGTCAGTTATATCATAGAAGAGATTATCTTTCCATTATGGGCCAAACTAGATGGCTGCCACATGGCTCTCCTTCCAACTCTAAAATCCTCTGATTCTGAAGATGCTGGTGGGTCTTAAGACTCACCAGGGGTCGTTACAAAGAGATTTCCTAATAAATTAGTCTGTCACAAAGCACTTACTATATGCCAAGCATTGTGCTAAATGTTGGGAATACCAAAAAAAGGCAAAAAAACCCAGTAGTTCCTACCCTCAAGAAGCTTACATTTTAGTAGAGGAAGGCAATACATAAAAGATAGCAATGAAGGGAATGGAAATTGGAAATATGACCAATCAGTCAGCAAACAAGTATTTATTAAGCACATGCTATGTGCCAGGCACTGTGCTAAAAACTGGGGATGCAAAGAAAGGCAAAAAATATGGTCCCTGCCCACAAGAAGCTCCCATTCCAAGGGAAGGCTTTTCTGGTAGACAGCCTTGCTATTCTATCCAGGAGGCTGTCTCAGAGGATGGGAACAAACCGGCTGTGTTCAGTCTCACAATTTATTGGTGTTATTTAGGTTAATGCATTATTAGATTGCATATTTATAACACGACCTCTGGTTATTAAGAGTGATGTAATACTGGGGGGGGTGGAGATCAGGAGGCCTCTGGAATGTTTACACAGTTCCATGATTAAGAAGAGATGAGTCACTGAGTAACCCTACAGGCTGGAGCTTTCTGTCTTAACAAATGTGTCTCCAGCTTGACAGCCTGACCATCTACTCTCCCTGGACGAGGGTAGGAGCTGATGGGGCTTCCAGAAGATTCAGCCACATGTCTAACGACTCTCAGCCTGAGTCTTCAAGGCTGGCCAGATTCTTATGACCCCAGGATGGACTTTCAAAATGAAAGCTGTTTGCTGATAAGGGCCAAGTTAAAAAAAAAGACAGAAAGGAAAAAGCAGGGATAAGAGGGAGGTTAGTGACTTCTGCCCATCCTAGGATCTAAGGACCTCTGTGCTAATCCATGCTGTCTTCCTTCCTCTACACGATCTCAATTAGCGATCTTATTAGCTCCCCTGGATTCAATAAGCATCTCTATTCATATGATTCTCAGATCTATAGATCCAGTCTTGGTCTCTCCTCTGAGTTCCAATCACAAATTGTCAATTGCTTCTTGGACTCTCTAACCCGATATCCTACAGGCATCCCAAATTCAACAGTACATCCAAAACTGAACTCATTATCTTCTCCCTAAAATTTCTCTGCCTCCTTGTAAAATTCCCAATTACTGTCAAAGGTGACATCATCCTCCTAGTCACCCAGGCTTAGAACCTTGGTGTCATCCCTGACGAGTCACTTTCACCCCATAAAACCAAGCCATCGCCAAATCTTCTCATCTCTACATTCATGACATCTCATATATGATCTCTTCTCTCAACACATGCAAACATAATCCTAATTCAGGCCCTCATCAAATCTCACCTGGACTACTGCAATAGCCTTCCCATTGGTCTCCCCATCTCAAGTCTATCCCCAGTCCAAACCATCTTCCACTCCTCTGCCAAGGTGATTTTTCTAAGGTGTGCATTATGTCATCCCCATCCTTAACGAGGTCCAGTGACTCCCTGTTATCTCCAGGATCAAATACAACATCCTCTGTTTGGCATTTCAAGCTCTTCATAATGTGGCCCCTTTCTATGTTTCCAGCCCTCTTGCACCTTTGTCCCCTCCACAGCTTCACAATCCAGATGCACTGACCTACCTCCTGTTTTTTGTACATGACAAGCCATTCCTCATCTCCATGTCTTTGCACTTGCTAGAAGGTTCTCCCTCCTCACCTCCACCTCCTAAAAGCATCCCTGGCCTCCTTCCGGCCTCAGCTGAAGCCCCACCTTCTTCAAGAGGCCTTTCCCATCCAGTCTCCACCCCAAGGCTTTCCCTTTCAGATGACCTTTGTCAATTATGTATATATCTTGTATACACCTAGTTATTTACATGCTGTCTCAACCATTTAAATGTTCTCTCCTCCAAGGAAGAAGCTGTTTTCACCTTTTTTAATATCCCCAACACTTAGCACAGTATTGGCATACAGTAAGCATTTAATAAATACTTATGGTCTGATTTACTGGCTTGTCTCTAAAATAAAGGGATTGGACAAGATGTCCTCCCAGGTCCCTTGCAGCTTTAGAGCTAAGATCTTAGGATCCCATCTCCAAATGGTAAAAGGCAAAAAAAAAAAAACAGCAGGGTGCTGGTATTTTATACCAATAGGGCCTTAAAGATGACACACTTCAGAAGGTCAGTTAGAGTAAGACAATCCAACAGACAGACAAGCAGAAAATCAGACAGACAAAGACTGAGACTGTATCCTTCCCCATAAAGACAAAAAGCAACCACAAGGATGAAGGCAAGCAACATCTGCCTTCCCCCCACACATACATATATACACACATATACATATATACATGTGTATTATATTCATACACATATACATATGTATATTTATGTATATATATATCCATGTACACACATACACATATATAGACATGTGTATGTATATCCATATATACATCTATATGAGGAAGGATATATGTATATACATGTGTGTACACACATAACCCCACACAAACTTCCCTGACCCCTTCCTAGCCCTGGAAGAGCCAAGCTCCCCTCTGGCCATGGGAGGAGGCCTGTGTAACCAGGAGAGGAGAAAGAGCCAGACATGGCTGAACAATCTACATTCCGAAGGACGCTACAGGCAGTAACTAATGCCAGACACGCGGCATCGGGGCTCGCAGTAAATGTCATCCTGTTTGGCTTCAGAGAGAGCCTCTAATATGCAGTTAATGCCGCATTCCGGGTTTCATCCAGCCGCCATCACGGGCGATATGCAAATGCGGCTTTTGTCCCAGCCAGCATCGGTTCTAATAACTCCCAAAGTGAAAATGTTCCCATAAAACCCACCATAAAAAGTCCCTTATTTTATTGACAGATAAGTTTTCTTTGCTTGTTGTCAGGACTTTCTCCTCACTGTTGATTAGCTAACGGGGCAATTGCTAATTTCACTCTCCCCACCCTCCCACCCCCCCACCCCCTTTAAAGCAGTAGGAGCCCAGGGAAGGCTGCCTGGTGTGCCTCAGCTTCCATTCCGGGAAAGGCCCCTTTGCATTGGCACTGCTGCCCTGGCACCAAGACCCCATCCAAGCTAGTGGGTTTAATAAACTGCATTTACCTTCCCCAAAGGGCAGGACAAATACATTACCTTTCACCATCCTGTTGTTTTCCTTGGCCAAAAACAAAATCAACTTTATTTATAATGATGGGGCCACTCTATTCTTCATGCTTGACCAGGCTATCTGCACTGACTGCTTTCCCTACCCGCAAGTGATATGGGAGGAAATAAGGCTTCTCCAGCTAAGCCCTCTGCCTGCTAGATCCTTACCCTCCCATGCAGTGGGTCAAGTTTGTCATCAATCGCTCCATCGATAAGCATTTTTAAATGCCTACTATGTACCAGACAAGAACCAGCCTTAGGGGGCAGCTAGATGGCGCAGTGAGTAGAGCACCGGCCCTAGAGTCAAGAAGACCTGAGTTCAAATCCAGCCTCAGATACTTGACATGCTTACTAGCAGTGTGACCTTGGGCAAGTCACTTAACCCCAATTGCCCTGCCTTCCCCCCTTAAAAAAAAGAACCAACTTCAGGCAAGAAGACCTGGATTCAAGTCCAGACTCTGAAACCTACTGACTATGTGTCCCTGGGTGGACAACTTAACTTCTCAATGCCCCGACCAATGCTCTAAGTGAGTAATTCTGAACTAATTTTGTGTCACAGGCTCCTTGGGCAGTCTGGTGAAGCCTATAGATCTCTTTTCAGAATGATGCATAAAATAAAATACAGAGGATTCCAAAGAAAACCAATTATATTGAAATACAGCTAACAAGATAGTTTTTTAAAAATAAGTCCACAGACTTTCCCAAGTTAAATATTCCTGCTCTAAGCATATGAGTGGCAGAGGCGAGATTGATGTGCATTAGCAGAGTTTGCCCATCAAGGGCTCCCTACACGAAGGAAAGCACAAGTCCTGTGGCATTCTATCCCAGGCATCATGCACTGTGCAAAGCTCTGGAGAAACACAGATAAAACAAAGCCATTCCTGCCAGGTGGGCAGATACACGCCCTTCTGGCCATACAGTTCACATGAAAGGGATTTTGAGAAGGAAGAACAGAGCTGATCAGAACCCCCAAAGATCACTTCCACATTTTATCAAACCCCAAACCTTGGCATATAACACTGGGGGAGGGAAAAACAGCCCTGCATCTTCCCCCAACACAGCTTGCTTCCCAAAAACATCCTGCCCTTCCCTCTAAGCAGCTCCCAAGCAGAAATGGCTGGAATAGAGAAAATCAGTCCAGCAAGCTCTGGACTTTCCTTAAAGGAAACTGACTTCTGAACCCCTCCCCACAAGGGAGAGAGGGTGACCAATCACTATGCCCAGAAAGTCCCAAGCAGAGTCAGGGCATCAAAGAGGAAGAAATCCACCTAGCTCCACACAGCTCAGAAGAGAACCAGAGTGCAATCTCACATTTGCAGTGTTTCTTACCAAACCTTGTGAGGCAAGGGGTCAATCATGCTTCTATCTATGGCCATTTACCTACCTGTGAGGAGAAAGAGAGAGAGAGAGACAGAGAGACAGAGAGAGAGAGAGAGAAAGAGAAAGGAGAGACAGAGAGGAGAGACAGAGATAGAAAGAGACAGAGACAGACAGAGAGAGACAGACAGACAGACAGACAGACAGAGAGAGAGAGAGAGAGAGAGAGAGAGAGAGAGAGAGAGATGCAAATTAAGTACAGAATACACTTCTAAGTAACAACACAACCAACACTGCTTCCAGTAGTTAGACAGTTAAACATGCCCATAAATAACAATACCTCCTACTTAAGAAGCAGTTAGACAGCCCAGTAGAGAGATCATTAGATTTGAGGTCAGGAAGAGCTGAGTATAAATCCAGCCTCAGATACTTACTAGCTGCGTGACCCTCAGCAAACACTCAGTTTCCTCATCTGTAAAGTGGAGACAATAATAGCGCCTCCCCCAGGGCAGGAGGATGAAATTAGATAATTAGATAATATTTAGGTTATTAATTTAGATGAATAATTAGATATTAGATAATATTTAGGTTATTAATTTAGATGAATAGTTAGATATTAGATAATATTTAGGTTATTAATTTAGATGAATAGTTAGATATTAGATAATATTTCTAAAGTGTTTATGAACCTCAAATTGCTACAGAAATGCTAGTTGTCATAATTGTTATTGCTCGAAGAACATTTTAAGGCTTACAAAGGACTTTATAACCACTCCATGAGATAGGCAAGGCGAGAAGAAACCAAGGCTTGAAGAGGTGAGATGACCTCCCTGTGGTCACACGGCCAGCCCCAGAGCACATCATACTTCATTCGATCAATAGACACTCATTTATTAGACACCGGTATGTGCCCCATACTGTGCTAGGCACTGGAGAAACAAGAGGGCACCAGCCATTGGCAGGGTGGGTAGGGAAGGCTGCCCGGCCAGTCAGCTACCCAGGACTGCTGTCTGCCTTTGGGCATAACAATGCCATGGTCAGTCTCACTGCTGCTGGAAAGGGCAGGACCATCAGCTACCTTATGGGACAGCTCGCCATCCTATCCACACTGATGCCTTCCTTCCACCCCCAGCTGCCTGATATCTTCTTTGTATGTCTCCTAAATATTCCTATTGTCTCCCCAATTCAAATATAAGTTCCTTGAGGGTAGAGATAACTGTGATTTTGTCTTTGTATCCTCAGAGCTTAGCTTAGCCCAGCAGACAGTAAGTGCTTAATAAATGTTTGTTGACTGTGTGATTAATCTTGGTGACTCCACAGCCCAAATCTACCTTCCCTAACCGCCATTTTGCTATATGTGTTGGCTCCTCCCCCAGAATGAATGTAAGCTTCCTGCATTTTTTCCTTCCTGTCTCATTTTTTAATTTCTATTACTAGCACAGGGGCAGCTAGGTGGAGCATTGGACAGAGTGCTGGGGATGGAGTCAGGAAGGTCTGAGCTCAGATCTGACCTCAGACACTTAGTAGTTGTATGACCCTGATCAAGTCATTTAACCCTGTTTGCCCCAGTTTCCTCATCTGTAAGAATGAGCTGGAGAAGGAAATGGCAAACCACTCTAGCATCTTTGCCAAGAAAACCCCAAACAGGGTCACAAAGAGCCGGATATGACTGAAACAACTGAACAACTATATCTATATATAACTAGTAGTTTCTACAGTGCCTGAATTATTAACTACTAAATTTTTGGTTCAAGAATCACAGCCAAATAGGAACCCAGGTCTCCTGACACTCAAGGATCATAGCATTAGAGCTGGAAGGAACCCTAGAGAACAACATCCTATTTTACAAATAAGGAAATTGAGACACAAAAAGGTTTAGTGACTTACCCAGGATCACGTAGCTCTTTACACCACAGTCCCTCAATCTTGACATCACAAGTAGAGATATAAACACTGACCTGGCCTCAGGAAATGAGACAGAACCAGACTAACTCTCCTCCCATTCCATTCTATCTCCTTTTCCCCACCTCTCTTGGCAGCTGCTCAGACCAAACCTCACGTAACAGCAATGGAAGACTTTCCCCATAAGGAAGGGGCAATAAACATTTATATAGCACCGACTACATACCAAGCATTGTGCTAAGTGGTTTTATAAATATTATCTCATCTGACCATAGCCTGGTCCTATACAGAGAGGGACTCATCAGACAGTTTGACCAGTACCTCCTCCAGGGAGTTGCCCTGACTGCTTGCTCTACTCCTTTCTGGAAGTTTGAAAGTGAATTTGGGGGAGGGGTGTTTTCCAGATAAACCCTTTGGCACAGAGGTGACCCAGGGTTCCCAAAGGCTGTTCTGAGCTAGTTCTGAAAGCTCCTATGAATCTGGAAAGGCTTTGGATTCTCCTCTAGTGAGTACACGCCTGCAGTGCAAAAACTCTCCTGATTAGGATAATGGCTTTAGAACTGGAAGGGTCCACCTTATGGAAGAGGTGACTGAGATGCAGAAAGGCGACGATTCTCCCGCGGTCACTCCATTGACAAATGTCTGAAATGGGATTTCAACCCAGGCCTCTCTTCAAACCCAGCGCCTTTCCCACTGTTGTGCATTGACTCTCCAGAGAGGCTCTGCAGCAGTTACTCCTCCAGATTATTATCAGGGGGATGAGTCACAGTAATGCCCAGAGACCATCTGCTAAGATGAAGAAGGGCTGCAATCTGTATCAGTGAGAGGAGAGCCTCAGAGCTGGAAAAGACCTCAGAAGCCAGCTCACCCAATCCATAGCTAAGCACAAGAAATGAAAGTCTTTAAAGCATCAGTATTAATAAGTCAGCCTTACAAGCCTGTTTTTTCCATGAGGTTTGGGTGGTAGGCCCAAGCCAAAACCAGATCCTCATACTACTGTCCATCTACTGCTTTCTCTAAGAGCTAGGACCCACCCAGAGATTTTACCCTGAGACCCTTTCCATACAGAGCTGCAGGGTGAGTCTTCCAAGTAACAGGTCAGTAGGAGGCCAACTTTTCTCAATTTAGCATGGATTTAAGGATGGCTAAGAGCCTTGAGTGCACATTCACATAAGATTCTGTTACAGAAACTAGAAAAGTTTAGTCTAAAAAACAGAAGAACTATGCCTTTAAGATAAGAGTCTTCAAAGTATTCAAAGGGCTCAGTCTTGTTCTGTTTCGATCCAGAGGACAGAATTAGGAATATTGAGTAGAGGTCATAGAGAGGCAGACTCAGGTTTGATGTCAAGAAATCTTTCTAACAGCTGGAGCTGTCCCAACACAGCAGGTGCTGACTGGGGTGGCTATAAGGTCCTCCTCACTGGAAGTCTTCACACAGAGGCCAGATGACCACTTGTCAGATATTCCTGCTCAGGTATGGGTTGGACTAGATGATCACTGAGGTCCCTCCCAACACTCAAATTCCATGATCAACCAGCAAGAGGAGCCAAACTGAACTTTCCACTTGCTACCATTTTGTTTGCCACGTGAGTCCCAAGCACTATATTCTCTCAGTTTCATAGTCAATCCTGGGAGAAAAGGAGAGGTTGTTGAAAGCCAACTAAATCACCCAACAAAGTACTTATTAGATACCTACTGTGTTCCAGGCACTGTGCCAAGCACTGGGGATGCAAAGAAAAAAGGCAAAAACACCCCCAGTCCCCACAGAAGTTCTATACTAGTAGGCAACACTCCTGAATACACTTGCATCTAGGGGTCTCCAATAACCCTTCAAGGCAAGGCATCCAAATACTCTATGGCAGCCAGACTTAAAGATTCAAGACAGGTGAAGCTTTACATCAACTGCCTCCTCTTTCCCCCTCCTCCTTCACCTTCTTTTGGCAGTTCTGATCTCTTGTACTGGGGGTTTTAAAGGTCATGTTCCCCATCACGAGAAACCTTTCTACATGACACTTCTGATACCATGTCTCTTTCTAAAGGTATTTAATCCAGGTAGAGGCACCCCCTAAAGAAAAGGGTTTATAGGTCACTACAAAGACTTACTTATAAATCAAGCTCAGTTTCTACTCCTTCCACACTCCTGAGAAGCCCATAAACTGCAAGCCAAAAGTTACTGCTGGGAGAGTCTTTGTCGCACTGAACACTCTACCCCCTGAATACTCCTGAGCAGCCCAAGAGCGAGCGTGCTCTCAGCCAGGGCCCCCAGATCTAAAAAACTTGCGGCTCTCCAGGCAACACATACCTCTCCCACATCAGCTTCAGGGATATCTGTCCCATTTCTATAGAGTTTCAAGCTAGGTATGCTTGCCTCACAATGACCCAATGAAGTAGATAAAGGTGTATAGTTTTAAGTAGCTTCATCTTTAAGTCTTTCTTATTATGAACTTAATCATCAACAGACAGACATTTCAATATATAAACAAAATATTATCACATGAAACTGACCTTCTGTTACATACTATTTGTTTTTTAAGTATGTTAAATTTAACAAGGTAGTAATAAAAACCACCCTACTTGTGCTCCCTTCTGATTTTTTTTGTTCTCCTCTCTATATTTCCTTATATTTTATTGGTGTTCTTTTGTTTGTGTTTATCTGTCACTTTTCACAAAATCATTCTCCACCCCGCAAAGAAGACCTCTCTTGTAACAAATAAGCATACTCACTGGAAACACATCAACATATTGGCTGCGTCTGAAAATGCATGTCTCACTCTGCACCTCCAGTCTATCATTCCTCTCCCAAGAAGTCTGAGGGAGGCATCATCATCGGTCTTATGAGAACAAAGATATAGAGCTAGAAGGGGCATCGGAGACTAACCTCTTTCATTTTGCATAAGGGTAAACTGAGGTCCAGCGAGGTTAAGTGACTTGCTCAAGGTCATACAAGTTATAAGAATTTCCTGAAGTCTTTCAAAGTTGTTTCCCTTTACAGAAGTGGTATTTTCACTCACATTTTGTAGATGATAAAAGGTTCCTTCCAGCTCTGAATTTTAGACTTAACTGTAAACCCATAATCAGATACTGAATGAATAAACAGAAACAAGAACGATCTAGTGGCATGTTCTCACAACAAAGAGGGGCTGTCCTGACTAGAGTAAAGCCTGGGGATGAGGAAGGAGGAGAGAATAAGGGCAGGTGAGCAGCAGAAGATCTGGTGATGGAGGGGCCTTCCAGGCAATCACTACAGGCAGCAGCTGGTTCTTCTGCTGCAGTTATACTCCACCTACCCACCCTACCCATTGACCCTCCTCAGCTCTGGCCATTCAAGCAGTCCCCCTTTGCCCTGCTACCTTCCAGAGGCTGTCTTCTATCTAAGTGAGAGAGAATTGCTCTAACCCTCTTTTGCAACAAATTTCCCAAATCTCCAAATTGTGCCAAGTCCTGTAGTTTTTATGTCCTTTGGAATGTTAAGACTTTTCCTTGGATCAATTTAATCAATCTGCTCACAATGTTAAAAACGTGAGAAAGGTCATTGCAAGTGAGTCCCCTTTGAAGGGAAGATGGGCCCAGTTCTTTCCCTATTTCTTTCCCTCCCTCCCTCTGTTCCTCCTCTTTCTGTCTCTCTCTCCTGTCTCTTTGTCTGCCTTGTCTCTGCTCTTTTTTCTTTTTCTCTCTCTCTTCCTCTCCCTCATTCCCTCTTTCCCTACTTCCCTCCCTCCCTCTTCTCTCTCTTTCTCCTCTCTGTATCTCTCCCTCCATACTTTCCTCCCTCTCTCCTCTCTCTCCCTCCCTACTTTCCTCCCTCCCTTCTCTCTCTCTGTCTCTCCGTTTCTCTATCTCTCTCTTCTCCCCCTCCTCCCCTTCCCCCTCCCCTTCTCCCCCTTCCCCTCCCCCCCATCTTCCACATATAAGTATCTTCTCTACAGGATCGACACATCTAGAAAGCTGGAAGAGACCTCAGAGAGGCCTTTCGGTCTAATGTTTCCATTTTGTGAATGAAGAAGCTGAGGCCCAAGGAGATGAAGAGGCTTGTCTAAGGTCATACAGTTAAGCATCCGAATAGAATCTGAACTCAGATTAATACCTCATTGAATATTCAGTGCTTATTAAATAGCTAGTCCTCAGTGAATCCTTAAGGGTTTTATGTAATTGTCATTATTCCCCATAAAATCCTCCACAAAATTCAACAAGCACTCATTGTTCAGTTGTGTCCAACTCTTTGTGACCCCATTTTGGGTTTTCTTGGCAGAGATAGTGGAGTGGTTTGTCATTTCCTTCTCCAAGTCACTTTACAGATGAGGAAACTGAGGCACACAGGGTAAAGTGACTTCCCAGGGTCACCCAGCTAGGAATTGTCTGAGGCTGGATTTGAACTCAGGTCTTGACTCTAGACCCAGTGTTCTAGCCACTGAGCCATCTAGCTGTCTCCATATTAAGGGCCTGCTATGTGCAAGGCACTGTTCTAATCGCTGGGGATACAAAGACGGTCCAAATTAGAACACGACCTTCTTGAGAGATGAGCTCTGTTAATGCCTTTCCTTCTCACCACAGTGCTTAGCATAGTACCCAGCACGCAGTAAACACTTAATTAAATGCTTGCTGATTGACTGTAGGACAGTGCTTTGAGAAGCCTGCATTCTACTGATACAATCCACACATCAATAAATACGGAATAGAAAGAGCTTTTTGTTTTGTCTCACTTTGGGTCCATATTTAGCAAACTCCCAGCATGAAAACTCCCTCCACTGATGCAGATGGGCAACTCTTCTCTAACTTTCCATCTTAAAGTGTTACATGGGGGTACTATAAAATGACTTGCCACGGTCACAATGTCAGTACGCTTTTGAAACAGGTCTTTCTGGCTCTAAGGTTGGCCCTCAATCCAGTGAGCTATACTGCATCTCATTTACAAAATTATACTGAATGATTTCAAAAGGGAGAGAACACTAGAAACTGAGGGCAATCAGGAAAGGCCTTGCTTAAGAGGTGGCACATGAGAAGCACTTTAAAAGGTGGGACCCACAACCCATATAGAAGTGCTTCACAATGAGGAGGGTAGAGAGGGGAGAAGGGAGAGATTTTGGAACTCAAAGTTTTAAAGACAAATTTATAAGTAAAAAAATAAGGTAGGGATGCTAGGAAATAGAAGGGAGGAGGGAGGATATGACAGGCATGGAGAATGCTCTCGCCAAGGCATGGCAGTGGGAGATGGAGTATTAGGTATGGGGAATCTTCTCTCATCTGCCCACAAATCTATAAACAAAGATCCTTTACTGCTGAAGGCCTTCACCACTGTAGAGTCTGGCAAGGCTGGACGGGATTGGCTCCTGGTGCTATTGCCTTGAGTCCCGAAGGTTCACCCCACCCTGGGTCCAACACCACTGCTCCTCAACTTCTATCTTTCCATTCTTGAAACGTCTGGCTCAGTGATTATTCTAGGACCAATTTCTTCCACATCTCCCCTGGCACCGAATGGCAAGTCTCACACACAGAGTCAGAATTTTCAAGTCCTCTCGATCCATGAACGTGTCAAGTCCAAGGTGAACAGAAGACGAACCCACTTCCAGGGCTCTCTGCAGAGTCACTGGTTTTATTTTGGAATCAGAAGCAAGGACTCTGCCAAAACACTCAAGGTCAAGAGACCAGCATGGTTCTAGGCAATCTGTACCTCTTAAAACAGTGACAAATATGTTATTTAATTTTAATGAGCTTTTTTGCATCTCAAATCTAATTACAGCATTATCAAGCACTGCTTTGAACTGCAGGTGGTTTCTCATTACGTGTGCGAAGGCTGCCACAAGCATTTTTCGTGAATACTAATAACTGCTTAATTTTACTATCCGCTTAAAAAAATTTAAAAAAAAAACTTCCAGCGACTTATAACGCTGGGCTTCAAAGCTCTGGAGGATGAGACACATTGCAAGGCTGCTTAATTAAAAAAAATAAATACTGTATTTGACCACCCTCCAGGTTGACAGACTGGGAAGGCAAGGCTGGAATGAGACATGCTTGGAAGGTTTCTGAGGCGGCCTGTCCCAGGGCAGGCCTAAGGCGTCCCACTCAAATGCCTCAGTTTGATTGTATTTCAGAGAGGAGGGTGCTAGGAATGGATTTTCCAGGTGCCAATCTTCCCTAATAGGACAGATGCATGAGGGCCAAGGCTCAGCTCTCCAGAAATTGGGTTGTGGGGGAGAGGTCCAAGGAAACAGGTTGGGGAAGAAAGGTCTAGCTGTTTGCTCCTTGTCTACCCTGTTGAGATGGAAGGGCCCATCCCTGGCTGAATCCTAAACCTTTGCAGTCCCAGGACACGGATATCATCATGGCTCCGGCTCCCCTTTGACAGATTTATACTTCATCTGGGTATTTACATTTGGCCTTGTTTGTTCCACAAATTGCAAAGGCCGAGCTGGGCTTTATCTGCTGCCAGCCAGTTTCCCAGCTCATACATTTTTTTTCTTTTTAGGTGGGGGGGGGGGGGGTTGGAGAGAAAGAAAACACAAGGTGGCAGGTGTTCCATAAAAGAATCATCATCTCTGTCTCTTCCCCCTCCTCTTTTTAATTTTTCATTCAGGGAGATTTAAGCAGCATCTCTGCAGCCACAGAGGGATACACTGGAATTGTGCTCAAATAAATTAGCATCCTGGTGCAGCTCAGAGGGGCTTCCAGGGAAGCCTGGTGGTGTGGGGAGCTGTAGGGGAGTTAAGGCACCAGAGGCTCCCCAGGCAAGGACAGACCGATGTTCCAGGAACTAGAAGAATGCACCTGTGACCTGGAGCATTATTGATTTCCAAAATGAGGAGGGTAAGATGTGGGGTAGCACCAAAGCCTTTGGTGCTGGCCCCTGAGGACGTGCATGTCAGCACATGATCAGCCGCATATTAGCTAGCCTTCATGACTTCTTTGAACCTCAGTTTCCTCATCTGTAATGTGAGAGTTGGACCGTCCCACAGAGTCCCAGAAGATAGGGTTAGAAGCTGCAAAGAGGTAGATTTAATCTTGATGGGGCAAGGAGAAGGGGGGAGGGCTCCCTAACAATTAGAGCTGTCCTAAAGCGGAATGAGCCACCACAAGAAGAGTTCGGGTCTCCTCTACTTGGAGATCATCAAGCAGCCGCTGGATGACCACTCATCAGGAATGTCATAGAGAAGCTTCTTTCCTTCATGGATGAACTGAAATAGATGGCTATGGGGTCCCTTCTAGCTCTCAACAGCAATGATTCTGCGATCCCATGACCAGGGAAGCGATGTGCCACAGTAGAGAGAGCACTGACTTTGGTGTCAGAGGACCTGGGTTCAAATCCTTCTTGCGATGCTTACCACATTGGCCTAGTCACTCAAACTCCCTGGGTCTCTGTTTCCTCAACTTTACAATAACAAGGCTGGCCCAGATGGCTTGGAGGTTCCTTCCAGTACTACATCTATGACTAAACGGCTACTAAAATCCCTCCCAATTATAAATCTATCATCCCGATTTACCCATGATCAGTTTCAGTGAAGACAGTGATTGCTCTGCAAGTCTCTCAAAACCAATTAACTCATGCGTCCATATTTTTTCATGCTACTAAAAATGATGAAGGGATGGAAACATCTTCTCCCAGTGTAGAACACCAAGTCACCTGCAACCTAGAGAATTGGGTAGGGTACTGACATGGCCATTACTGTGTCAGAGGCTGGACTTTAACCTAGGTTCTCTTAACTCCAAGGCTCACTGGTCCTTTATCTGCTATGCCATGTCGACTTTGGGTCCAGATTACAGAATCTCTTTGGCCTTTTTTGTATCCTCGGTGCTTAGCATGGTGCCAAGCATATAGTAGGTGCTTAATAAATGTTGGTTGGCTGATTTAGATCTAAAAGGGACCTTCAAGGTCATCTAGACCAACTTCATTATTTTACAAGTGAGAATAATGAGGTGCAGAGAAGTTCAATCAATCACCCAAAGTCAGAGGTAGCAAGAGGCAGAGCCAGATTTCAAACCCAGCTTCGCTGATTCCTCATCTGGCATTCTTTCCTCTACACCACGTTGTTCCCCATACTCTACTGCACCCCTTATACCTCTAACATTCTGTAATTTCTGATCAAAACAACTGTTCCAAGACCCATAAATAGCAAGCCAATTCTTTTCCTGAAGTCAGAGCCCATTCTACACATATACAACTTAAGAGGATAATAAAGGCTAGGTGACACATTGGGCTTGGAATCAGGAATACTCGTCTTCCTGAGCTCAAATCCGGCATCAGATACTTAACTAGCTGTTTGACCCTGGGCAAGTCACTTCACCCTGTTTGCCTCAGTTTCCTCATCTATCAAATGAGCTGAAGAAGGAAATGGCCAACCACTCCAGTATCTCTGTCAAGAAAACCCCAAATGGGGTCACAAAGAGTCAGACACGATTAAAAAGACTGAACAACAACAACAAAGGAAAACTTGCAACTACTATACTCGCTCATTACCTGTGGACTGTTCCAGAACAGAGATCAGCCAAAGAACAAAGGAGATGTAGGTAGGATATCATCACAGAATGTTCCCTCTGGGACATATCTGTAACTTACCACCAAAAATACGTTTGCTTCCTTCTAAGGGGTGAAATGATGATGAATGATGAATGAATAAATGAATGAACATAGACAGAGAAGTAGAGACACTAACAAGGAAGCTTTCAGCATCTGTAAGAGCCAAAGTTTTACCCTAAATAATATATTTACCCCAAATATAAGATTTTCAATCAAGCTTCCAGCAGCCCACAGAACCACAGAATCGCAGATTTGGAAGACATTAAGGGCCATCTATTCCATGCCATTCCTGAGCCAGAATAGCTTCTACAGCAGTGGTGTCAAACTAAGGTAGAAATGGATCCCTGCAACAGCATGTTGACTTAGAAAACCCCAAATTAACATTATCTATGTTGGATTGTATTTTACTTATTTTATTAAACATTTCCCAATTCCACTTTAATCTGGTTCATGTCTCACTCAGCAGTTTGCCAGGAGTCTGACACCCCTGTTCTAACAATCCACAGACAAGGAGACTTCTGGTAAAGGGAAACCAACTGCCTCCCTCAGAAACCCATCCTACTTTTAGATGCCTCTAATTGGGAGGAAGTTTTGAGGGTTTGTTGTTGTTTTTTCTTGGCATCAAGGAGAAACTTGCCTCTTTGCAAACTGCCGATTACTCCCAGTTCTGCCCTCTGGGGCCAAGCAGAATGAATCTAATCTCTCTTCCATGTGACAGCCCTTCAAATACTTGAAGACAGCTCTGATGTCCCCCCTGAGTCTTCTCTTCTCCAGGCTAAACATCCCTAGTTCCCCATTTAATTCCAAATAGCTCCCATAACTAAATCCAGGTTCCAATGCAGCCTATTTAAGCTTTTTTTATTTTTTTTCTCTTTAAGGACCAGTGTTGAAAGCTACGGCAACTGCTGACAACCTCTCCTCCCTCTGCCTGCATCCCCATCACCTCAGCCCTCTGAGAAGTAGCATTCAACAAAGTGTGTACAGCCACCTAAGAACTCATCTGAATCACGCCTGACCTCACATCGGCCTCCACTGATATACCCCATGAATCTGCCCCCTGCAAGTCTTCATTCCTCTCCTCCCTCTAGCAGTGCCTCTGCTTAGGGTTTCTCTCTCCCTCCTCTCCATCCCTCCTTCCCTCCCTCCTTCTCTGTCTCTCTTCTTTCTCTCTCTCTCTCTTCTTTCTCCTCCTCTCGTCTCTTTTTTCTATTTTTCTCCTTTTTCTGTTTCTCCTTTTTCTGTTTCTCACTCTTTCCTTCTCTCTCTCTCCCTTCTGTCCATTGCTTCCTTCTCTCTATCTTCTTCTCTTTTTCTCTCTCTCTTTTCTCTTTTCCTCCCTCTCCTCTCTCTCCTTTCTCTCCCTCTTTCCTCTCTTCTTCATTTTTTCTATTTTTCTCCTTTTTCTATTTCTCTCTCTCTCTCTCTCTCTCTCTCTCTCTCTCTCTCTCTCTCTCTCTCTCTCCCCTTCAGAGAGGAGTTCACTGTAAGGTGGAAGAAGATCCTTGATGCTTGTCAAATTGATGCTTTGGTGCCGCTTGTCCCACAACAAGAGAGAGAAAGTTAATGGCCCAACACTGAGCCCTTTGTTTTTATAAGAGAACAAGTGGTTTATGACAAAGAACAAAGTTTCTTTTTTTACGAGGCTCTTCTTGATGCTCCCTCACCAAGCCCATTAAGTCTAGTTATCTCTTACAAAACACTGCCACACAGGTACTATTTCCACCGACAAGTTCATTTAAGAGAATTTATAGCCTAATTGTGCAGCTGTTGCCTTCCGAGTCAGTTTTAAGAGATTGTTACACAAGTACTGTCATAATTTAGTCATGTTTTCATCTCACAACTATACTGTAATTACTGTTGTTAACAGTGAACAGTAAACAAAAAAAGTACCCAACAACTCCAGCAGAGAGTATACCCACCAACCATGACGCCAACAGCTGGCTGCTGCAAGCAAGTAGAGTGGGGGATGGGAGGGAGAGCTCATCTGGTGACCCTGGGAAGGTCATGCTGATCCCTCCATAGCACTGATTACAAGCAAGAATCTGTCCTTGTGGAGTGACTGGCAGAGAGGGGACTAGCAATTCTGACACCCAGGGCAAGCAGCACAAAACAAAAAATGGCCCTCTAATCAACCACGGGTAAGGCAAAACCCTTATACTAGCCTATGGGACATCTCAAGTCCACTACTGAGGAGACCACCACCAGGGAAGGAGGAGGGTGTATATCATATACTATAAATTTTCAGGTACTTTAAATTTCAATACCATAGAGCAAAGCCCTGGAGGTCCCTCCCTAGTTATGTCTCTAAGGTCACTTTCTCCCTAAGTCTTCTCTTCTCTGGGCTAACCATCCCTAGTTCTTTCCACCAATCTTCATATTATATAAATGCAAGGTCCTTCATTATTCTGGTTGTCAGGTCTCCTTCAGAAGCTAGAAGTAGAATCAAAAAGAAATGTAGCTTCTCTTTGAGAAGACGCTGAAATACTGGACTGACCCGAAAGAAAAGAAGATGTTAGGCAACCTTCAGCACACAGCCTTGGGATTTTTCTCTTGCGGAAGGTAACTTGGTTTGGACCTGAAGAACCCTGCAGGTCCAGTATCACAAAGTCAAGGGTGACCTTGAGATCACAGACTCTAGAACTTTAGCTGTCATCTAGAACTCATAGACTCATGGAACTTTCACTGTCTAATTCCTTCCTTTTACAGATGAAGAAATAAGCCTATAGAGGTGAAGTGTCTTAGCACCTAAGAATAGAAGGGGGCCCAGGGACCATCTAGTTCAACCCCTCATTTTACAGATAAGGAAAGTGAGGCCTCGATCCAAGAAAGATCACACAAATAGTGAGTAGATGAGCTGGGCTATAAGCCCAAGTCTACTTGCTCTTAATCCTGAACCCAGAACCCTGTCCGTGTTACCACACTGGCCCTCTTCCTCTACATGGAGCTGCCCCCAGCTTCTGGAGACCTGAAAAGTGGGATGGCAAAGGGCCTCAAATCCACACCATTTGTGAGCTGGTTAAAGGGACTGGGCATATTTAGCCTAGAGAAGAAAAGACTTTGGGAATGGGGGTGAGAAATGAGTGGGACATGACAGCAGTCTTCAAGTATAATCTTCCTATGCCAGAATGGCTCTCATACACATAAGGAATTAGACTTGTTCTGTTGGGCACCTTCAGGGAGGGGGGAATGGAGGTGTCTCCTCATTGGAGGTCTTGAGGTAGACGCTGGCTAGCACTTGGGTGCATTGAGGTAAGAATGCTTTTTCTGGATCACCTTGGAGCTCCCTACCAACTCTGAACTATGTAACAATGAGGTCATTCCCTCAGTCTCTTCTGCCATTTTGAAATCCCTACAAGGAAGTTAGGTAGCTCTGGAATGACTTGGTCTAGCTGAGAGTGATTCAGACCCGCTTATGGGGACCACTATCTCTTCTTCACTGGGTCCTTTCCTGCAAAGGGCAAAGTACGAGCCAGAGTCTTCAGTGGGCCTAGGAAAGAGTTGGAGTCAGCTCCAAATCCATTGGCTGAAGACCATGTACTTTCTTCAAGAAAAAGGCCCAAGATGACCTGTATAGGCTTGCTTGACATCAGGTTCTGCCACATATTTCTGTGTCTTCTTAAACAGAAAATATTCTTTAAAAGGAGTCACCACAATGCAATCAATCAAAAAGTATTTATTAAGCACCTAATATTATATTATATTGGCATGCTAGGGGTGCAAGTACAAAGAATGAAACAATCAGATAGAAACACGATAAATGAAACTAGTCCCTACTTGTAAGGACTTTATATTCTAATGAGAGACAAACTAAGACATAAAAGAATATAAGAACAAATATGAAGAGAATAAATACAAGAGGTGAGGAAGGGAGGGCATTAGCAGCTTGGGTTAGGGTGGGGGGCTGGTAATGAGGAAAGGAATCATGTAGAACAGAGATTCTTCACCTGCTTATGTGCCTTAGACCCCCTGTACAGCCAAGGGAACACCTATAGACCCATTCTCAGAATCGGATTTTTAAATGTACAAGATAAAATTTATAAAATTACAAAGGAAACCAATTCTATTAAATTGTAGTTATCAAAATATTTTTAAAATAAGTTCACAGACCCTGGGTTGAGAAACCATGATATAAAAGGTGGTGTTCAAGCTGTGTCTTGAAGAAATCCAGAAGCAGAGGTAAGGAAAGAGTGTCTTCCAGACATAGGGGACAACCAGTAGAAAGAAATGGAGATTAGAAATGCCAAGTCATGTGTGTGGAACAGGGAGAGGAATAATGTGATTGGATCTCAGAGGGAAGTGATATGTTAGGACTCTAGAAAGGTAGAGAGGAGGCCAGGTTGTGACGGGCTTTCAAAGTTAATCAGAGGAGTTCATATTTGATCCTAGAGACAATAGGAAGTCACTGGAAATGACTGAATAGGGATGTGACATGGTCCAGTCTTCATTTCAGGAAAATCATTTTGGCTTTGGCAGCTGTGTGGAGGATGGCCTGGAGTGAGGAGAGATTGGAGGCAGGGGGACCAATTAGGGAGTTGCAATGATCCAGGAGAAAGGAGATGAGTGTCTGAACTGAGATGGTGATGATGTGAGCAGAGAGAAAGAAGGTAGATGAAAGAGCCATTTTGGAGGGAAAAATGTCGAGATTTGACAATTTACAGATTTCGTGGGGTGAGGGAGAGTCAAAAGTCCACAACAAAGCTAAGGCTACGAATCTGGAAGGAAAGAAGAAATGATGTTACCTTGAATAGAGAAGGGGAAGTTTGGAAAAGGGATAGTTTTGGGGAAGGAAGATAATGAGTTCTGGTTTATGAAGCCCAAAGGGCACAGGATTGGGGGTCAGGGGACACAGCTTTGAAGCCCACCTCTTCCATTTACTGCCATATGACCTTTGGAGCACATAGCTTCATAACCCTAAGCTTCAGCTTCCTCCTCTTCAAAATGAGAGAGCCAGCCTAGGTGATTTCTAAGTTTCCCTCCAAGCCAAGTCTAAATACTATGAACTGTAGTTTTTTTAGAATTAATTATAGGTAAAGAATCACTGGGAGGAGGGGAAGCCCCATGATTATATGTCAAGCTAAAAGCATTGGGAGATAAAATAAGGCAGTGCTTTAACTCCTATCCATGTGTCAACCCAGAGAAAGCAAGCCAAGTCACTCTGTTTCAACAGCCTCCTCCCTCTTTAATTCATGCTAATTCTCCTAAGCTGCTCGAAGGCAGCCTGCCCAGGGGGCTGATGCTGCGCTCTCTGAAAGCCAGCTAAACATCTGGCAGAGACTTCAGCCCTTCCGGCTGTTCTAAGAGTTCAGCTGGCCTCTACTTGCTACCATGATCCCAGGCACCTTGGCTGGCTCACCAAGTGGTTTCCTGTGGGCTGGGCTAGGGCTCTGTCCTTCCCCAAGCTCCCTCCAGTTTAACCAGCCTGGCCCTGGTTCTTCGTACCATCCCATGCCTTATAGTATGTTAAGAGATCCCAGACAGAGTCATTTCCATGTGACCCCCAGCCTCACCCAGATCTTCAAGGGTCTGGTGCTCAAAATGGAGAATGGCTTACTTCTTGGGCCTTGACAGTCAAAAGAATCATTGCTCATCTCTGAGGCCTCATGCGGAAAGAGCACCGGACTTAGAAATCAGGGGACCCGAGTTAGGTTCCATGCTTCAGACACTTACTACCTGGGTAAGTCAATTAACCATTCTGAGCTTCCTCTATAACATGAGGCAGTTGAACTTTGGACCTCCAAGGTTGCTTCTGGTTCTAAACCTAGCATCCTAGGATCCATCTGGCCTTGGACAAGTCATGCGATTTCTTGGGGCTCAATTTCCTCATCTGTACAACGGGGTAGTGGAGCTGAACTAATGATGGATGTCTAAGGTCCCTCCTGACTCTAAATCCAATGACTCTATCTGTAATTATCAAATGATAAAATTTAAGATTGGAAGAGACCTCAGAGCCCATCTAATCCAATCTAGACAAGAATAAGTGCCCCCTTGTCGGAATACCCAAGAAGGAAGTTGTCATGCAGCCTGTGATAGCTGACTTCCAATGAGAGGAAGCCACAGACACAGATTTGGGCTGGAAGGGATATTGAAGGTCAAATCCAACCTCCTTGTTTTATAAATGAGAAAACTGAGGCCCAGAGAAATTTAGCAACTTGTCCAGGGCCACACTGCTTAGCAAGTGTCCAAGGTGGGTTTCAAACCGAGGTCATTCTGCTTCAAAATCCTGTGCTTTCTCTCTCCACTGCACTGCTTCTCACGTTCTGAAACCCTTATGGAGGGCAAAGTGAGCGTGGCCACGCTAAGAACGAGGATGGCAGAATGAGCCTGAGTTATTGATGCCTTTGGTGAGAGGTTTGGGAGGAAGAGTTAAGTGAGACAGATAGAACTGATTAGTGGAATTCCACCCTTTAGTAAGGAGCAACTCGTGAGGCCTCAGCCTTGGGGAGAGGCAGGAACTAGCCCCCCACCCATACAGCTGCTCCCCATGCACCCAGGATCCGGCTCATTAAAAGATATTGGCCTTGATTAGTTAGAGCTGATTAGAGAAAGGTCGGTTGAAATTCAGACTACAGTGGCTAACAAGGCTGACATATTCCCTTCAAGATTGCAGGAGCCAGAGAGAAAAATTGAAGAGCCGGAGATAACAATCAATAGACACGAAGCTATTCTAACTGAGAATAATAAAGACTATGAAGTGAAGAAAAATCGAAACGGGAACCTGCAAAACAAGCGTAGGCTGAAAAATGTCAGGGCGGCCTCAGGGCTCAGGAGGGACAGAGCTGGTTTCTTTCTTTCTTTTTTTTTAATCTACTGGATTAAAGAAGGTGCTGAAAAAGGGATATTCTACACACACACACACACACACACACACACACACACACACACACACACGTTTTGTATTTCTCTTCTTGGACTTCTACGCTTGACTTTGGTTTATAGCTATATTTGTCTATGTGGACTAACTTGTCTCATGTTGCCTGCTAGACTGTAATCCCCATGAAGGGGAGAGGGGAGCAAGGGCCAAATCTGGATGGAAACCTGAACCAGAAGCTGAGCCAGGTCAGGAGCCAGGCCTTTTCAGGATGCCAGAATCCAACGGGCTGAGACATAATCGTCAAAGTCAGGGGGCCAGAAGGAAGCTGTCAAGGCAGGGAGATTTGCATAGGATCTGGCTACCAGCAAAATGACTATTAGTCTGATGTAATCTGCAATCTGTAGTGGGGACTGTTCCTCTTTTGTCTTCGTATCCCCAGGGCCCAGCATGGTGTCTGGCACTGGGGAGGTGTTGGATTGGACTGAAATGAATCTGCCTCCTGAAATCTTCAGCCTTTTACAGCAACCCCTTACCCAGCTTGGATAGAGGCCCCGGGCCAACTCTTGCAATAACCCCTCCTGCCTCAACCTTGCCAATGAGGCTTATAGCTTGGACAGGAGAAAAAAGGACATGCCAGGTAGAGGGAGGATCATGGGCAACATTGGAACACAGAGTTTATGTGAGCTATTACGTGGAGCAATGAGGGCACCAGCATGACTTAAGCAGTAGGGACAGTGGAAAAGAAGATTCGGTAGGGCCAGATTATGAAGGGTCTAGAAAGGCGGTCAGTCAACAAGCATCTATGAAGCATTTACTGTGTGCCAGGCACTGTGCTAATTACTGAGGATCCAAAGAAAGGAAAAAAACACCATCCCTGTGCTCTCTCTCTCTCTCTCTCTCTCTCTCTCTCTGTGTGTCTCTCTGTCTCTCTGTGTCTCTCACAGACATATAGGCACATATAGAGTCAGAGACAGAGAGACAAAGAAAGACACAAAAATAGAGACAGAGGAAGAGAGAGAGAGAGAGACAGAAAGAGAGAAAGAGAGAGAGAGAGAGAGAGAGAGAGAGAGAGAGAGAGAGAGAGAGAGAGCACTAAACTCAGAGGAAAGTCACTAGCAGTTGGAAGGACTAAGAAATACCTCCTATAGAAAGTGGGATTTGAGCCAAATCTTGGAGGAAACCAGGTAAGATACAGGCAGAGGTGAGGAGGGAATGCATTCCAGGCATGGGGCATAGCCATGCTTTCAAAGGCACAGAGGTGGGAAATGGAGGTCACCTTGGAGGAACAGCAAAGTAAAAAGAGACTGGAGCTGATTTTATAGGCAAGGTGGGGCTAGTGTAGGGTCTTGGGAAAGAAGAACTGGGTTGACTCAGTTTGGAGCTAGAGTTAGACCTAAATGGCTGGAGTGCTCTCATGAGAAAGAGAAGGGAGGAAGGTCTCAATCTGATGAGCCTGCAGCAGCTACATTCCAGGTTTCAGATAGGCCATGATCTCCCTACCATCCCTCTGAAGAGATACCCTACAATTGAGGAAGCTTATCACGCTACCATAGGACTTGGATTTGCAGAAAGAGGATGTGCCCTCTGTGCTGTGCCTTTGGCACAGAATACAGGCACGGAACCTGAAGTCAGGAAGACTTTTTCCTGAGTTCAAATGTGGCCTCTGACACTTACTAGCTGTGTGACCCTGGGCAGGTCACGTCACCTGTTTGCCTCAGTTTCCCCATCTGTACAATGAGCTGGAGAAGGAAATGGCAAACTATTCTAATATCTTTGCCAAAAAAAAACCCCAAGTGGGGTCACAAAAAGTCAGAATGACTAAAACAAATGACTAAAACACCTTAACAATAACATGGTACCTTGAACTATCTATGCTTTTTTGTATCAAGATGTATAACTGGAGAGTCAGGAAGGACTCTTAGGTTCAATCCCTAAGACACTCACTAGCTCTATGGGCAAGTCTCAACCTCACAGAGCCTCAGTGTTAATTAAACTTTTAAAATGGAGGGGGAAGGGGATGACAGCAATACTTGTGAATGAGAGACAGCGTGATATCGTATATAGAGATCCTGCCTATGAGTCAAGAAGAGCAAGCCTCAAATACTGCCTCTGGCAGACTAGCTTTGTGACCTCAGACCTCAGACAATTCTGTAAGACTGTAACCAATAGAGCAGATGCCAGTCAGCATTGGGAGGGGGAGTTTCTTCATTGGGAGTTCCCTATACCAAAGAAATCATAGATCTGGCCCCGGAATAATAATGTTAATGATACTAGTACTACTGATCTCACAGAGTCGTTGGAGTAAAAGCTGTCTGTGAACCTGAAAGAGGCTCTAAGGCGCTGGCGTCAGACTCAGATACAAATGGGCCACTCAATCGTATATAAGAACCCTCATAAGCTGCACGCTGACTTAGACGACCATATATAAACATGACCTGTTATTTTTATTTATTTTGTTAAATATTTCCCAACTGCATTTTAATCAGGTTTGAGCACGCTTGCACCTCTGTTGTAAACTGTGTTGTTATCATCATTATCATTAACAATAAATCCAAGAAACTGTCTCGGAATCACCAGATTTGAGAGTATGCTTCTAGATGGTTCAAATTAATGCCTACCATGAGATAGGCACCGCACTGGGTACTGAGGATATAAAGGTAGGTAGGTGTTGCAGTAGATAGAGCACTGGGCCTGGAGTCAGGAAGACCTGAATTCAAATGCAGCCTCAGATACACACAAGCTGCATGACCCTAGACAAGTCACTTCACCGATGTCTGCCTCAGTTTCCTCATCTATAAAATGCAGATAATAATGTCACCTATCTCCCAGGGGTGTTGTGAGGATCGACTAAGATAATATTTATAAAGCACTTGGCACAGTAGTTGGTACATACTAAGCACTATATAAATGCTAGCTATTATTATTATTAATTAAAACTATCATTATTAAAGCATTATTACTAAAGTCTAAAAGCAAAATATTCTCCACACTGTGGACTGCAGATTGCATCAGACAAATAATAGTCACTTTGATAACAATCCTAGGAACCAATCTAGTCTGACCCATAAAATTCTACCCGGGACTTTGCTGCTCCCTTGCCCCAAGCAGGGCTAAGTGGAAATAGCACCAGTTCTGAAGCCAGAAGACTTGGGTTCAGATCTCATCTCTGACACTGACTACCCCTGTGATCTCAGCAAGTTTCTTAACCTTCCTTGGCCTCAGGTCCATCACCTGTAAAAATTAAGGCACTGAGTTAGAGAGCTTCTGAGGTCCCTACCTCTCACTTCTATACTCCCATGATCAGGAGAGTTTTTCTGCTGCTGTCACCTGTGTGACTTTGGGCAGGCTGAGATGATTTCTAAGGTCTTTTCTAGTCCTAAATCCTAAGATGTTAAGAGGGGTTCACTACCTCATAATGGGGACTCACTTCCCACTATCCCAACCCCCTACTCTCATGCACACAGAGTTAGAAAATCCTTCACCTTGGAAAGTTTCAGCCTATGAATCCAAAACGTTGTCAAGACTGAAGGACTGCCAACTTCTCCCGTGGAAAGCAACCAATAATTTTACGGACTTTCACATCCATCGTTGGGGTTTTATGCGGGCATAATGCTCAGCCATTTTATGTTAGCTTATGTGATGTGTGTACCAAAAAGCTCATAAAGAGAGGGGAAAAAAATTTAAATGAACATTGTTTAAAAAAGGCCCTTAAAAGGCTATAAAGTGCAGTGACTTTCATACCCTTGGGTTGTTTTTTTCTTTTTCCGTAACGTATAGAAGAAGGCTTCTCACAATCATTCACAAGCCAAACTGATTCTGAGTAAGAGGGCAGCTTGAGGACAGTCCAAGGTCAGAGACAGTCTGGGGTTCAAGAGCAGGGTGGTTCCCTAGAGGTAAACACTTTCAACCACACATCTGAGTAGTTGAGAGGAATGGGCTCTCTCTGGGGTCCATTATTTCTGTGGTCTGTGATATCATAAATGTAGCTATTCCTTCCCATGACACAGATCACATCCCATCCGTTCCTGTCCATCCTGTGTGATTCTCATCCTTGTCCTCCCAGGAATCCATGACAGCCAATCCATCCAATGCCCTGGGACCCTTCCTCCTCTTCACCTGACATCACATGGCTGCCAGTAGAGTACAGACCCTGCCACTCATTATCCCTCCTTCTCACTATGTGACCAGACCAGCTCTTGTCCTACTCATGCATTTCACTGATCACACCCCAGGGAGGATTCAGAGCTTGGTAGGCTGGCTTTTCTACAGTCATAGTATGGAGAAAGTTAAGAAATAGAGAAGGAAGAAAGGGAATGAAAAATATGGAGAATTCACCTGTTAAGTCACAGATTGTATGATAGAATCACAGAATTTCCAGGGCATAAGGGACCTCAATGATCATTTCATCCCTCCATAACTTAGCAGACAATAGATTATCCAGTCTTTGTTTGAAAGCCACCTATGAAAAGAACCTGCTGTCTTCCAAGCCTGCTACATTCCACTCACCTGGATTTAAAAGAAGTGAAATTACCTAGATATAAGAAAAAACTTTCCTCTTCCTTTTTAATATCTACTCCACTTGCCCTCCAAGGGTATGCCAAGGTCAACAGTGTGCCCCAAGCGTTGCCAGAAGTGCCACAAAATGTATAAAACTTATACTTGTCATTGCATGAGCATTTGCATCTCTTGACTCTCTGGAGGATCCCACATTGACATCCCACATTGTCCTCGTGGCAAAGAATAATGCTGAGCCATGAACCAACAAAAATTCTGAGGACCAGCAGTCTACCAAACATTGCTACTTATGTTGTCTGGATGATAGGAATCAATAAAGCATTTATTAATGCCTACTATGCATCAGACACCGCGCTAGGTACTGAGAATGCAAAGACAAAAGGAGGAGAGCCAGAAGAGGTAGAGACACAGACATACAGGACAGACCAGAGGTTACCCCAGAGGAAAGTCAGACTGTGCAGTAGCGCATCTCAGCTTCTTTATTCTCTTAAAACTTAAAGCATGCCATAGGAATGAACTGATTGATTTAAAAAAAATGTAAATGTTTACTAGAGGGGCAGCTAGGTGGCACAGTGGATAGAGCACCCACACTGAAGTCAGGACTTAAGTTAATCTGGCCTCAGACACTTACTAGCTGTGTGACGTTGGGCAAGTCACTTAACCCTGATTGCCTCAAAAAAAATGCTAACCAGGTGCCAAACACTGTAGTAAACACTGGGAAAACAAATACAGAAATGAAGATATTCCCTGCCTTCACGCAGCTCATATTCTAATAAAATAAAATAGCCTATTTTAGGGCATTAAAGACAGACAAGGGTGGTTTTGTCAGGGGAGTCACAGGAATGGTAAGTTGAGTCATAGAGCAACTGATTGGCATGTCCTCTCCAGGAATAGTAATACTGATTTCATTATTGTTTGCAAAGCTAAAAGGGGAAAACGGAGGGAGTAAAATATATTTAGGGTAGCTAGGTGCTGGGCCTAGGGTCAGGAAGAGCTGAGTTCAAATCCAGCCTCAGACACTTACTAGCTGTGTGACCCTGGGCAAGTCACTTCACCCTCTTTGCCTCGGTTTCCTCATCTGTAAAATAAGCCAGAGAAGGAAATGGTAAAACACTCTAACATCTTTGCCAAGAAAACACCAAATGGGGTCAGGAAGAGTTGGACATGACTGAAATAACTCAACGACAAAAACATAGTGGCCCAAAGATGGCCAGAGAACAACATGATGGGTCAGGGTCAAGCTAGACATGGTGAACACTTACCAGTCAGAAGCTCAGGATCCCAGGGTAGGAGCTGGCATGTCAAGTGGGTGACAAAGGATAGAGCACAAGCACATGATGCCAACATGATCCTATAGAAAGAACTGTCGCTTTTGTTCTTCCTTTCTCTCTTCATCTCTTGAACTGGGCACCTGCAACTAGTGGGTCCAAAATCTCAACTGACAAAAGCCAATACCCGTAGGCTCACATGCCGCCCTTCTACAACCCAAAGGCCTTTCTCGACTCTCTGAGTCTCTGCTAAGTTACATGCATATACTCCAATCAGTTCAATCCGATTCACCAAATATCTATTTAGCACCATGCATGAGGTACTATGCTAGATACTAGGGATACAAAGATATTTTTTAAATGGCATAGCTCTTGCCCTCAGGGAGCTTCCATTCTACTGAAAAGATTATCCCAGGATGGAGAAGTACAGAACAAGGGGATCATACATACATACATACATACATACATTCATACATACACATGAATCACAGGATTGTAATAGGCATAACTGGGGGATGGCGGTGTCTTTGTTATTAGCCTAGAATCCCCAACTTCCTTAGATCTCAGCTAAAATCTCATCTTCTCCAGGGAGCCTTTCCCAATAGTGCCTTTCCTCTATTGATTACTTCCTATTTATGCTGTCTATTGCTTGCTCTGGACACAGCTGTCTATTCATCGTCTTCCCCATTAAATTGTGAGCTCCTAGAGAGCAGGACCTGCCTTTTGCCTTTTTTTGTGTCTCTAGAACTTAGCAGATAGTAGGTACATAATAAATGCTTATTAACTGACCGACTCAACTTTTAAAAATACTTTATAACTATTTCAATACAACTGGCTTCCTTTGTAATCCTATAGGTTTTATTTTATATATTTGATAAGAATGATTCTGAAAAGGGTTTCACCAGACTACCAAAGGAGTCTGTGACCCCAAAATTGTTAAGAACCTGTGTTAGAGCCAGAAGGAACCTCAGCACCATCATTTTGCTGATAAGGAAACTGGGGGCCCAGGAAGTTAAATACCTCACCCAAGGTCACCCAAATGGTAACACAGTAGAGGTCAGATATGAACCCAGGCCCACTGACTCTAGGACAAGGGCCCCTTCTGACACAGTGGCACACACAGATTTAGCTCTTTCCCTTGCCTGTGCACAGGCCTCATTCTGAACTACATTCTGAAAACCAACCATGGCTCAGCTATTTTTTCCAGAAAATTCTAACCCAAAACCACAGAAGAAACCCCCCCCAAAAAAAGCAAGTCTTGTGGCCTTGTCCTCCTCTCCATAGGGCTGTCTTCACCACCAGAATCCTGGGCAACAAGGCCCTATTAGAATCCGGCCCCAGAATCAGGAAAAACCATCCTTGTCTTTTGAACCCCAGCATAGACTTTCAGTCCCCTTTGGCTGAAGGAGCTTGGCAGACAATACAGAAAGCAGGGCCTGAATCTGACCTTTGGCCCTACACTCCACCCTCCGGTTTTTAGGAAAGGATAGAGGACATCTCCTTCTCTGCTCAGCACACAAATGGCCCGATGCCCTCAGTGCCAAGACGAAGCCTGCAGTCTAATTTAAACATCTCACAGAGGAATGTCCCTATCAAGACATGAGACAGCCAAGAATCTCACAGTATCTATAAGGCCTCTGGCACTCTGGATGTTTCTGGACCTGGGCGAAAAAAATCAAACCTCTTGTCTCCTCCCCATGTAAATCCAAGGATGACAGACAAGTCCCCCTCACTCTTCAGAGACATGCAGACATGTCTCCTGCCAAATAACGCAAAAGAATATCCCACTGGTGGGGGGAATCATAGATTTAATGCTGGAAGGGACTTTAGAGGTCAATTAATCCATCGGTAAATATTTATTAAGCACATACTATGTTCCTGGCCCTACATTAAGCAACCATCATCAAAACTACCACCACCACTCATTTCATAGATGATTGAGACAAAGAGAAGTGACTTGCCTAGCGTCACACAGCTAGTGCCAGGAACTGAAGTCCAGTCTTCCTGCCCAATCCAGTACTTTTCTGTGCTTCCTAGATGCCTCCAACTCTACTGGAAAGAGAAACTGAGACATTTCAACCATCCTCAGACTCCATGGAATGGAAAGAATCTTCTAGAATCACCTCATCCTTTGACCTCTCACTCTGGGCATGATGGCAGCCAACCAGATCAGGGATCAAATTCTATATCTTCCTCAGAAACCCAAAGAGAAGAAGAATACAGACACTGCTTTGGAATACATATTATTGACCTAAGTCACAAGCGTAGTATATGATAGAACACAAGAACTGGGGATCCTCCATGGGTAACAAAATTTTTCCCATATACACCTTGCACTCCCTCCTCTTCATATATGGAAGGACCAACATCTTTTGCCCCTTCATACAGGAGCATTCCCCTGTGCCCATTAATTAATAACATAATATTTTCTTTTTGGACTACATAATATTTAATGTAATATATTTAATGTTAATCTGATTAATAACAATTGCGATGTCAGTTAGCCAACAAGCTTTTATTAAGCACCTACAATGTGCCAGGGACTGTGCTAAGTGCTAAGGATACAAAGAAAGGCTGTGCTCTCAAGGAGCTCCCAGTCTAATGGGAGGAGACAGCTACTACATACAAACAAAATAAAGTCATGATACACTGGAGATGATCAGTAGAGGGAAGGCACCATTACTAAGGGGCTTCAGGAAAGGCTTCTTAAAGGAGGTGGGATTTTAGCTGGAACATGAAGGAAGCCAAGAGTTATTAAATCATAGCACAAAGCAGATTTCCTCCATGGTCACAAAATCCCAGAATCTCTGAGTGGGAAGAGACCTCAGGGATCATTTAGTCTAACCCGAACTTGAATTTAACAAATAAAAGCATAAAAGTGCTATTTAAATATATTGGAAACATTACCATTATAGCCATGATCCCCTTAATGACCTTAATGGGGTCTGGAGAAACATAACTTTAGATTGGACAACATTCAATTCAATTTAATCCAACGAGCATTTATTAAGAACCTGCTACATGCCAGGGACCATGCTCGGTTCTGGGGCTACAAAAACAAAAAGGAAACAGATCCTGCCCTCAAGGAGCTTACAGTCTAATGGAGGAAGAGAACACACAAGAGGAAAGTGTGGGGGAGGGGGAAAGTACCCACAAGGGGCATGATGGAGAAGTCCTCAGAAGTACCCCAGGGTGGGAAATGAAGAAAGGGCTGGCATGGGTGACCTTCTTAAATGGAGTTTATGGGAGAAACTTCACCCTTCAAACAGAGGGGCCCCAGGGGCAGAGGGCACTGACACAGTGTGAGGCCAGACCCGATGTGATTTTTGCAGGATGAAAAGGATGGAAAAGTGGAGGGGAGTACAGCAAAGGTGGGAAATGCAGATAAATAAATGCAAAAGGTACTCCTGGTATAAAGTCACTTCAAGAGGGAAAAAAGACTAGCTGAGGGAGATCAATCTAATCCAAGAAGCATGTTTCCCTGGTATTTCTAATGGACATCTTTGGTCTTTATATCACCTTTCTTTCATTTGCAAATATACTTTCCCCTTCTTCCCTATCCAGAGATCCTTTAGAACGAAAGAAAGAAAGAAAGAAAGAAAGAAAGAAAGAAAGAAAGAAAGAAAGAAAGAAAGAAAGAAAGAAAGAAAGAAAGAAAGAAAGAAAGAAAGAAAGAGGACAGAGTAAGGGAAGGGAGTGGAAATTAATACATCGACTGAGTATGATGGAGAATGCAATGTTTCAAACCCATAGGTCCCGCTCCACTTCCTTAATAAAGAAAGGGAGGTGAGTTTTCTTTGTTTTATTTTTTGTGAATTTGACAATCATCAATAATCACAAATACTCCAAAAATATACGCTAAACAAGATGGCAACAAGTTTCTGTCTCCTGTGACTCTTCCCTTCCTTTCCCTCTCTGAAACAAACTGTCTCATCTCTTCTTCAGGATCAAGTTTCAGCAGTCGTTTATTAAGTCTTTACCATGTGCTGAGGGGCTGGACATACAGAGATAAAACAGTCTCTGTCCTCGAGGAGCTTACATTCTCCTGGGTGGAAGAGGAGGAAGCAAAAGAACCAGTCATTCCAAGAGGGAGGAACCATTACCAACTCAGCAGAGCAGAACAAAGGCTTTGTATGAGGTACAGGTGGAGATGAAGATGGTGCCTAGAGAAGAAGCCTAGGAACATAGTCTTGGAGCTGGAAGAGACACCTCGGAGGTCATCTCGTCCAATCTATTCATTTTTTTTTGAGGCAATCAAAGTCAAGTGACTTGCCCAGGGTCACACAGATACCAAGTATCTAAGCTGGATTTGAACTCAGGTCTTCTGGACTCCAGAGCCAGTGGTCTATCCACTGCCCCGCCTAGCTGCCCCCAACCCATTCATTTTTACAGCTAGGAAGGACTTATAGGGAAGAGTCAAACCCAGGTCTTCCCTACCTTCAGGGTCAGTACTGTATACTATGTTGCCTTTCATTGCCATCAAATATCCCCAATAAGTGGTGGGTCTCTCAGCCTCTGCTTACAGATCTCCAGTGAGGGGGGACCCTTGCCCCCATCTCCTAAGGCAACAGCTCAGCCTGTCCCACTTGTGTTATCGTTTGGTCATTTCAGTCATGTCGGACTCTTTGTGAAGCTTTTTGGGGGTTTCTTGTCAACCTCCCAGTTTGGGACTGCTCAGACGGATGGAGCAGCGGGTAAGAGTGTTGGACTTAGAGTCAAGAAGCCTTGGGTTTGAATCCCGCCTCAGTGACTTCCTAGCCTTGTGACTATGGTCAAGCCATTTAACCTCTCTCAGCCTTAGTTTCCTCATCTGTAAAATGGGGACAGTAGCACCTACCTCCCAGGGTGGTTGTGAGGCTCAAACAAGGTATCAGTAGAGAACGTCTTGGCAAACCTTAAAGCACTTATATTGATGTTAACTCTTCACATTATCATCTCATCTAATTTCTGACTTGCGGACAAGCAAGACTAGACCTGAATTACCACCCACATAGACGGCATCTGTCTATGAATACAGATAAATGCGCACTGCAGAGCATCCCTAAAGTCTTGGTGCCATTGTAAGCCCTCTGCTGAGCTACTCTTGGTGGGAGGAAGACTTGTCCTTATGTGGGACTGGAATCTGCCTCTCTGCTACTTCCACCAGGAAGACTTCCCGGATTCATTCAGCTCATTCTCCCATTTGTCAACACATCTGGCCCACTCTTCCCCCATCTTTGCAAATTTGCATTTGCACAGATGACCACAAGCTGAGCACTGGAGGAATCCTATAAAGGAGAAAAAATAATCTGACATGGGAGCATGATCTTTTCTTTTAAGGGGGGGGTTTCCAGTGCAATGGATAGGCAGTCATCATTCTGCGTCCTTGGCATTAGTCACACCCTCCCTAACTTCTTGTTCTTGTACAGTTGTTTTTCAGTCATGTCTGAATCTTCATGGCCTCATTTGTGGTTTTCTTGGCAAAGATACCGGAATGGTTTACCATTTCCTTCTCTGGCTCATTTTGCAGATGAGGAAACTGAGGCAAACAGGGTAAAGTGACTTGCCCAGAGTCACACGGCTAGTGTCTGAGGCCAGATTTGAACTCAAGTCTTCCAGACTCTAGGTCCAGCACCCTATCTATTGCACGACCTAGCTGCTCCAATTAAGCCATGACATTTCAGAAGAGGCTGCACAGACTCTAGAAAGGGATGACCAACAGGACCAAGGAGATGGGGAAGCTGGTATGGTCACACAAGGCTAAACTAATGGGGACTGCTTGGCTCTGAACAAGAGAAGAATAAGGGATGGAAATTAACCTTTTCAAGTACATGAACAGCCAGTGTTTTATGAATGAGTAAACGAACGAACGAATGAAAGAACAAATAAATGAATGAATGAACTAATGACCAATCAATAATCAACAAGCATTTATTAAGTCAATGACTGGAGAGACAAAGAAAAAGCGAACATAAACCATGCTTTTGAGGAGCTAACATTCTACTGAAAGTGTATAACATGAGTATATAAAAGTATATAAGCACATACTAGCATTCTAATGAGAACGATCAGATAGATAGATGGATGGATGGATGGATGGATGGATAGAAAGACAGATAGATAGATAGATAGATAGATAGATAGATAGATAGATAGATAGATAGATAGATAGATAGATAGATAGATAGTAGATGGATGATGGAGGATGGATGGATTTATGGATAATAGATAGATAGATAGATAGATAGATAGATAGATAGATAGATAGATAGATAGATAGATAGACAGATAGATAGAGATAGATGGTAGATAGATAAGTGGATAGATTAGATAGGTAGATAGAGATAGAAAGATAATGGAAACAGATATAGAGGATATAGATAGATATAGATGGATGGACAGCTTGCTATATTATAGATGGATAGATGGATGGATAGATGGATAGATAGGTAGGTAAATAGATAGATAGATAGATAGATAGATAGATAGATAGATAGATAGATAGATAGATAGATAGATAGACAGACAGATAGATGACAGATAGATTAGGTAGACAGAGATAGAGAGATAAATGGAAATAGATATAGAGGATATAGATAAATAGATATAGATGGATGGCTAGCCAGATACATGATAGATAGGTAGATAGATACATAGATACATAGAAAATAGATGGTCTTCAAATCAATTTGATGGATTTGCGTATCAGCTGCAATACTTACTAGCCAGAGAGGCAGCTGGTGGTACCACAGTACACAAAGCAGTGGACCTGGAGTCAGGAAGACTCGAATTCAGATCTAGAGTCAGACACTTACTCTGTGTGTGACCCTGGGCAAGTCATTTAACCTCTGCCTATCTCAGTTAGTCACGCGTAAAATGGAGATCATAATAGCACCTCCTTCCCAACATTGTGGTGAGGATGAAACAGTCCGTCCACCAGTATTTGTTAAGTAGTGTCAGTGCTTACTATGGGGCAGCTAGGCAGCCAGAAGGCAAAGATGAGGAGGGAGAACATTCCAGGCATGGAGGACAGCCAGAAAGGATGCCCAGAGTCAGGAGATGGAGGGACTTGTGGAAGAAACACCAGAGGTCAGCATCATTTGCACAGGATCTGGGGCATCTGGGGGTAAGTAAGGTCTAAGAACATTGGAAAGGCATTGGAGGGGGAGGGGCAGTTAGTGAAGATTAAATAATATTAAATTATACAAGGAACTTCGCAAATATTGAAGGCTTTTTTAAATGCTAAATATTATTATTACTTTAATTATTACTAATTTCCTTGAAGTAAGGGACTGTGTCTTCTCTAACTTTCTATCTCTGTCCTCTGCTCAAGGTGGGCATGGAATAATTCTCAGCATTGTTTTTATACTTTTGGCAACTCAGGGCTTCCTAACAGGAATAATTCCCTTTAAAATCCTGGAGCATAGAATTAAGCATGTGTGGCTAATACCAACAGACAGCCAATGAGGTGAGCTGGCAGGGTCTTGTGCCCTTTGCAGGCCTGTAAGCCCCCTGTGGCAGGGCTGACCTATAGCTTTATGTACATAGATGCCTGTCAAAGTGCCTCAGATGGGTTCCAGGCATTTCCCTGGGCATCCAAAACCAATCTTCTTTCACTTCTGCAGGTGGATCTCACTGGATTTTATAGCCAGGCCTGGGGCCAAGTCCAATCAGGCTGAATGTTTCCAAAAACCCTTGGCAGCCCATCCTCAGCACATCCACAGTTATATCCAATCTCATTTTCTGACCCTCCCCACCCCCAGCCCCTAGAACACACAGCCCCAGAGAACACCCAGTTCTTGGGAGCCAAAATGTAAATAATCAATTTAGCCTATTTCAATTAACCATCAGTTCCAAAGATAAAATGGAAGAGTGGATTAGTCACAGTGGCTGGATTAGGTGGAGTAATCTTAGGGAAGGCAAGAGTTAGATGTGAACAAAGTCCCTGCTTAGCAGATGGCCCCCTTCCCTTGTAGAGCTGCCCGCCTTTTGCTGCATCATCCCAAAAAGACCAGACAGATCACACAGAAGGAAACACACACATCAAAAGACAGCAAGATGACCATAATGGATTTTGCTTTCTGTTCTTTCTTCTTTCACTTTGCGCTCTCTTAATGAATTCCCTCAATAATCGAATTCCAAGGGGAGTGTGGCATGGATGTAATAATGGGATCCGCCTGGAGAATCCTACGGAACAATGGGGCCTCGGTGGACTGTTATTAAGCCCACTGAGCGTCATTGTGCTGGGGCTGGATGGCATGCCAGACAGCTTGGGTTCGAATCCCTGCTTTGTTGTGAAAATTAAATGAGACAATATATATAAAGCCTTTTGTGAATCTCCAAGCACTGTACGAAGATTCCTAGCCATCTCTCCATACTACCACACAGTGAATATTAGTAAGATCTCCATACGGTGCAGGCAGCTTTGAATGGACATGGCCAGGAATCTCTAAACGGTGCTCGGAGGTTCACAAAAGGAGAGACATACACACACACACACACATACACACACACAAACATATACATACATACATACATATATATATATATATATATATATATACACACACAGAGAGAGAGAGAGAGAGAAGGAGCGAAAAAGAGGACGGAGAGAAGAGAGAAGGCGGAGAGAGAGAAGGGGAAGAGAGAGAGAGACAAGGAGTGAGAGAGATTAAATGTCACAACAGAGCTGGGTTTTAAACTGAGATATTCTGACTCAAAATCTAGCTTTGCACTACAGCATTCATTTACTCATTCATTCATAGATTCAGAAACCACCTCACAAATAAATAACTTTCAAACAAGTACAAGAATAAGGTAAAAGAATACAGGCGGCTTGATGCTACTCCTCCCCATAAAAAGTGCTTGTCACGTGATGGGGGGAGGGGTCAGGATACTCCTTGTCTTGGCCCAAATCCCACCCAATATTCTACCAACCCAACCAGTGGCTTCCCGATGCCAATGCCACTCAGCCTCCGGCTTTGCTCTCTGCTCGTTACACTAAGAGCCCATGGATTTAATGTCAGGATTTACCCAGCAGCCAAATGAAGAGAGATATTTTATAAAACTGCAATACAGGATGAAATTGCTAAGTACATCTATACAACTAATGTCACTGCAATATTAAAACAGAAAATTCATTTGTACACTTTTTCTTTAAATTGCCAAAGCAACTTGCCGTAGTTAATTAAAAATTCTGAACAGTGCATACTGTATGGGCCAATTTTCAAACAGGGCATAAGCCTAGTGTACAGCATTCATAATGTACTGAAAGCCATTGGTAAAATGAGATTTCCTTTCCCTAAAAAAAGTGAAAAAGAAAGGAAGACCCCAGCAGGACCAGATTCGCTCCTGCTGGCCGCTGGAATCATTAAGAATAGCAGGTTCCCAGATCCAAACTCCCTGCTAGAAAGACTTCCGTGTGTACTGGAGGGCACACTCCATCAAGCGGCTAATTTTGGCTTCTCCCCCTCAGCTTTGCCATCCTAAACAAGCCTGTCTTCGGCCCTCCATCACTGCCATGTTTTTTACTTGCTTTCAATCTTTTGGGCTGACACGTTATCATAGTCCTTCTCCTCCCGGGTATCACCCCCCTTCTACTTCAGGGATGGAGGAGAAAAAATGATGGGCCAGGAGACAGGAGACCTGGGTTCTTTACTTCATCGCTGTCACTCATGAAAGCAGTGTGACCTTGGGCAAACAGTGCCCCGGCCAATCTATCAAATCATCACCAAGCATTTATTAAGTACTTACTATGTGCCAGGCACAGGGAGAAGCACCAGAGACGGAGAGGAAGAGTTGAAACAGACATGTCCTCTAGGGCTTATGTCCCAATGAGGGGAACAGAATGCACATATGTATGTGTGTGTGTGTGTGAATATATATATATATATATATGCGTATATATATATACATATACATATACACACACATATACACATATATGTGTGCATGAACATACATATATACATTGTCTATATATAAATATGTGTAAATGCTGTGTATATATGTATATTATATGTAACATGTACAAAATTAATATGAGGAAGTTTGAGGAAGAAGGACATTAAAAATGAGAGAGATGGGGAGAGGCTTTTACAGAAGGCAAGATTTGAGCTGGGTCTTAGAGGAATCCAGAGATTCCAAAAGATGAAGGCAATGAGGGATGGCATTCCAGGTATGGGGAACTGCCTGAACAAAAGCGTGGAGATGGGAAACTGTGATGTGCATAGTATCCTGAGTGGGCTGGTTTGGGGTGGAAGCAGCTTGGCGGAGTAGACAGAAGGCTAGATTTCCCAAGTCGGGAAGACCTGGGTCAAAATCTAGCCATGGATGCCTTCTAGTTCTCTAATTATGAGTAGATCTCTTAACATCCCTGAACCCCATCTATAAAATGAGGGTCATGACACCAGCAGTCCCCACCTCGAATGAGATCATGCATACAGAATCCTTCCCAAACCTGCGGTGCCATAGAAATGTCAGCTAACAAGAAGAGAAGTGGTTTCTCATGGAGCCAAATTACACGAGGTTTCATAATTTTACAAATGAATTTGGCTAAGATGGATTAATATTAATAATATAATAACTGGCATTGCTATAACACTCTAAAGCTTGCGAAGTACCTTATGCATGTTATTTGAGCCTTGCAACAATCTGGTAACGTAGATACTATAGGTACAATTGTCCCCTTTTACAAACCCAGCAAGGTTAAGTGATTTCCCTGTGTTCGTACAGCTTGGAAACATCAGAAGCAGAATTCCTCTTCCCAACTCCAAATCCAGGACCCTGTCTTATGTGATTGTGAATCAGGGTTGACTACAGAAGGCAATTTATAAAGGATATGTCTGTATTATTTGCTGTTTTTATGCAGTTGTCTGACTCTTCATCACCCCGTTTGGGGTTTTCTTGGCAAAGATTCTGGAGTGGTTGGCCACTTCCTTCTCCAGCTCATTTTATAGATGAGGAAACTGGGGCAAACAGGGTTAAGTGACGTGCCCAGGGTCACACAGGTAGTGGTTTGCCATTTCCTTCTCCAGCTCATTTTATAGATGAGGAAACTGAGGCAAACAGGGTTAAGTGACTTGCCCAGGGTCACACAGCTAGTAATTGTCTGAGGCTGGATTTGAACGCAGGAAGAGGAGTCTTCCTGACTATGGTGCCACCTGGCTGCCCCCACCCTTGTATTATGAATAAATGTTTATTTGACATGCACCAGAGCTAGGTGGAGCACTGGTTACGAGTGGTGGACTTGGACCCAAGAAGACACCAGTTCAAATTCTGTCTCAGACACTTACTAGCTGTGCGAGTCCCTTAACCACTGTCTGCCTCAGTTTCCCTATCTGTAAAATGGGAATGATAATAATAGCCCCCCCCCACCTCACAGGGCTGTTGTGAGAATCATCGAATGAGTTAATGTGTGGATGGTGCTTTGTAAACCTCAAAGCCCTATTCTAGGGGCCAAATAAATCTTTACTCGTGTTTTCATTATCGCTCCCTGATCACCGGGGGAGACTTGGGCAGAAAACTTGGGCAGTAAGTCTTCAAAAGTCCTGGCTTCTTAGAGTCAGTAGTCTACTAAGGCTACGAGCTCTTAGTTGAAGCATTCATTCATTCACCATTTATTAGTGAATTTCATGGGATCCTGAGATTTGCTGGATTTTTGAGGATGCGAGGGGATCAGTTCTTGAGATCTCTGAAAGGCAGGAGGGAACCAAATGCTTGGGGGAGGGGAGGAATCACAGATCTTCTGATTACTAAACAAAATATCAATAAGCATCTACTTATGTGTCTATTTTCCCATTTCAAAAAGCTTTAAGAGAATACAGCATACAAGGGTGTCTTCGATGAACGACATATACGAAGGAAATACAGCCTTGGGCAAACGGTGCTCTAAAGCGGACCAGACCTGTGTGTAGGGCCACACAGTTGACTGAAAGGTACTGAAAAATACAGCATCCTCTTATGCTCTTTGTTTGTTGCCCATAAAAATCATTTGATCTGACAAGAGAAAAATGCCACCTAAAAAGCCACCCTCCAACACAGTGTCTCCCGTGCATACGTCAAAAGCGTACAAGATTCCTTGAAAGATATAACAGAGATAACCTTATTCTATGACCTTCTGATTATTCATCTCAAGCAAGTAATAGAATACACTTGCCAAAGGTATTTACCACTGTCACGGAGAATGTCCAGGGGAAGAGTCTGAAAAAAAGAGAGATTCCCTATAGACCAGGACTCTTAACCAAGGGTTCCTGAAATCTTTTTTTAAATATTTTGATAACGACATTTCAAAAGAATTGGTTTCCTTTGTCATCCTCCTATTTTGTGTGTTTAACAACATGCTTCTGAGAGGGAGTTCATGGGCTTTACCAGATGCTGCTGAATAGGACTAAGACACAAAGAAGGTTAAGACCACCTGCTATAGGTGGGGGAGGCCCTCCAAATGCCACCGCTCTGGAAAGACATTGTGCGGCTCCTTGTCTCAGAAGGACCCTCCCAGAACTTTGGACCCTCCCAAATGAGAACTGTAATGATGCGAATGAATTCAGTCTATCTGAAAAACAAGAAATGCTGACTGTCCAGATTCGATGGGCAGTTGTATCAACTGGTATATCAAGTCATCAGTCTTGAACCTATACTGCAAACTGATAATGAGCCAGGCCCAGAATGGAACAAGAGGAGAAGCTTGGGCTGGGTTGCCTTTGGGGAAATTACACACGGCTTAAATTTTAATGACCCCAAACTTCTCCCTGAAGCCAAGGTCTATTTTTTTTTCCAACACCAATATTCTTCTGGTGATACCCATGAGTCATGGAAAACCAGTGTCTCCAAAGAATTAAAGTGATGGGTTACCCTAAGGAGAAGGGGAAAGGCAAATGATGGGCCATGAACAAGTTGTAGCACATGTACCAAGAACAAGGATTGGATAGACCAGGGCTCCACTGTTATCCAAGAGAACTACAGGAAGGGACCCAGAACACTGAAGATAACTCCAACAGATAGATCACCTTCACTGCTTGGCATTCAAAACCCTTCATAACCTACCCTGACTTCCTACCTTTCCAGCCTTCTTATACCTTACTCCCCATCATGCCTCTTCATTCCAATATCACTGGCCTGGCTGTTCCAAAAACAAGACACACCATTTTTCAGCTCTAGGCATTCCCTCTGGCTGTCCTCCATGCCTGGACTGCTCTCCCCACTCATCCCTGCCTCCTGGCTTCCCCAGCTTCCTTCAAGTCCCAACTAAAACCTCACCTTCTAAAGGAAGCCTTTTCCTTCAGTGCTAATGCTTTCCCTTGGTTGATAATTTCAATTCTTCCTGTTTATAGCTCACTTGGACTGTTTTTTCTTGTTGTCTCCCCCATTAGACTGAGTTCCTTGACGGGCAGGGATTATCTTTTGCCTTTCTTTCTATGCTCTGGACTTAATACAGTGCGTGGCAGATATGATCTGTATCTTAATACAGATGCATGGAAATAACGTACAAGACCTGAGAGATCATCCAGGCTAATCCATTCATTTTACAGATAAGGAAACTGAGGCACAGAGAAATAAAGTGACTTATCCAAAGTTGGTAAGTAGCAGAAAAAGGATTTGAACCATTTGACTTGGTGACCAAGTACAAGGCACAGATAACCAAGAAATGCACATAGGAACCAGGTAAATGTTATCTCCAAATCTTACTGCTCCCTCTTGGAAAGCATCTGGAGGATAGTGAGCAACATGGAGAAGGGCCTTGAATCCATGCTGCTCATGAGACAATTAGGTGGCAGTGACTAGAGTGCTAAACCTGGAATCAGGAGGATCTGAATTCAAATCTAACCTTAGATACTTACTAGCTGTGTGACCCTGGGCAAGTCACTTAGCCTTTATCTAACTCAGTTTCCTCAACTGTAAAAAAAAAAACAGCACCTGGCAAATGCTTGTCCCCTCCCCTCCTTCTTCATCCCATATGAGCATCACTGAAGGACCCAGAGCTGTGTAGTTTGGAGAAGACTGATTCCTGTCTACAAATGACTGAAGGATTATCATCTGGAAGGGGAGAGGAGGGCAGTGGTTCAGGAGTAGGGAACTTCTGGCCTTGGGGCTACCAAAGGGCCACCCTTGAGGACCTAGAGGACCACAAGCAGCTTCAAGGCTGCAGGTTCCCCACCCCTTCCTAGCCTATGAGTGGAAGCATCAGAGACAACTGAGGTTTGATGAAGAGAAGAGCTTCCCCAGCATAGGTGCTATCTAGAGTAAGCCAGACTGCCTGGGGAGAGAGTGGGCTTCCCCCCTCCTCCTCTAGCTAGGGTGCTTCCCCTCCCCCTCCCCAGGGTTTCATTCTGGGCTGGATGACTGACTACCTGGGAGGGCTGCTGTAGATGGGATTTGTATTCAGATGCTGGCTGGATTAGATGGCCTTCCAAGGCTAGCATTCTATGATTCTGAGAAGAGGCTAAGCCAGGTAACCATAACGTACAACATTCCTGACATGCATTAGAGAGACACAAAACAAAGGGCCATGTGAGGACACAGAGAGATGGGGTCTCTGGAAAACTGCAAAGAAATCCAGAAAACCCCACGAATTCAGACAGTCTGGGGATCGAGCCACTCACTTCTCAGTGGAGGTTTGATTTCATTCCTTCTCCCCTTCTGTGGCACATAGCAGGTGAGTAAGGAAGGACTGTCTGAGGGTGGAGAGGAGAGGAAAGGGACTGAAATCAGCCTTTCTTCCTCTAGCCTCGCGGCCTACTGAAGTCACTCAGCCAGTAGTTAGGAGGGGGAGACTGTGTGCAGCGAGATTTCCCTTCTCTGACCACCTAGATTAATACCAGTAACTTACTTTTACAGAGGACTTTCACAGAACCCATTGGCCACTCCAGCCTCTGATGTACTAGCTACAGTCAGTGTGTGAGTAGAGTATCTGGTAAAACGTAAGCTTTTTGAGAGAAGGAGCTGCTGTTCCTTTCAGTCTTTGAATCCCCAACACACAGCACAGGACCATGCGCACAGTAGGTGCATAACACGTGTATAGGGGATTGCTTAGATTCCTATTATACAGATGAGCAAACATGAACTTTACAGATGAGGATTCCGGGGAGCTTAAGTGATTTGCCCAAGGTCACACAAGAGCAGAGCTGGAATTGGAACCCTGTTTTTTGACTCCCAAGTCCAGGTGTTTTTCCCCTGCATAGATCACCTCTCCTCTCATTCTAAGATCCTTAGAGCCAACATGACATCTCCCACTCCATTAATATTGCCCTGTAATATTCTCACTTAACCTCATTTGCCTCAGTTTCTTCATCTGTAAAAGTGAACTGGAAAAAGAACTGGCAAACCACTTCAGTATCCCTGCCAAGAAAACCCCAAATGGGATCACGAAGGGTTGGACATGACTGAACAGCAATAATATTCTGTAATCATTTTATATATAGGAAGTTGGTGTCCATGTGGAGACTATAAAAAACCCATAAGATGAGAGATCTCCCACTTCTTTTGTATCCCTGACTGCCCTGAGTGCAGGGCTAGGCACACTTTAGGTCCAATCCAACCCAACCCAACAAACATGCCTCCCATGTGCTGGAGATACAAAGAAGAAAAAAGAACATGCCTTGTCCACAAGAAGCTTCCAGTCTACTGAGGAGAAATACCACGTAAAATACTATGCCATCCCTCTATTCCATAAACTCCAGAGGCTCCCTGCTGCTTCCAGAATCAAATACAAAATGCTCTGTTTGTCATTCAAAGCCCTTCCTAACCCAGCCCCCTCCTACCTTTCCAGTCTACTTACACCTTACTCCCCAACACAAACTCTGATTCAGTGACACTGGCCCAGGAACCAGACACTCCATCTCTCAGTTCCAGACATTCTCTCTGGTGTCCCCTATGCCCAGAATGTTCTCTCTTCCCATCTCTGCCTATTGCCCTTCCTGGCTTCCTTAAAATCCCAACTAAAATCTCATCTTCTACAGGTAGTCTTTCCCAACCCTTCTTAATCCTACATAGGTATATGTAGAAAATATACATAATATACATAAAAGATATATGTGGAAAATAGATATATGGATAAAACCCTTTTCCTCTCTTGTTTCTCATTTATTATATGTATATATATATGTATACTCACATATGTAGATATATATACACCTTGTTTTTACATATTTTGTCTGTTGTCTTCCCCATAAGACTATAAGGTCCCTAAGGGCAGGGACTGGTTTTTTTTTTTTGCTTTTTTTGTATCCCCAGAACTTGGCATAGTGCCTATCACATAGCAGGTACTTAAATATTTATTGGTCAATTATCTGAAGTAAGTATACATATGATCATTGTGGAGTGAGGAAGCACTAATATTAAGTAGAGTTTTTCACCTTTTTTTGTGACGTGTACCCCTTTGGCAGCCTGATAGAGCCTAGGGACCCCTTCTTGGAATAGTGCCTTAAAATAAATAAGATAAAATATATAGGATCACAAAGGACAACAATCGTATTAAAATAGTTACCAATTTTTTTAAAGTTCATAGATCCCAAATTATGAAGCCCTAAACTAGGAAAATCAAGAAAAATTTCACATAGGAGGTAGATTCCAAGAGGTGAGGGGATTCTAGAAATGGGGGAGAGGGAGTGAGGAAGGCATGGGGGTGAAAGATGGAATGCTCAAACCGTCAGTAAATGCTCAAAGACTTGATCACTATGGGCTTTACGCAGCCATAAGGTAAAAAATGAAAGTGTTTGCCTTCTGGGAGCATGTCATCTTCTGGGTTTGGAGAACCAGCCCCAGGTAGAGGCACAGCTCAGATGTTAACATGAGCCGATGGTCTGAGGTCAATTTCAGAGAAGAAAGCCCCTGCTCCGTGATTGGGAAGCAAGCTGGTACCACAGGTGGCTTCAGAGACCATCCATGCATCACCATGTTGATTTCTTTCAAATGAAAAACAATCATGTTTGTTTTCCCTTACACATCCTGGACAAAGGCCATACGATGATTACAAAACGCACCACACATAATGTGTACTAAGCTGTCTCTGCATAGTGTGTGGTTTTGGAATAATACATAAAATGCTTAATAAAAATTAATGTGGAAAGGAGAGTCATTATCCTCATTAATTTCTTCTCCCAGAGTTACCCTGATGAACCAGTAATGACGTGTTTCATCTCCTGTCTTTGATGCCATCTGTATATATCTATGTAGGGAAGTGTCGCCTTGCTCAGCTCAGAATCACTCTGCTAAATTACAGCCTGGAGATACTTTGATTAAACTGACCTGAACACCATCAAAATCCCAGCCTATGTTGTCTTATGGACATAAAAAGCCTACTGCTTGAGGGCCAGGGAGGTAGCTCAATGGATAGAGCACCAGGCCCTGAGTCAGGAACACTCACCTTCCTGAGATCAAATCTGGCCTCAGGCACTTACTAGCTGTGTGACCCTGGGCAAGTCACTTCAACCTGTTTGCCTCAGTTTCCTCATCTGCAAAATGAGCTGGAGAAGGAAATGGCAAACCACTTCTATCTCTGACCAGAAAACTTCAAATGGGGTCACAAAGGGTTAAACACAACTGAAAGACTGAATAACGACAAAGTCGTAGGAGGTGAAGGAGAAGGAGCCCCTCGACAGACTAAGTTTCTTCAGGAAGTGATGGGATGAGGACAAAAGGCAAAGCATTTACTGAGGGCTCACCATGTGCCTGCCACCATGCAAAGAGCTCTGGAAAATGCCAGACCAATTCCAGTCATCTGCTGCTTCTCTCCCAGGGGGAGAGTTCCTTGAGGACCAGAACTGATTTTTATCTTGTCTTCTGTCACCCTCCCAGAGGCATGATGCCTTATACAGATTAGGCATTAATAAATCCTTGAATGAATGAACGAGCAAATGAATGAATGAATGAACACCATCAGCGACATGAAGACGAGGAGGACCATCTAGAAAGAGGAGAGGAGAGAAAATAGATCGGAAACCTTCCTTTCTCCCTTTTCTTCTTCGTATTTCAAACTTTGCTTGCTTTATACAGCGAATGCTTATAAGGAGGCCATGCGGTGCACCCTCAAGGAATTGATCATCAATCTATCAGCATCTATTAAGGGTCTTCTATGTGCCTGGCACTGTGCTGGGCATTGGAGACATAAATGCAAAGAATAAATCAAATCCCTACTTATGAAGAGCTTACATTTTATCAGGAGAGAAAATAAATATACACACATGTTTATACAGAACAAATATTAAAAAATAAATACAAGGTAGTCAAATGCAACATGCTTTAGTGTGAGCATAAAAATAGCTGTAGTTCTTTAAAGTTACAGAGTATTTTATAAAGATAATCCTATTCTCTCTTTACAACAACCCTACAAGGTACATGCTATTGCTATCTCTGTTTTACAGAGAAGGAAACTGAGGCAGACAGAGATAGAGTGACTTGCCTGGGGTCTTGCAGCTGGTGAGTGTCTAAGAGGCAAGAAACACATCAATGCAGCAATTAAATTGCAAGGCAGGATGATACGCTAACAAGACTTTCTACATGTTTGTTGACTGACTGACAAGGGTAGCTTCTCTAGGAGTTCAGAGAAGTCCATACCTCCTGAAGCAGTCGGGGAAGGCTTCATGAAGAAGGTGGTATCTGAGATGAGGAGGATGGGGTTGGCACAATGTTTTCCTAGGACCACAGCTCGAGAGCTCAAAAGGGCATCCACAGCTCTCTCATTTTACAGCAGAGGAAACAGAACCCCAGAGAGGTTAAATAATTTACCCATAGTCAACGGGTAGTATGTGAGAGGGCTGGGATTTGAACCCAGCTCCTGTGACTCTAAATCTAGTACTCTCTCCACTGTATCACACTTCTTGGAAGCATCTTTGGCCTTCCTTTATATCAAGGCCCCCACTTTCCCCTTGCATGGGGCTTAGCAAGGGTTCCTTCCTCACTTTTTTCCTTGATTCATACGATCATAGTATTAACATGCCAGATTTAGAGCAGAAAGCGCCTTTTGGTCCAGATACTTCAGTTTGCCAATGAGGAAACCAAAGCCCAGAGTAATGTAGCGATTTACCCAAGTAGCAGGGCCATGGCAAAATTCCATCTCGCCAACTGTATTATCACCAAGATGGCACCATTGTTTCTCTTCCTCACCAATCCCCATCTTCATTCAGAGAACTGAGATCACTCACCTCCCCTACCCACCACCTAATGGGCAGCCACCCCAGAGATGAAGCAGGATGGCATTCTATGTGTGTGGCTAGAAACTAGGGAATTCTGGCTCTTAATAGCCCTTTGCATAGAATAGATGCTTCAAAAATGTTTACTGGGTTGAATTCACTGGCCTGACTCTGCCATGAAAACTCCATGTAGTCTTGGATAAGTCAACTTTTTTTAAAAATTTGGGGCTAGAAAGGAGGAAAGAAATTGACTACATAACTTTTAGGGGCCCTTCCTGCTCTAACGTACTGTGTTCTCACATCTTTTCTGGCTCTGACAACCTATTCCCTCCCAGCTCACACACTGCATACTCTAAGGCCCTCCCACCTCTGAGATTCTCTGTTCTAAGGACCCTCCTAGTTGTGGCATTTTGTGCTCAGACATTCTGTGTTCTAAGACTCCTCTCAGTTCAGACATTCCGTGTTCTAAGACTCCTCTCAGTTCTGACATTCCATGTTCTAAGACCACTTCCAGCTCTGATATTGTACAGCCTCAGGGCCCTCCCAACTCTGACATTCTGTGATTCTGTGGAATCTCCCTTATTATGTCATAAGCTCTTGAGCTTTGGGTTCCTCACTTTTTAAAAAACACGAACACACAGATGACCTTCTTCCATCTTGACTCTTTAAAAATAATTAAATGAAAAAGTCCTCTTGGTTTAGGCCTGCTTGGCGTCAGACCTCAAGGTTCATTATACGTATTCATACATACAAACACACACACACACGCACGCACACCGAAAATACATATTACAAACCAGTTTTAAGTGTAGGACTGCATTTTTACTAAGAAGCCAAGCACCTGGGAGCAGCTCAGCCCCAGGGCTCAAACTAGCAGCCCACACCTATCCAACCTCTCCTGAAATTCTCAGGTCAAGACTGCACAGAGCCAGGGGGCTCAGCAGATGCTCTTCTGAATAGACCAGGCTCATCAAGAAAAAAACGGGGAAAGCAGCAGGCTAATACCTCTTCTTTGGGCAGCCCCTCCCTACCCCACCAGCCATCCCCACCCAAAGAGCCAGCAACACCCATCCCCATTCCCGAAGTGGAGCAAAGTCCTACTCGACTCTCTGTCACCCACCCCAGCCACTGACCCTTATAGGAAAGCTTTAAGATTTTCACTCTTCTATAGCCAAACTGTTAGTTCACTTATTACATTTTCCCCTCAGTGAAGAAATCCAATATCATTATACTGACTCCCATAACACACAAAAAAATGGAGTGGCTTCTTGTGATAACCAGAGATAGGGGAGGAAAACTGCAACATTAGATACCGCCTCTTATCTGGGCTATTTTTCCCACAAACTGAATAATCTTAGGCTCATGAACACGGCACAGGCTCCCAGTGACTAAGCCAGAGGTTCACAAGGATGTGGGAGATTTCATTCAGGGAGGGATCTTGAGCACTGTGCCCAAGGCCGCTGGGATTCCACAGGGTTTAGAAGAGGCTCTCAGAAAAGGGCAACAGCTACAAAGAAGGAGTTTATGGCCAGGCGTGGGGTGGGGTATTTGTTCCAAGTCACTCACCAACCTCCTCCAGCAAGTCAGAGGAAACTCCAGTTTTTACAAAGTCAGTGCAATGCTGTCACAAGGGCACTGAACTAGGAGATCTGATCATTATGTGACTTTAATTAATTATGTCATTTATCTCTGCCTTGGTTTCTTTTTTCTGTAAAACTGAGGGAGTTGAACTAGACAGACCCTAAGATCTCTTCCACTTCTAGGTGGCTCAGAGAATAGAGCACCAGGCTTGGAGTCAGGAGGACCTGAGTTCAAATGTGACCTCAGACACTTACTAGCTGTGTGACCCTAGGCAAGTCACTTCACCTGTTTGCCTCAGTTTCCTCATCTGTAAAATGAGCTGGAGAAGGAAATGGCAAACCACTTCAGTATCTTTACCAAGGAAACCCCAAAAAGAATCATGAAGAGTCAGACACAAGTGAAACAACTAAACAACAGAATGATCCTGAGGCCACACTTTACATCTCATCTAACAGTCCACCCTTTCTCGCCATCTCATCTGTCACCTTCCAACTTCTCTCCACCTGTAGGAGCTCATTCAGACCAGTCCTCCAGGATTGTCCTCAGCTGAGCTGTCTTGACTGATAAGTGATTAATCCCAAACTCACCTAGCTCAACCAACTGGTGCCAGATTACCAGACAAGCCTATGCCATCCACCCAGGCCAGCTTGCCACCTCTCCTGCCCCCAAGAGAATAACTCCTCATTCTCCTTTCTACCTCTTGCCCTTGGCTCAGGAATCGAATCTATGCTAGCCCACTACCATTATTCATGGAAAGGGTATGTCAAATGATTGACCTATGGCTTACTCCCTAAATAGTGCATTCCCTGACCACTACATATACATGTTGTCATATGTGTGTACAACAACATATATTCATATAAGAACACGTGTGTGTGATGTATTATATATGTCTCATGTACATATGCATGTGTTGTCCCCTCCTATTAGAATGTAAGCCCTTCGAGGGCAGGGACTGTCTCACTTTTATATTTAATCCCTAGCACTTAGCCTAGTACCTGGTATAAGATGTGTGTGTGCCCATAAAAGACATATATGTTCATGGATTGTCAAAGTGTCTCAAAATAAGTGGCACAAATTGATATGTCTGGAATCTGGCCCATTCTTTTCTAAAGGCCATAATTAGAACCCAGGTCTCCCAGTCCAGTGCCCTTTTGACGGATTTACACTGGCCTTCTAAAATATTTGACTTCTTCTGATAATGGGAGAAGGTAGATAAATGAGATGAAACAAATACCCTCCCCTCTTGGCCATAAGCTTCTTGTAGCTTGTAAGTTCTGCCTTGCGGGGAGCAGGACAAAGATCTTAGCTAGGCGTTTGCTCCTACCTTTCCTACCTCCAAGAGAGGCAAGAGACTAGCATATATCTCTCTAACCCCCCTCACAAGTATTGCTTGCTAAGGTTATGGTTATGTTAGGGATTTCAAACAAAAGCCACTTTGCTGGTCACTCTTAAGAAGGAAGGGTTGCCCAAGCTTACACCTACTGGGCTGGCCCCTTCTCACCAAACTCTAGTTATACAAAACACCATCACAAAAAGTGAATACCAACTAAACCCGTTTGTCCAAACAAAATAGCAAACAAAAATTGGAGTTATACAGATTCGAATATATCAGAAAATATATAAGCTCAAATGAGCTCTTCAGTGGGCGCGAAATAAGAATTCAGTTCAAACCAAGGTCCCAGTCTCACCCAAGGTAAAAGTTCTCGAAGTTTCTCACGTCTGCAACTTCCAAAATTTTTCTCTCCCTTTGCATGTCTCCCTCAAAGAACTCTTGCATCAACTCTCCCCCTTAGTCAGACACTCACATCGTGCACCGTATTCTCTCTACCAATCTGAAGTCACATCTCTTTCTGCACACATAACCACATGCTAACACTCCAGGCTTGGGTGAAAATCCAGTTATGTTAGTATATGATAAGCACTTAATAAATACTTTTTCATTTATATATCCATCCTCTGAGGAGTTGATTTAAAAATAGTCTGTAATAGGGGTTCTTAACCTGAGACCCATAAACATGTTTTGTAAAATATTTTGATAACCGAATTTCAATATGATTGGTTTCCTTTGAAATTCTACGTATTTGATTTTATGCATTTAAAAACACAGGGTCCGTAGGCTTCCCCAAACTGCCAATGAAGTCCAAGCCTCAAAAAGGTTAAGAACTCCTAGTCCATATGGTCCAGGAAGCTCTAAACCCTACCATCCTTGGAGGAGGCTGGACATCCCTAGATGACCTCTCAGGTTCTATCTAGCTCCAACGTTCTGTGATTCCAAAGAGTCAACAGCTCACCAGTCCCCAGCATCCCAACAGCTAGCACTCTACAAACAAGACCCAAGAAATCATTCATATCAGCTCAGAAAGGGCAAGGAAAAGTTGACTTCTTTGCCAAATCCTCGTCCTGGAGTTGATATGATGTCAAGCGGATTAGACAATTAATGCCCGGGAATACAACACAAATCTGCATTTGTTCAGCTGGGTCTAAAGGAGTTCGTCATTTCCTTCCTCCCACAAGTCAATTTACACAGGGAGAGCAGGCTTTTCTCCAGATAAGCACATTGACTTTAAAATAAAGTGGGTGCCAACAGCTAGAGCAGTGAGACTGGAGCAGACAGAGATGTGGCATTGAATGATAATTAAATACATTTTCATCATCCGTCATTTTTTTACTGCAGGTGCCTGTGTAATAAATCTGGACTCACGTCTTTTGTCAGCTGGCAGTGAACACATTTTAACGTGAAATCTCCCGGGATGAATTAAGAGTCACTTGGCCTTGTAAGGGAGGAAAGGTTTTTACTTCCAAACTGCCAAGTGGGTAACTCACAGCTGATTGGTTCCATAATACTTTGTTATTTGACAATACCTCTGCCTCTGGTTGTATTTCAATTCACCACTCCTACAGGCTAACCAGGTCTCTGGGCTATTTATCATCAGATTCAAGAATAAAAGCTGGTTTGGGAAGACTTTCACCCTTTTTTTTCCTTTAATGAATCTCAAATTCAACTCAGAGTTGATCAATAGTGGACCAATATTTCTTAATTTTTTCTTTTGTCCTTTTAATTCCCCCATAGAATTTGTCTCCTGGAACACGATCTCTTGTCTTCTCCGAGCCTTTGTCAGTTCCAACCTCAACTATTCTAACAGCCTTCTAACTGGTCTTCCTTCCCCCCACCCCCTCCGCCTCATTGCCCTCCAGTCCATTCTCCAGACAGGTGCTGAATCGACATTCCTATAACATAGGTCTATGTCACTCCTTTGCTCAAGAAGTTTCACAAGCTACCTATTGCCTCTAGGATAAAAATAGAAGGTCCTCTGGCTGGCCTTTAAAGTCCTTCACAATCTGAGTCCAATCTATCTTTGCCAGCCTGATCTCACATTACTCCCCATTCCCCTGTATTCTATGCTTCAGACAAACTCACTTTACCTTCTCTTCCCCATACATGACATATCATCTCCCACCTCCATACCTTTGCACCTCATTATGCTCTCCCTACTCACCTGTACCCTCCTTGGCTCCCATCAAGGCTCAGCTCAGATTCTACCTCCCCAGTGTCCTCAGTGCTCTGCACAGCCTGAGATTACTATGCATTTTTTAACATTCTTGGTATTTACTCATCTGCGTACACAGAATCATAGAGTGGGGACCTCAGAAACCTTCTAGTCTGACTCTTCTATTTGACAGATGAGGAAATTGAGGCCCAGACAAGTAATTTAAGATCACGGATTTAGAGCTATCCAACCCTCTCATTTTACAGAAGAGAAAGCTGAGGCCCGTGAGAGCTGAGTGGCTTAGCTCAGGTTACACAGGTAGAAAGGACAAAGTAGAGATTTGATCCTAGTTCCTCCAACTCCAAATCCAGATCTCCCTCTACTGCTGTTCTCTGCCCCTTCCTATTCCCTCTGGCAAAATGGAAGTTCTTTGGGAGAAGGGACTGCTTCTTTTTCATCTTGTGATGCCTGGCATATAATAAGTGTTCACTGACTTTTTGGTAGGTGCCCAATGAATGCTTGGTGGACCGATCTGTATTTGCTGTCTGTCTTCGGCTGCAGTCAGGTACAAGAGGTGGGAGGGCCAAGTCTGGCTGACTTCTCACTTTTGAACAATGCCTTCCCCGCCAAGGGTAGGTAACTGGGTAGTGAACAGTCCCAGGGTAAAGCTCACTGTCCTGGTACATCTGCTCTCCTCCAGGTCCCGTTTCTCTCCTCCCCAACGATGCCTCCTTAAAAAACACTTCAACGTGAAGATTGGGGGAGTAGAGGGAGGGAAAATGAGCAACTTCCATTTCAAACTGAGGGCAACAACAGGGGGAGCCTCAGAAAACTCCTGTGAGCTCCAACATGCAGTTGAAAGGAGGTGAGCCACTCCACACACACAACTGGCAGCCAGCAATAACAAGACAGAGTCAGACAGTGAGCCACGTCCCCATCCCAGAATAGCGCCCGTAATTAGCCGTGTGGCTGGCACATCACCTTCTTCTGCTCCTTACTTCCCCAAGGAAAAATATTACAGAGGGAAGAAAAAATATGACAACAGACTGATACCAAAGCTCTAGCCTGGCCTCTTGTTTTTCTGGCAAAGGGAAGGACTTTGCAAATGGGGGGGGGGGGGTGGAGATGTGCAATGCTCACTCTTCTCTTGCCAGACCCTCACCTGCTCAACTGCATTCCACTAATTACCTGGCTGCTTAAGTAAGGCTTCAGAGAAAGGGGGGAAAACAGGCAAAATCCATTAATTAGGGTCCCCATAACGCTTGTCTTTCAAAGGTTAACCAACATGTTCCCTCTTGCTTCAAGCTAATTAGAAGCCACAAGGAAATGAGGATGCATGAATTTTGCCAAGCATGTTTGGCGGCTAGGTGGCGCCATAGAGAGGGCGCTGGCCCTGGAGTCTGGAAGACCTGAGTTTAAATTCTGCCTCAGATACTTAGCTAGCTGCTTGGCCCTGTGTGAAATGACCAAGTCGCTTCATTTCTGTTTCCCTCGGTGTCTTCATCTCTAAAATGCGGTAATACTACCTACCACCTGCCTCCCAGGGCTGTTATGAGGATCCGATGAGATCATAATTGTAAAGCGCTTAGTACGCTTCCTGGCACATAGTAGGTGCTATAGAAACATTAGGTATTATTATTATTATTGTTAACAATAATAATAATTTCAGGGGCTTGTATTGCATAGCAGGGACTCTGGATCCATCAACAAATTTCCATGATGAGATCTATAATCTATCAACCAATGAATTAGACATTTATTAAGTGCCTGCTACGTACCAGACAGGTAGGTGTCGAAGTGCATAGAGCACGGGGCTTAGAATCAGGAAGACTCATCTCCCTGAGCTCAAATCCAGCCTCAAACACTTCCTAGCTGTGTGACCTTGGGCAAGTCACTGAACACTGCTTGCCTCAGTTTCCTCATCTGGAAAATGAGCTGGAGAAGGAAATGGCAAACTGCTCCAGCATCTTTGCCAAGAAAACCCCAAATGGGGTCACAGAGAGTCAGACACGAATGAAATGACTAAACAACAACATGTACCCAGTGCTGTGCTGGGGGCACAAAGGAAAAAAAAAGGAAATAGCCTCTTCCCTCAAAGAGCTTCCATTTCATAGACAGAGAGAATGTGTACACACAAAAGAAATAGTCCCTGCCCTCAAGGAGCTTCCATTTTATGGAGAGAGAGAACATGTACACACATAAGCAGGAAACATATGCGCTGGGAACAGTTCAGAGCACAATTGGCTGGAGAGAGCAGGATTGTTAAATTTTCAGTGTGAGCATTTATACCTTGGAAATCAGCAAAACTCAGGGCTTGATATATTGTTGTGTCAATAGTCTAGACTTAAGAAAATGATGGAGAAAATGTTATTAGTTAATAGTTAAACTAAAAAGTGTGTCTTGGGTATCTGACAGCTGGTCATTAAACATGTACCAGCTCATCCCTCTATATAAGCCTGTGTATGCAAAATAAATACAAGGAAATGGGGGAGGGGAAGAGGAGAGGGAGGAAGGCATACTTCTTCCTTCGTTCCTCTCTGGACTCCACTCCAGAATCTCTGGACTTCTTTCTCCATCGGGATTGTATCAGTAAGGCAATAATAACAATATAGATGATAATTAATGGGTGGGAAAGGTCTTACAAGTTGCCAATACAAGGACACAGACACTTTCTGGCACCAGGAAAGTCACTCTGTTCAAGCACCCTCTTGGCCTCAGAGGATCATTCCATCCACTCCTCTGATCAGTCAGTTCTTCCCAAAACCTCCATTTTAAGGAAAGTGCCCAGGACAGCCCATGCCCCTCCCCACACATGGCCCTGTGTGGGTACCTTCCTCCTCTCCAGCCTCCACTATTCAGCTTCCCCTGTTAGATTATAGGTTCCTTGAGGAAAGAGATTGTCTTCCTTTTTTTTCACAGGCATATCCTAAATGCTTAATGGATGGATGCTTGTTGACTTGGCTTGGCTAGACCAGGAAAGGCCACATTTAGGTCCTCGAGTTGAGCTTTGAAGGAAACTAGAGATTCTAAGATGAGGAAGTGAGGATGGAGGGAGGGCATTCCAGAAATGGCAGAGGGACAGCTGGCACCAAACCACAGAGTTTGGAGATGGAGTGTTATATGTGAGGAATTGCAAGAAAGCTAGTCTATACCCAATTATCAAACTCTGTCTTTAAGGAACAAATGATGACCTTCCCCAAGGAAAGTATAAACAGAGATGGCTAATTGGGGAACATGCTCATTGTTCTCCTTTCTCTGCCTCTGACCTTTGGAATCCTTACCCAAGCTCTAACTTAAATGTCATCTCCAAGATGAAGTCATCTACAATCCCTCTCCCCTCACCCATCAGTTACAACCTGCTCCCTTATATCTCACACGCGATTTTATTTTGCAGCTCTATTTCATTTATCATGTAATAATGACTGCTGCGTTACCTGTTTTGTGTTTCATCTTCCTGCCAAACTATGAGCGTCTCTCCTCTCTCAGATTCCATAACACCTCTCTCTCTTGGTTCTTTTTTTCCCCGACTATTCTTCTCAGTCTTCTTCATTAACTCATCCTCTTTCCATTCACTAAATATGAGCCATCCTCTCTTCTCCTCCCAAGACTCTGTCCTACTCATCCTCCTCTTCCTATCCACTAAGTTTGGGTCATCCTCCCTTCTCCTCCCAAGACTCTGTCCTACTCATCCTCCTCTTCCCATCCACTAAGTTTGGGTCATCCTCCCTTCTCCTCCCAAGACTACCCTACGCATCCTCCTCTTCCCATCCACTAAGTTTGGGTCATCCTCCCTTCTCCTCCCAAGACTCTGTCCTACTCATCCTCGTCTTCTCATCCACTAAGTTTGGGTCATCCTCTCTTCCCCTCACAGAACTCTATCCTCTATTATCTTCTGTCTCTATACTCTCTCTCCTGTGGCGATCTTATCATCTACCATGGCTTCAATTATCACCTCTCTGCAGACAACTCCCAAATCTATATCTCTAGCCCTAATTTCCTTCTTGAATCCCAGCCAGCTCCACATCACCAACTGCCTGTTGGACATTTCTGCTAAGACATCCAATCGGTATCTCAAATTCAACATGTGCAAAATAGAACTCATTATAAATTCCCTCCTCCAAACTTCCTTTTTTTCTGTTAAGAGCACCATCACCATTCCAGTTAGCCAGTGATCCTGGACACTTCCCTCCCCCTCTCCTCTTCACAAAGCCTTCCCTAGTGCTCAATCTCACCACTTCTCACCCAGACTATTGAAATAGCTTTCTATTCTATCTTGGTCTCCCTGCTTTCAGCCTCTCCCTGTTTCTAATCCATGCTCCACACAGCCACCAAATGAGTATTCCTAAAGCACAGATCTGGCCACATCACCCCACCCCACCCCACCCCACCCTTTTTCTAAAAAAATCAATGGCTGCCTGTCATCTCTGGATAAATGACAAAATTCTCCAGGCTGGCAGTCTGGCTTCCAACTACTTTTACAGCCTGATTCCATTTCATTGTCCTTCGTGCCCTGGCCATTCCTGACTCTGTCACACAAGGTATTAATGATGTTCCCTAGCTCTGTGTCCCCTGCAAATCTGGTTCCTTTCCTGAGCTCCCTGACAGCTAGGGCCCTCTCTTCCAAATTACTTTGTGCTTAACTATTTTGTACATGTGGGCATTGCAAAAAGTCCCCATCTCTAATAGTTTAAAACTACCTTGAGACTTTTGGAACACTCTGTACTTGTATTTATTGAGGCAACTATCCCTCAGTGGTGCAGCAGACAGAACACTGAGACCATAAGTCAGGAAGACATAAATTCAAATCTTGCCTTAGATACTTGCTGTGTGACCTTGGGCAAGTCACTTTCCCTCCATGTCTCAGTTTCCTCATCTAGAAAATGGAGATAATAGTATCTACTTCTCAGGGTTGTTTATAAGAAAAAAACAAGATAATATTTGTGAAATGCATGCTAGCTACATAAATGCTAGCGATTATTATCATTATTAACTTTATACTTATGTTGTATGTAGGTAGGAAGGGCTCAGTACCTATTCCCAATTCATTCCAATTTAATAAACACTTTTTAAGTGCCAATTATTTTCCAGACACTGTGCTAGGCCGAAGACAAAAATGAAACCATTCTTGACCTCAGGGGGCTCACATAATATAACATGGAGGCAGATGAGGATGTGCGACATTTATACTAAGCAAGGGGAAGCTGTGTAATAGCTTCATAGAAAATGTGAGATATTTATAATATATATCTCTTATATGTTATATATAATCACTTTATATTAAAATATAATAGCTTTCATAGAAAAGCCCTCACAAAAGATTTTAGAGAAAGGGCTTGTGTCAGAATCACAGAGTTGGAAGGGGCCTCAGAAGTTATTTGGGTCATCTCATGAATGAATGAATGAATGGATGGGTGGATGGATGGATGGGCACTTGCAAGGATATGAACATAGGAACATATGAACAAGGATACTTTTGATGGCATTCTCCACAAGTGATCATCTGGACTTTGATTGCAGACCTCCAGTGACAGAGAGCTCACCTTCTTCCCAAGGAAGCTTTGAGATACTACTTTGAGATAGCCCTAACTGTGATGAAGCATTTCCCGCCATGGCAGTGAAATCTGCCTCTCCACAACTTCTGCCTGTCGTTCTTAATTTTTCTGCCCTATTAGGGAAAATCACATCAAATCTGAGCAGCCTTCTGCATCCCAGCCCTTCACATCAATCAAAGAGCACTAATTAAAAGCCTCCTCTATCACAGGCACTGTGCTAGGCACTGAAAACTACAAAGACAAAATTTAAAATGGTCCCCAGCCTCAAAGAGCTTACATTCTATCCAGAGAAACAACATACACACATATATCTGAATATATGTGTCTATCTGTGTATTTATATATACAGGTATGTATGTATACACATTTATATGTGTCAATATAACAATGTTGATCATCCTTCATTTTCAAAGAGGACCAAGAACATCATGGGGTGATGTCTTGACTCATGGGTGAGTTGGATTTAACTGAGGCAGACTTCCTCAGTCACCAGCCTCACTATTTCTTCCAGGGCCACTGAAGTCCAGTGGCTACATGACTAGCAATGGCCCAGGGCGCAGCGGATGACCTTGGAGTCTTCGATGCCTGGCCGAGCTCTAAGCGGTCCAGAGCATCTGCTTCAGCCGCCATCATGGCAACTGGAACAAATTCTCAGCTGCCCATTCCACTAAGTGAACATACAAACTAGACACAACGTGACTTGGGGTGGGAGAAAGGCACCAGCATCTGGAAGGATCAAAAAAGACTTCATGTAAACAAGAAGATAATACTTCTGCTGGGCCTTGAAGGACAATAGCAATTCTGGGAAAGAGAAATCAGGAGAAAATACGGTCCAGGAATGAAGCCCACCAAAGGTGTGGAGATGGGGGATGGAACGCTGTATCTAAGAAATCAAGCATCATGCCCCCACCCCCACTCCATGTCTTCTCCAGGTCAAACACTCCTAGTTTCTTCAATTAATCTTCATATTTTATGATCTTTAGTCCTTTCATTATCCTACACACTCATAAGTCTATCAATGCCCTTCTTTTGGTATGTACATTTTAGGAAACTGAAGTGTTAAGGGGCTGGCCCTTGATCACCCAAGGAAAGTCAGAAGTGGGATTTGAACCCAGGTCCTCTGACTCCAAAGCTAATCTCTTTCTGCTTGTACTGCCTGGGAGCCGGCATAAGCAGTGACTGCCTCGTGGCCTTTTTCCACCTTGGAGTGCTAAGAATTGAATGACCAGGTTCAGAAATAACTTCCTCAAGTCCCCAGGCTGGAGGAGATGGGCCTTTCTTTGCGCCTGTGACATCATCCTGCCCCAGTGGGCAAGGCTGGCCCAGATCACTACTCATTCATTAGCGTCAGCTATTCCCCGAGCCTCAAAGCCCGGAGAAAGTTGTCATGACACCAGACACTGGGAGGATGAAGACCAGAACTGAGCCTGACTTCAACCACTGCCCGGCTGGGCCCCCTGACACCCAAGAAAGAGCACGTCGTATGGAAAAGTTATAAAGAAATCAGACCAAGGGGAGAAAAAAACTTAGTCTGCCAAAACCCATCAAAATCACTATTTGCAAGGTTTCTATCTGCTCTAAGTAACTCATTTCCATTCTAAAAGACTAGATTTTCAGTTGTAGTGCGAGCAAGGGTACTCACATCTACTTTAGCTTCCATTCTCCTTTTAAAAAACTTTGCTAACTTTTTTTAAGTTTATAAATAGCCTTGGAAAAGGAGCTGGAACTGGCTTCTTTTAGTAAATACCGCTGACCCATTTTCCTCATTCTTCACCAGGAATAGGTGACTGTTACCACGGAAAGTACAGAACTGTCTAAATATATATTTTCTCCTCACATGGGCCCAGATCAGAAAAAGCAGAGCTGAAAACCAGTAGGGGAGGGAGGGAAAGAAGCTGGGACAGGAAACAGCAAATTCTCCTACAGATGCTTTTCATTCTCTCTCAGGGGAAAGGATGGAACATGGACCAAAGCTATGAAGCCTTTGGTTTCTCGGCATGGAAAAACAGCGACACGGACATGAGAAGGCAGGGGTTGACCCTAAATCCTCTTTGTCCCCTCCCTGTGCCTAGCAAGGTGCCATAACACACAGTAAGTGTTCTACAAAACTGTGCTGGCCATCAGAGGGCCAATGGCAAAACAGGGCAAAAGCCAATGGGATTTAACTCTAAGGTACTATACTTGGAAGGTGCTTGCAGGCCTTGATCGACATAGAGATGACAGAATTTAGGACCTAGTTAGCAAGAATAATTAGTTAAAATAAGAAACCACCAGATGGTGACTGGGATGAATTCTCTCCCCTTACCTTTCCCCCCAGCATGGCAGCCTCCCATTGGCATCCTAAGGGCTCCATCCCTCCCTTACAGAGTGGTGTCCAACCTCCTACCTAAATAAGGGATCTTTTTGTCCAAGGGAAGTTTGTAATCCTTGCTCCAGGAATAAAAATTTTAAATTACACCTCTGTTCATATTATCATGGGATCCCAGAATCATAGGCAGTGTTCGAAGAGACCCTGGAGGTCATCTCCCATACCTTCATAGATAAATGAAGAAACCGAGGCCAGAGAGACCTCACCTAGGTCACCCAGAGATCACGAATCCCTATAACTGGTAAGAACTTTAGAGGACACTCTGTCCAATCCCCTCATTTTACAAATAAGGAAATAGAGGAAGAGTGATTCGTCCCACGTTACCCAGGAATTGTAAATATAGAGCCAGCAGGACCCTCCAAGGGCATTTTATGGAACTCTCTCGTTTTACAGGCTCCGAGCAGCGGCCCTAACTTACCTGAGGTCCTGGGAAGCAATTGGAAGAGCTGGGATTAGCCGTGTTGATTCACTCCCTTCCTCAACCAACATCTATTAAGTATCTTCTGTATGCAGGGAACCAGAGCAGTCCCTGCCGAAATCCTCTTTTGCTCCTTAGCAAGTAACTCGATATAATGCCTCCTTGTGAGAAACTAAAGATGGCGCTTCCTATTAGCCCTGGGATGCTTATTTCAGGCAATTAATCAATAAGCATTAAGTACTTACTAGGTGCCAAGAACCAGGCTAAGTTGCTAGGATTACAAAGAAACTGGCCCAGGGTACCTGAGAGAATGGACTCGGGGCACTAGGGTCGGCATAATAAAGGCCAGGGAGCTCACGCCTTGGAGCCAAGAGACCCCTAGACTGGAATCCCACCTGGGACACTAGGGGATCACAGCAGCCACAGCAACACGGATCTAGAGGCAGCAGGGCTCTCAGGACCGACTAATCCAATCCCTTTATTTGCCGAATGAGGAAACTGAGGCTCAGAAGCTCAGGTAATTAGCCCAAGGCCATAATGAGTGAGCAGCAGAGCTGGGTCTCCGATGGGGCATTCAAATGCCATTCCCGAGGCTAGACCACAATTTGTGGTTTTTATAATTTTATTTCCATATTATCCTGAGTTAACAAGCACCAGATGCAATGAGCATTCCCATGTCTACTGAGGAGCAGGAGAGGAGGCTTGTACATGAAACTGCAAATCTTTGACCATAGGACCAGACTTGCAGCTGAAACCTTCTAAATGTAGTTTCTCCAATCCATCCCCAACGTCCTAATTGTGAGTTTCTCGAGAACAGGCACTGCCTTACTTTTCGATTTGTATTCTTGATGCTTTGCACACTGTAGGCACTTAATAAATGCTTTATTCATTCATTCAGTCACATACAGCTTAATTTTTAAATATATATGTATATATATATATATATACACACACAATGATTTTAACATGTAACTTTGAAAGCTTTTCAACCTGTCATTCCTTCTGTGCTTCCTTCTGCTCTTTTTTGGGAAGGGGGAGAATAACCTCCCAAAAGAATTTGGGGGGTGGAAATATTCTATCCCTATATTTCTTCGATCTCTCCTCCCCAATAAAAAAAAAGCAGAAGCAAAAATAAAATTTCTAACAAATGTAGATACATACATAGATAGATAGACAGACGGACAGATGGATGGATGGACAGATAGATGGATAGATAGATAGATAGATAGATAGATAGATAGATAGATAGATAGATAGTCAAGCAAAACAAATCCCTTCAATGTCCAGGTCCAAAAATGTATCTTGAATTCTGTACCCTGAGTCCATCACCCCACAGTGGAGAGATAAGTAGTATGTTCATCACCAGTCCTCTGGGGTTTCTTGTTCTTCATCAGCAATATGGTGTAGTCTATGTGTTCCCATCATGCACCTCTCCAACAGCCTTTTGGAAAGAGTTCCTACTAGTTTTGTTCTAGGCATAATTAACCAAGGGACGTCCATAATCTCTTCACCCCAAATAAAAAACTCTCTATCTTCCATCATCAGTTCTGCTTGGTTTAGACTCTGCAGAACATCATGCTTTGCACAGGGTGCCCCCAAAAAACCTACCCACCCCCTTTCCATCCTCCTTTTGTGCATTATATTCCCCCCTTTAAATAATAAGCTTTTTGAGGGCAGGGACAGTTTTATTTGTGTCCGAAGCACTTAGCACAGTGCCTGGCACACAGCAAGTGCTTAATATACATTTATTTCATTGAATTGTATTAACCTTTCCTCTCACAGCAAAGAATTCTGAGAGTGGACCAGAATTTGTGACATGTTTTCAGATGCCTTAGACACAAATTTTTATGTAGCCTTAGGTAAGATACTTCCCCAGCCCAGACCCAAGTTTCTTGCTCTCTCAGAGGAGGGGATTAAACTAGAAGTCTTCTCTGGGGTTGCTTTCAGATATAAAAGTTCATGATTTTTATAAAACTTCTCATAAGGAAAAGCAAATGAGGCAACTCCTTTTCCACCAATGGAATATGGCTTATCAAAGAGCTATAAACTTGGAATCTGGAGATTTGGGTACTAATCAATAATTAATGAGGTAATCCACGGGGCAGCTAGGTGGTGCAGTGAGTAGAGCACTGGCCCTGGAGTCAGAAGAACGGGAGTTCAAATCCAGCCTCAGACACTTGATATATTTACCAGCTGTGTGACCTTGGGCAAGTTACTTAACTCCAATTCCCTTGCCTTCCCCCCTCCAAAAAAAATTTCCTTTTAAAAAAGATCAAAAAAAAAAAAGATGTAATTCTGCCCCTTCCATTTAATACCTGTTTGACCTTGAGTTGAAACCCTCCACTTTGCTTCTCTTGGCCTCAGTTTCTTCATCTGTAAAATGAGGGCATTGGACTGCATAACCCTCCAGCTTTAAAAGTCTGTGACTATAAGATGGCCCATCTTCTAGCCAAACAAAATCCTGCCATTGTTCACTGGCTTGTTCACTCAATTCTGGAATAAAACAGGACACTGATCCCCAATCTATGGATACTCCCCAACACTATCAACACTATGAAACTTCCCTGGGAATATTTTCTTGGGATCAGAGACTGGGGCACTCAGCCTAATCACAAAGCCCTCCTCTGCCACTACAGAATGCAGCACTGACCACGAGACTGTGGAGGCCAAAACAGAGATGATTCCTCCAGGCTCCAGACCACCTTCCCCTCCCCAAACCCCATCCCTCAGCCACCATGTACTGATCCCAGTCAGCATCTGTACCTTTCTAGCAAATGGCTCACATCAGAGAAATAACACACAAACATCCAGGAAGGGGTGTCAGCAAATCAGAGTTTTCCAAAAATAAAGTATTTCAACTCACAAGAAAGAGAAATGCCAGCCAGAAAACGCTGAGGACCTCATTTTTTTAAAATCTAAATTGACCTGAAATTGTTTCACTTTTTGGTGGCTTTCTTTGCTTCTTTCCTTCTTTCCCTCCTTTCCTTCTTTCTTTGTTTTTTCTTACTGTATTCCTTCATTACTTTTTTCCTTCTTTCTCTTCCATACTTGCTTTTCTCCTTCCTTATATCTTTTTTCTTTCTTCCTTCCTTTTCCCCTTGCTTTCTTTCTTTCCTTGTTTACTATCATCCTTCTTTGATTGCTTTCTATCATTTTTTCTTTCTCCTCTCCTTCGTTATCTTCTTTTTTCCTCTATTTATTTCCTCCTTCTTTCCTTTCTTCTTTCTTTCCTTTCTTTTGCCCTTTTCTTCCCCTCTTTTCCTTCTTCCTCTCTGATTTCCCTGTTTCTTTCTTCCTTCCTTCCTTCCTTTCAACCACTGTTTACTCCTGCATCTGTGGTCCTCAGCAAAATGGAACTTGCTTAAGCTATCAACAAAACGAAGAGAGATTTTTATCTTTTTTTCCACTTCTGTGATAAGCATGGCAGAACTATGGACAGGGTAAGAATCCCTTCCTGTGACATGTTTTTAAAACTGGCGTAGCCCTGGGGTTTTCAACTTACTAGAAACTGAGCATTTTATCAATTTCCCCACTGTTGACCAGCCATGAATCTCTTACCACCAAATATAAATTAACTGAATGCAAACCTTTCCTCCCCTTGCCAAATCGCTGTCATCTGAAGGGATGGGGTGGGAGAGGCTATCCACTTCCCCAGGCCCATCCAGGGCAGTGCAAGGCCCTGTGAGAGTTTATGGTGTCCACTAAGGAGGGCCTGTCAATGGGAAAGGCTATTGTTGATGGTTTCTGGATGCCAGATAAATGCCGCCTGGAAGGCAAAGCATTTCTCGAGTACAAATGCTGCGGCAAAGCCAAGACATTTATATGCGATTGGGAGACATCTATCCTGTGACAACATTCTATTCCAATGACTTTTCTATTACCGCCAATGATTAATGATGTAAATTCCGTCATTTGGGATGATGGATGCGGGGCAGCCAAGGGGCCTTTGCATATATTACCCAAAACACTGGTTTCTCATTGGCTCCCAGGACAGATGGGACTAGGGCTTCAGTCAAGCATAAATGTAAAGTTATCTTAGATTAGGAAAAAATAATAGTAATTATTCAAGACTTTTCGAAAGCAGCTACTTTAGGATAGGATGAAGAGTTTCCCTGAATCCGATCAGTTTTTACTCTCCAGGCACAAGGCTCCTGACACTCACTCCATTTGAAGGTAATTGCCCAATGTCAATTCTTTCCTCTTTGCAAACAGAGCCTAGAAGGGCCCTCCTGGATAAACCATCCTTCTCTCCAGCTCTTTGGATACTCGATTGAGGCAGAGAGGAAAGAAATTTCCATTCCCTAGTCTGGGGTTAAAGATCATCCATGGATCCCAAGTTATTTGGGACATATATGTGTATGTATAAATGTGTGTGTGTAAATAAACAATATATGAATGTATGTACATATATACATACATATACACACATATATACACGCACACGCATATATATGTTATATATATATTACATATGTATACACACACATCTTATGCTAGTTAATTCTAGATTATTTGCTATTTTCTGTGCTTCCTTACCTCTAAGCCATTGCTTATTCTGTTTCTCCCATCTGGAATAATAATACCACTGGATTTTCAATCAGAGGACCTAGGTTCAAAATCTGATTCTGCTCTACACTATCCAAATGAAACTAGGGAGGTTTCTTCTCCTCTTGGGGGGAAGCATCTTCACCTATAAATGAAATTCTCTGCTTAGACCAGGGATTCTTTTTTTTTAAGTCAGTCAACTAGCATTTATTAAGTGTCTATTAAATGTGAGGCACTATGCAAAATCCTGACAAATAAAGAAAAACGAAAAGCAGCCCCTACTCTCAAAGGGTTCACAGTCTAGAACACAAGTCCACTTTTAAGATTCAACAGTGCCATGTCAACTCCATTTGCTCTATCCTGAAGCAGAGAACTGGTCCGCTGGCTATCCCTTTGGTCAATGTACAGCATCATATTTCCTATGGATTATCTTCCATGGGGTTGCCATACAGAGTCCATAACTCTTTCCTGAGAACATGCAAACTTGTGTATATGACTGATTTGGAAAGAAGCCCAGATTCATCTTGTTCTTTTCTCATAAGAGGAGCTAATGCACCAGGGATTCTTAATCTGGGATCTGTGAACTTGATTTGTTCTCTTCTGTTTTTTCAATTTTTGGATCAATATAATTGGTTTCCTTTTAAGCCTCTGTATTTTATTTTAAGCACTTAAAAACAATTCTGAGGAGGGCATACATAGGCTTTACTAGATACCACCCAAAGGGTCCATTACCCCACCCCCAAAATGGTGAAGAATCCTGGCTCTAAAATCATAGTATCTTTGAGATTCCTCTGATGGTTCTGAACCAGATGATACTGGGCAAATCACAGCCTCCTTAGGCCTCAGTTTCCTTATCTGTTAAGTGAGGCTCTTGGAATAGAGGGCCTCTGAGGACTCTTCCAAAGGTCCTTCTAGATGCTTGATCTTAGCATCCCTTTGGCTGTTCTGGGCCAGCTGAAATGCTGCCTCCTCCAAGAAGCCTTCCCTGATGCCCCACTCTGAATGTGCTCTCTCTCCCTCCTCCAAACCCCTACAGTAATAGGTTGCCAAGCGTTGTCAAATTTCACCTGCACAACATTCGCCATCCCCTTCTCTCTACTCACACTGCCCCTTACCTGGTTCATTTAGCCAACCAGCATTTATTACGTACCTTCTGTGTGCCGGGAATTGTGTTCAGGCCCTCGTCACCTCTCCACCTGGACTACTGTCATAATCTAATTGGCCTCCATGAGTCCAACAATGACCTCTCCAATCCTCCAAACAGCCACTAAATGTAGATTCCTAAAATACAGATCTGACCGTGGCATGCCACTGCTGAAAAATCTTCAGTGGCTCCCAGTTGCCATAGGGATAATGAGGCATTGAAAGCCCTCCACAAACTGGCTTCCATTCACTTATTTAATATTCCTCCTCTTTGGGCAGTCTCTTCCAAACAAACTGGCCAACAGGCTGCGCTTCTGTCTCTTGTCTCTGAGCCTTGGAACGAGGGTTTTCCATATATCTGGTTGTGCTTTCTCTTCCCTTCTGCCTTGCAGAGTCCCCAGCTTCCCAACAAGCACAGCCCAGGTGTCGTTTTCTCCACAAGCCCTTTCCTGAGCCCCACCTGCTGCCCCAGTTCTCAATGCTCTTACTCCCTGTTAAACTGACTGTGTATTCACTGTCATTCGCTTATCTGTGGAAGCATCACTGACTGTACCCTAACATCTTTTCCAACTTAAAAAAGACCTGAAGAATATTCTATTGATACTATATTCTGTTTAGATGTCTTCCTTTCTCCTGATACTACCTGATACATGAGGTGTTGAGGAAGGACTAGCACCTCTGGTGTGAGTGAGGGTTTTCTGAGGCCTCTTAGGGGCTGCTCATCCACTTTGGTGTCTACCTGTCACCCACCTCCCACCTGTGACTCCAAGAAGCCACGGTATGAGCAGCAGTACCCACTGTGGTAAAAGTCTCGGCGGATGGGCTAAACCAGGTTAAGAGTGACCTATAGGCCTCAAAACTGTTGGTAGGTTAGGGGAATGTTTATCCCAAGCATATGAAGACTTCCCCTGTCAAAATGGACAGGGGAGAACAATTTATTTTAGTGGCCATGAAGGCAGCTGAAGCAGGTGCTGTGGGTTACTTAGGATTTGGTCAGATATTGAAGACACCAAGGTGTGGCCTTGAGGCCACATTTGGCCTTCTAGGTCCTTGGGTGTGGCCTTTTAACCTAATCTAAGCTTTACAGAACAAATCCTTTTATTAAGGGGAATTGTCCTGTGAAGTTTGGATTCAGTAAAAGATCTGCACTTGAGGACCTAGAGGGCTACCTGTGGCCTCTAAGCCGCAGGTTCCCCACCCTGGCAACTGTCTCTAAGGTCCTTTCAGGCTCTAAAATGATGAACCAGTGAACTGATCACATTCTGTTGTTATCAGTATTTGGGTACTTGCTTTATTCCCGCAAGTAGACCAAAAAGCTTCTTAGGGTAGAAACTCTCTCGCCTTCACCTTCGTCTCCATCTCCCACCAGCTATTTGTTAGTGCCTTTCCTCTGATGTTTTGTTGTTCAGTCATGTCTGATTCCTTGTGACCCCATTTGGGGTTTTCTTGGCAAAGATACTGGAGTGGTTTTCCATTTCCTTCTCTGGCTCATTTTACAGATGAGGAAAGTGAGGCAAATGGTGAGGTGACTTGCTCAGGGTCACACAGCTAGTAAGTGTCTGAGGCTAGATTTAAACCTGGAAAGATGAATCTTCCAAACTCCAGGCACAGCGCTCTATCCACTGCACCATCTAGTTGCCCTCTGAGATCACCTTTCATCTACTCTGTATGTAGCCTGTACTTGTGTATTTGTTAGCTCCTCTATTACAATGGAAACTTTCTGAGGGCAAGAACTGTGCTTTTGCCCTCCTTTGTACCCCCAATACTGATTGACTGACCCAGAGCAGATGCTCAGTGCGTCCTTTTGTAATGAGTCCAAGAGAAAAGAAAAAGGAACCAAAAAACCCACAAAAAACCTAGAAAGTTAGCAGATTCATTTATATAGCAGAGGCTTAATTTTTTTAAGGAGAGAGAACTGATGTGAACATAGCAAACACGCAGTCCTGTAAATCAAGCTGTTGTAAACGCCGAGTGGAGAAGCAGCTTTGTTTCCTTGCAGACACACATAAAGTGACCATAACTCAAATGGTGGGAAGGGGGGATGCCTTACAGTAACTTGGCCGCTGCACCGCCCGCTTAGGATTCCTGGCATCTCGTAACTCAATTTGACCATCTCTATTAGCATTCTTTCTTGGAAAACAGATAATCATTCCAGCTAAGTGAGACTCAAGAAGGGAAACAGAGCTCTGAACCCGATTAAGTGGGCATAGAGAACACCACTGCAGCAAGGTGTTCACCCAGCCAGGTCTTTGCTTTTCTAGGACCGCCCATCCTGAAGGGAAGAGGAAAAGACAGAAGCAGGAGAAGGATGAGAAAGAAATGGTAGGGAAGCCAGAAGGAAAGAGGGCCATCTGCGGATCTTTCCATCTGATTTCCATTTCCTTACTTCAGGGGTGCTAGCTACCTCTATGTGGGGCCTGGGGCTGATACCTGGGGACAGCAACAACGGCCAGAGCCTGGAAGTATTCACTGAAGCTCCTTCACTAGACACAAGAGTGGAGGCTGAGTGTCCAAAGAAGCAGTTGTAAATAATGATAATCTGTCACTGAAGTCTACCTCCACTACCACATCCTGGCATGAAAATGATACTGGGTTCTAGAAAGCTATATGAGTTGAGTGCAAGTCTATCTGAGTCTTATTTACTTCATATTTAAAATACGGAATAACATTTTTGGTAGTACCTAACCTCACAGGGTTATTGAGAAGCCCAACCAGATCACATATGCCAACTGTAAAATGCCATATAAATGTCAACTAGTCGTAGTAATCATAATCATACTAATACTTAATAATAAATAGCATTTACATAGCACTTTCAGGTTTGCAATACATTTTACCAACATTATCTCATTTGATCCTCATAACAAACCTGGGAAGTAGGCTTTATACTTATTTTACAGATGAGGAAACTGAGGCACAGAATGGTTAAATGACTTGTGGAGGGTCACACAGCTAAGGAGTGTCTCAGGCAAAATTTAAATTCAGGTCTTCCTAATTGTAGTCTTATGCTCTGTCTACTGTCCCCCCTCAATAACAATAACACTATCCACAACAGTAGTAGCAGTAGTAGTAGTAGTAGTAGTAGTGGTGGTGGTGGTGGTGGTGGTGGTAGTAGTAGTGGTAGTAGTAGTAGTGGCAATAGTATTAGTAGTGGTAATGGTAGTAGTAGTGATAGTAGTAGTAGTGGTAATGGTAGTAGTAGTGATAGTAGTAGTAGTGGTAATGGTAGTAGTAGTAGTGGTATTAGTGGTAATGGTAGTAGTGGTGGTGGTAGTACTAGTGGTAACGGTAGTAGTAGTGGTAGTAGTAGTAGTAGTAATGGTAGTAGTAGTGATAGTAGTAGTAGTGGTAATGGTAGTAGTAGTGATAGTAGTGGTATTAGTGGTAATGGTAGTAGCGGTGGTGGTGATGGTGGTGGTAGTAGTGGTAGTAGTGGTAATGATAGTAGTAGTAGTAGTAGTAGTGGCAGTAGTAGCGGTGGTGGTGGTGGTAGTAGTAGTAATGGTAGTGGTAGCAGTAGTACTAACATTTATGTAGAGTTTTTAGGTATACATACCACTTTGCACACAATAGCTGTTCATTTGATCCTTCCAACAACCTTGCAAGTTAGTTCCTAAAATTATCACCATGTTTAAAAGCTAAGGGAACTGAGGCTCAAAAAAGGTGCAGGGTAACACAGGTATTAAGTACCTGAGTTAGGGTTCGGATTCAAGGCTCCAAGTTCAAGGTCTTTATTAGAAAGTGTTTTCACTGTGCATGGGAAGGCCTAAGGCTAAAAATAAAAGAATCGAGGGCAGAAATATAGTGGAGGCAGGGGAGGAGGCTGAAGGAAAAGGGGGGTGGTCAAGACAGGGACAACAAGAGGATATAGTCAAGGAGGTTGCAGGTGTCTTGGGGAAACCATTGGGTATGATGGTCTTCAGGCCACAGAATGAGGAAGAAAGGGAGAAAGTAATGATGCCCCCAAGGGACTGTGCTTGGACTTGGAATACCCAGCTTGGCCCAGCTGTCCATCATTCACCCTAGCTATAATGAGGGAAGATCAGGGTCCTGTAGCCTCCATAGTGGGATAGCTGGATAAAAGAGGAGGTCATGGGAGGGAGGAAGGAAGTGGGTTCCCTCTCAGTAGCATTGGTTTGGTTGCCCATCTCTGATGTCCTTGCTCAAGAACCATTAAGGCTTGGCTGGTGAATCAAGTGGGCCAAGTTGACATAAGGCACTGAAGTTTCCAGAAAAGGCAGGAAAGGAGAAAGCGACAGGTCTAGAGCCAGGGCAAGATTCTGGAGATTTCACAGAGAACAAAAAAAGCAGAGAGGTTTGCTTTTTGGTTTGTTGTTGTTGTTGGGTTTGCTTTTTTTTTGACAACCATGCTAATGAAATCACAGATCCTTAGAGAACACTTCAAGTACTGAAATCATAATAATGATAATAAAGATAAATAACTGGTGTTTATATAGTTCTTTCTAGCTTACAAGATGCTACACATCCATCAGAGATACACCCATGATCTCAATTTCCTCGTCTTTTATTCCTCCTTTACCCTCCAAATGCCCCTAAAGCCCCTATCACTGTCTCCAAAGTGTTTCTACCACAGCCAAAGTATTTTCCTAGGTCTTCATTCTCCAGTTTATCCTAGCTGGAGCTTATTTGTACATACTGGTTTGCACACTGTCTCTTCCATTAAACTGGGAGTTCCCTGAGGTGTATGTTTTCGCCTTTCTTAATATCCCCAGTACTTTGCACAGGGCCTAACACATAGTAGGTGCTTAATAAATGTTTATTAAGCAGCTGATTGATTCATATTTGACACTGACAAAAAAAACCACACCTAATCAAACCTTCAGATGACTGAGAGCTGGGAGGGACCAAATAAAGGCTCTCAATATTTATTCATTCATTCAGACAAATATTTATTAAGTATTCGCCACGTGCCAAGCATTGTGCTAGGTGATGGGGATACAGAGACAAAAACAAACTAGTTTCTTCCCTCAAGGAGCTTACATTCTATTGGGGGACAACAAAAATTAAATACAAAATATATACAAAGTAATTTTTTAAAAGAAATTTTTGGAAGAGGCGTGGAGTGGGTCTGACCAATGGGAAGATAATGATAGCCTCCTACTGGGCTGACCCTTAACATTTGAGCCACCCTTTAAAGAGTGTAAGGATTCAACAAGGAGGAAATGAGGAGGGAGTGTGCTCTGGGCATCAAGGACAGCCTATGTGGAGTTACAGACAGGAGATGTGATGGCATGTGTGGAGAATCACAGGTAAGATAGGTTGGTAGGGATAGAGTGAGTAATGGGCAATAAGCCTGGAAAGATGGACCAGAGGCAGATTATAAAGGGCCTTAAATATCAAACAAAAGAGTTTATATTTTATCCTAGAGGTAAGGGTAGCTAGGTGGTAGAATCAGGAAGATCTGAGTTCAAATCCGGCCTCAGACACTTATTAGCTGTGTGACGCTGGGATAGTCACTTAACCCCTATTTGCCTCAGTTCCTCAATTTTAAAATGGTGACCCAATGAAAAAGGAAATGGCAAACCACTCTGGTATCTTGGCCAAGAAAACCTCGAGGACAAGTCCATAGGGTCAGTCGGGCACGACTGAATGACTGGACAACAACAAAGTCACTGGAGTTTAAACAAAGTCACTGGAGTTTATTGAGTTGAGAGAGACACAGTCAGACCTACATCCATTTGGCAGTTGCGCACAGATTTCAGAAGGGAGAGACTAGAAACAGGTAGAACAATTAGGAAGCTATTATTGGGGTAATGCGGACCTGTATTAGGGCGATGGTCGTTTGAATGGAGAGAAAGGTTGAATGCAAGAACGTTGTGGAGGCAAAATCAACAAGACTTGAGAACTAATTACAAATGGGGGCAAGAGGGGACAAGCAGTGAGTGAGAGAGGAGTGAAAAACAACTCCGAGGATGGGAACCTGAGTGACTAGAAAGATGGCAGAATCCTCGACAGTAATGGGGAAGTCAGGGAAAGAGGAGGGTTTGGAGGAAAAAGCAGTGAGTTCTTGTTTTGGACACATGGACACATGGAGTTTAAGGTGCCCGTAGGTCATCCAGTGTGAAATGTCTAACAGGCGATATATGATGGGGGACTTGAGTTCAGGAGAAAGATGGAGGCTAGATATGTAGAGTCATCTTCATAGAGATAATGGTAGATAATAGGAGATTAATAGAGATAGAGAACAGAGATAATAGGAGTCATCTTCATAGAGAGAATGGTAGAACCTATGGGATTGATGAGATTCACCAAGAAAAAAAAGGAGAGGGCTCAGCACAGAGCCCTGGATGACCACCCCCCCCCCCAAACAAGGTAGATGATGTGATGTGAACAACGATTCAGACAAGGGGACTCAGAAGGAGCAGTCAGACAGATAAGACAAGAACCAGAAGAGAGCAGTGTCAAGAAAACCCAGAGAAGAGAGAGTACCCAGGAGGAAATGGTAGCCAACAGTGTCATGTGTAGCAGAGAGGTCAAGAAGGTTAAGCGTTGAAAAAAGGCAGTTAAGAGATTGTCGGTGACCTCAGAGAAGGGAGTTTCAGTTGAGTCATCAAGAAGGAGATGATTGCAAAGGAATGAGAAGCAAATGGGAGGAGAGGAAGGGGAAGTAAACAAATGTAAACGGCTTTTTCTAGTTTAGTTGTGAAAAGAAGAGATGTCTGACTATTTCTTGAGATTATGATAGGGTCAAAAGGTTTTTTGTTCATTTGTTTTGTTTATTCTTTTTTTAAGGATGGGGAGACCTAGGCATATCTATGAGCAAAAGGGAAGTAGGCAGAGACTGAAAAAGGGGGAACAGTGGATGGATAATTCTGCGGCAAGCTTTCAGAAAAGATGACAGGGAATGGGTTTGAGGGCACTAGTAGAGGAGTGGTCTTGGTGAGGAGAAGGGTGAGCTCTTCATTAGAGCACTGGAGAAAGGTAGGAAGGAATAAAGCAGAAAAAGAAAGGTTTTAAGAAACAGAATAAGGGAGAAGGGGCTCCCTGGCAAGAGGCCTTTCTTTTCTCCGTAAAGTATGAGAGGAGGAATTCTGTTGAGAAGGAGAAGAGGACAGCTAGTTTATAAAGTTTGAAGAGAGAAGAGAAGCTTTGGAAAACTAGTATGGAGACTGCACTAAAAAGCTAGGAAAAGAAGGATTGCTTGCTGCATGGGGGGGCGGGGGGCTCATTGAGATTAGATAAAATAAATCTGTAGGTTATCACGAAATCACAGAATCTAAAAGTTAGACCATATCTGAGAGACCATCTAGTCCAACCTATCTCTGGACAAGAATTCCATCTACAGCTTTCCCAACATGTGGTCCTCTAGCCTTTGCTTACAAATCTCTGGTGAAGGGAAATCCACTATCCCCTGAGGCAGCCCATTGAAGCTTTGGACAGCTCTGATGGTAGGAAGTCTTTCCTGACACCAGCCCTCAAACTACCCTTCTGGAGCCAAAGAGAATTCCTCTCTCTCACATGAAGTTGGTTAATATGCTTCCCACTCCTACCCCCAAAGCATTCTCTTCTCCAGGCTAAAAACCTTTCATTCCTTCAAATCATTCATGATCAAGAAAATTAGCAATATCCATCCTAGAGAAATAAAGACATTGTCAATCAGTTAGTAAATATATATTAAGTACCTACTAGGTGCCAGGCCCTGTGCTAAGGGCTGGAGAGACAAAGAAAGGCAAAAGACAGCCCCGGACTTTAAGGAGCCGGGTGACGCAGAATGGTGGTCTTCAAGTTATAATTCAAATATCAACAATTCACATTAGATACCATGAGCTTTATGAAGCACTTTCCTTAAAAACAACCTGGTGAGGCGAGCTACAGAGGATATTATTATTCTGCCATTTTTCTAGATAAGGAAACTGAGACACTGAGAAATTAAGTGACTTGCCCATCCAGGATCACACAGCTAATGAGCACCTGAGACAGGATTCAAACCCAGGTCTCCTAATTAGTCCAAGGCTCTATACACTATCACACTGTGCTTCTCTGAGGGTTTGAAAGACTGCTGGGTGGTAGAAATAGAGTTGTTTTTCTTGGCTCTGGAGGCTCAAAACTACAAGTCGCTGGTGGAAACTTCAGACATATTGATTCTAGCTCAATTATGACGAGGAACTTTTTTAATAATTAAAGGAACGTACTCATAGAATGGGATATCTTAAAAAATAGTGAGTTACCAGCGAGAGGCCGAGCTCCAGAGGTGGAAGGAGTTTCCACACAGGGAGAGAGAGGGGGAAAGGGAGCAGAAGTTTAACCGGAGTAGCTCTACGGTCAGGGTACTGACCACAAGGAATCCTAAAAAGTCTAGAACCTGCCTCGGCCAGCAAACGCTTGACCTCCTCGCCAAGCAGGAAGGGCTTTTAATGCCAAACGAAGGAGCCTGTATTTTGTCCTACAGGTAACAAGGACCCATTGAAGCTTCTTGAATGTAAAGTGAGGTTCAGTGGAGAGATGTGGAAACAGAAAACACCTGTGGAATAGTCATGTGACCAGACTGAGAGCCCTCAGGAGGCCACAAATGGGCCATTAGTATCTAACCGGTGTCCAGGGAACTAAAAGAAGCCCCTCAAAAAATGTTAAGGACAGGGACAAGTAGGCATGGATGAGTTGTAATGTGTACCATTGGGTGGGCAGCACAGCCATGGACAAGGTTACAGAGCCTGAGAAAATACAGAAGATGAAAGGGCATCAGAGAGCAAGCTGTTTTCAAGTACTTTAGAAGTGACATTTATTAAAAAAAATTAATTTTATTTAAAAAAAGAAAGTGACATTTATATAAATAAATAAGACCTGAGTTCGAATTCTGCCTCAGACACTTACTAGCTATGTGACCTTGGGTAAATCACTCAACCTGTTTACCTCAGTTTCTTTATCTGTAAAATGGGGATAATAATAGCACCTACCTCTCAGGATTGTTGTGAGGATCAAATGAGAAAATAATTGTAAAGTGCTTAGCACTTAGTGCCTAGCACACAGTAGGTACTACATAAATGCTAGCTATTATTGACTATTATTTTTAACTCTAAATTATTCTTAGTAATCAAACCCATCTGCCTGGCACACAGTAGGTACTATAGAAATGCTAGCTATTTTTTACTATTATTTTTAACCCTAAATTATCCTTAGTTATCAAACCCATCTGCCTGGCACATGGTAGGTACTACATAAGTGTTAGCTATTATTGACTATTATTTTTAACTCTAAATTATTCTTGGTTATCAAATCCATCTGCCTGGCACATAGTAGGTACTATATAAATGTTAGCTATTATTGACAATCATTATTAACTCAAAATTATTCTTAGTTATCAAACCTATATACTATGTCTTACAATACTTTGTTAGCCTGATTTTAGTTACTATCTGTTTTTCATGTGTCATTTCTTTTTCTAAAAATTGTAATTTGTAGGATCAAAGATTTCGAGTTTAAAGGGAGCTTAGAGGTTATTTTGTCTAAACCCTTATTTTATAGATTAGAAAATTAAGGCCCAGAGAGGTGAAATGACTTGGCAGATGACGCCACATGGGCGGTGAGTGCAAGACCCAGGATTTGAACCCAGGGCTTCTAATGTTACATAATAAAACAAGGTACTATTTGTAAAGTGTTTGGCAAATCTTAAAGCTCTATATAAATGCTAGCTGTTATTGTGGTTATTACTAACCAGTGCTCTTTCCACTGGACCACCTCCAACAATTGTCAGCCAAGAAGTACGTGAGACTCGGTGATTTTAAGCACTCCACATGGGGGCCCCTGGTGATGCATTGTCATAAAGGGACAAAGCGGAAGCATAAGGGAAAGTCAGGAATGCTAGACTTGGAGACAAGAGACCTGGCTGAGAATCCCAATGCTAACAACTTAGTCACTGGGTAACCTTGGATGAGTCACTCCCTTTCTCAAGGCCTCAGTTTCCACATCCTGTAAAATGGGGTTAATAAGACTTATACTACCTACCTCATAATGTTGCCATGAAAAAAACACTTTGGAAACAAAATTTAAAGTGTGATTTAAATAATGAGAAAAAAATTGAAACAATCTCTGCCCTTGAAGAGCTTATATTCCAATCCAGATGTGGCCTGACTAGGGTAGAATGAAACAGAAACTTCACTACTCTCATTCTGGAAACTCAACTTTTGTTGAGGTCCTATCAGATGTTTTGGCAGATATATCACAATGTGACTTTATATTGAGCTTGTGGTCACCTAAAAACCCAAAGTCTTCTTCATATGAACCTTGATCAGTTTATATCATCTCTCCCCCATGCTGGCCTCCTTCTCCATTGGTGAGTGCCTTCCAGAGGCCTCCATTCTGGAGATGGGTCCAGACCAGTCATGTTTCATCCCCCTTCCAGACTATGCCATCATGATTCCCTGGAACTTCCTCCGGTGTCTGGAGCCTTATAACTCTGGAACACCCTTCCTCCATGCCGGCCCCCTTCTCCATCGGTGATTTCCTTCTGGGGGGCTGTCATTGTGGAGCGGGGCCCGGTCTGGACATCTTTCATTCTGCTCGCTAGTGTGCTTCTGTCTCTCCCAGATTCTCCCTCCCCATCTCACTCTTGAGTTTTTTGTATTGTCTTCTCCCCTTAGAATGTAAGGTTCTTGGGGGCAGAGATTGTCTTTTTGCTCATATTTGAATACTCAATACTTAGGACAGTGCCTGGCACATAAAAAGTGCTTAATAAATTCTTATTTCCTGCCTTCTTATAGAAATGAGCATTACTGAAAGACTTAAGAACTCTGATCAATGCAAGAACCAATGTGATTCCTGGCAGAGAAGTGATAGACTAAATATGCTGATTGAGACACATAGTTTTGGACATGGCCAATGTAAGGATTGGTTTTGCTGCATGACACATGTTTCATCTTCTTTTTCCCCCAAGAGGGAGGGAAAGAGGAAGAGTGGAGAAAAATGCTTATTAACCGAAAAAAATAAAATTTAATTTAAAAAGTATTAAGATATGTTCTGATCCAAAAATAAATGTATTGGTTGGACTGGGTGGTAATAATAATGAGGATGGTAATTAACAATAATAATGCTCCTGTAGTACTACAAGGTTTGCTGATATATTGTTTCATTTAATCCTCACAACAGCGCTATGAGGTAGGTGTTATTACTATCTCCATTTTACAGATCAATCAGTAAACATTTAATAAGCACCTACTATGTGTCAGGCATCATGCTAAGCACTGGGGATACGAAAAGAGACAAAGGACAGCCCTTGCCCTCAAGGAGCTTACAATCTAAAAAATAACAGCCAATATTTTTATATTCCTTGCTATGTGAAAGACGCCATGCCAAGCACTGGGGATACAAAAAGAGTCAAAAGACAGTCCTGGCCCTAAAGGAGCTTACCACCTTGAGGAGGAGACAACATGCAGACAAATATAGACAAACAAGCTAAGTATAAGAAAAATAGAAAATAAGTGCCTATTGTGGCGCTGATGTTAACTATAATCATTATTATTAATACTGTATACAAGGAAATCTAAACTACTGACTCTCAGCAATCAAAGGGAAAAGAAGAAAAACTAGCAATTATTCAGAGCTTTTAAATTTGCACATCCCTTTCTCCACATGCTCTCACCTTAGCCTCATGGTCACCCTGTGAGGTGGATGCTCTAGGGTCAGGGGTAGGGAACCTGGGCCTCTAGGCCACATGTGGCCCACTAGGTCCTCAAGTTCAGCTCTTTGACTGAATCCAAACTTCACAGGACAAATCCTCTTAATAAAAGGATTTGTTGCCTGGAGTCTAGGCAGTGTCAACCCCATTTTAAAGCAAAAGAAACTAGAGTTCAGAGAGCTCAAAAGTGAGTTGCCCAAGGTTACACATGGAGTAAAGGTCAGAGGTGGGATTTGAAACCAGGTCTTCTGATGCCCAGTCCAGGGATCTGTCAGTCACACAGCCTCTCTACTACCTCTCTAGCTAAGGTCTTTGGAACTTTCTATGTATTAATCAATTCTTTTTCCCTCTTCTCACTCTTCTTATTTAATAGAATTTTTTTTTTGGTCAGATGGGCTGGCTCTCTGGAAGAGTAGAGGAAGGATACAGGGAGAAAATTAGGCAATGTAGAAACAAAAGATATCAATCAAAATTAATTAAAAAAAAGAACAAGGCCTCACAGAGGTCTGACTGCTGAGAGTTTTCCAAAATAAAATCACAAGACACTTGATTATTCCTGTGTGTCTTGAGGGAGTTAGTAAGCAGACAGTGCGGTGAACTCTATTTCTGGGTTCATGAAACTAGCCAGGCACCAGTTTCTCTTTCAACGCCGCCTTATTAATTCATATTCCTCTTAATTCTCCTCACATGCTCTACATTTCTCTATTTATCTTTCCCAGTACCCAAAATTCCATCTCTCGTCTCAGTGCCTTCATCCCGGTTTGTCTCCGATGCTCGGAATGTTCCCCCTTGTCACCCCCACTGCCTCTTGGAATACTGACTTTCATCTCCTCAAGTACCACCTCCTACATCAAGCCTTTCCTGACCCCCCCCCCAACTAGCAGCACTCTTCCTCTTCCCCTCCCTCAAATTTCTTGTACCCCAACCCTGGGATTCACACATCGGAAGAACCCTCCACTCTTGTGGCTTCTCCCTCTGATTGGATGGTTCCTCCCTGAACCTCTACTTAAGGAGAGAACCCAGGCCAGCCATGTTCCCATTCCTCTCCAGGATGCCCTCCTGACTTTCTCTACCATACTCTGCATTTTCAGGTTTCCTCTTATGTATCTTCCTCCCATTAGAATATAAGCTCCCTGAGGGCAGGAACTGTCTCTTTCTATTTTTACTTGTATTCCCCACAGTGCCAAGAGCTTGCTAAAATGCTCATTGACCGACTGACCCAGCATGAACTTTTTACTCACTTACCCTTGTGAGTGTCATTTCACTCTAGTATAATGGAAGCTCCTTAAGGGTAAGGGCTATTTCATTTTTGTCTTTGTATCTACCGTGCCTCCCGGAGTGCCTGGCACATTGCAGGATCTTAATAAATGTTTATTTAATTGAATGATATTGAATTGAATTCTATACACACTAAGTTCTGTCCCACTGCATGCTAGTTGTGCTGGTACTTCAAGGGTAGAGGACGAGGCAGTAGAGTAGACACGGGGCTTACCTCCAAGGCAGGAAGAACTGGCTTCAAATCCAACTTCGGCCACAAACCAGCTGCATGACTCTAGGCAAGTCACCTAACCTTTCAACACCTCATGCGGCTCTCTAAGAACCTGCGTTGCAGGGAAGATACCAATCTCCATTGGATAGAGAAAGTTTCTTCCTTGGGAATTCCCCTAGACAAACGAAATCACACGTCTGATCTTAATCTTTTTTATTTTAAAGAGTAAAGGAAGGATAGAGAATCAGCTTCCATAGCTCATCAAAGTCATCTTAATTGAACCAAGGAGCAGGGACTGATTCTGATGCCTCCCATCAGTCCCCTGCCTAGGTATCCAATCCTGCAGGCCCCAGGCCCCTTTGGTTTTCCTCCCAGGCGATCTTTCTCCTTCCCACCTGTGTTGTTTTCTCTCTCCGGGTCTCCTCCCTCAAGACTCACATGTGGCTTCTCTGGATGAGGCTTCCTCATGGCAAGAGTCTTCTATGTCTGGCAATCTGTCAGGAAGCAAGCTCTTAGACCAGACAGGAAGCTGGAGGGGATGCTGAGGTGACCCTAGGCAAAGCCGGTGCATTGTTGAAGAATGTCTCTGGCATCACACTTTTTCAGTTCCTTTCTCCGTGTCCTCACTCCTCCCCTCCCCCGTCTCATTCCCTCACTGGTAGAAAAGGGTGCTGGATTTTGAGTCAGAAGACCTCAGTTTGAGTCTCAGCTTGGCTATTTGCTATAGGAATGATCTTGGACAAGTCACTTGGTTTTCCTTCTTCTGTTAAAAGGGTCTTGGACTGGGTTGGACTTCAAGGTCCCTTCTGTTTCCAAAGCTAAAAGCCTATGATCCCTGACTTCATTATTATGGGTACTCCATCCACTGATGCAAATCTCAGCCCCCTTCATTCCTCAGAGGACACTCTTCATGAATTTCTGTGGCCAAAAAAATTCACCACCTAGTGTCTAAGCTTTGAGTGATAAGCTGCTCCCAAAGGAACTAGTTTTATCTTCATTGGACAGATGTACAGTCTTCAGCTCCTGAATGAATGAATGAATGAATGAATGGATGGATGGATGGATGAACAAGCATTTATTTAGTACCTAGTCTGTGCCACTCTAGGTGCTAGGGATGTAGATATAAAAGTGGCATAATCCCTGCCCTCAACGAGCTCACATTCTAATGGGAATTATAATGTATGTAGGAAGTGGTGGTCAGGGAGAGAAGTGTTGGCTTGGGGAGTCCTAGGAATGGTAAACAAAGTCATAGGCCAGGTGACTGTCATGTTCTTTCCAATAGTAATGATAGTATTTATTTGATTACTGTTCCCAGAGCGAGAGTAAAAGATGGGCATGATGGAGAGGAGGGAAGAAGAAGAGGGACTGCTGGGCATATGGTAATGGGTCTGTGCTGATAGATAGATAGATAGATAGATAGATAGATAGATAGATAGATAGATAGATAGATGGATGGATTTTCTTATATCCATTGCAGAGAGGCCACAGGGTAAAAGGACTAGAAATCTGGTGCTGAAGCCAGGAACACCTTGGTTCAAGTCTCACCTTAGATGTGTGATCCTGGACAAATTACTTCATTTCTCAGTGCTCTAAATGAGTGATGTCAAACTCAAACAGAAATGGATCCCTGAAGGCCACATGTCGATTTAGAAAACCACACATTGACATTATCTATGTTTCATTGTATCTTTATTTATTTTTGTTAAATATTTCCCAATTACAGTTTAATCTGGTTTGGGTCCACTCAGGAGTGTTGGAGCCATATGTGGCCAGCTGGTCAAGCATTTGACAACTCTGCATTACAAACACGCTGCTTCTCAAATCTAGGTCTTCCCACATACTGCCTGAACTTTCTTCCTTACCCTCATAGTTCTAATATGGTAGCAGTGTATCAGAAGCTATCCCATGAAAAAGAGATTAGCTTTGCCCTGTTTGGCCCCAGTAGTTGTGTATGTTGGTCCTTCATTCTCAAAGAGGATCACGACATCAGGAAAATGATGACATAGTTGACTTTGATTTGAGTCAGAGAGGACTGGCCCCAGGGGACAGCAGTTAGAGAAATGGGTGAAAGCTTCAGGGAGACAAATTTCAGGCTATATATAAGAAAGAACTTCCCTAAAATTAAGGCTTTTTAAAAGTTTAATGTGCTATTTCAGGAGGTAATGGATCTTCAATCATTAGAGATTGTAGATGGGGGATTCCCATGAAGTCAGTCAGTCAACTAGCATTTATTAAGCACCTACTATGTGCCAGGTAATGTGCTGAGCACTGAGTATACAAAGAAAGGCAAAAGGCAAACCCTGCCCTCAAGGAGCTCCCAGTCTACTGGGGAGACATCATGTAAATGAGATGTTATGAAAGTAGAAATGACAGAACTTGCCAAATGATTGGATATGAGGAGAAGGTGAAAGAGTAAGGAGTATGCAGATATGCTAAAACCAGACAGCTTCTGTCTACACCTCAGAGATGCTGCCAGACTCAAGTCCATGTCTGAAAAAAAAGGAAGAGACCCACATTGGGGAAAAGGGTAGGTGGTATGAGGGCTGGTGGGAATGCAGTGAGGAAGGTCTATGACACAAGCATTTTGCCTTAAGAAGGAAGAGGGAGCTTCCTCTATCTCTATGGCTTCATAAAAGCTTGTGGGTTTGCCTTGTGACTCATAGAAAGTGGTGCTGGTACAGCAGGCGGGCAGTGTGGTGTGCTGAGAAGAACAACATTCCTTCTCTGTCAAATGGAAGACTCGGGCTGGATGGCCTCTGTGGTCCTTTCCGGCTCTCGATCTCTGCTCTTCTCCAAATGAGAGGTGGCTGCCTATCCCTCCTGAAGAATGCACAGGTAGCATGAGCCTTTCCTATATCAGTGCCATCCCTCCTTCTCCAAGGTGACATCCCTAGCAGCTGTGGCTGCCTGTCCTTCCAAAGGACATCACAGCTGGCAGTCAGAGATCAGGCTGAGATAGCACCAAGAGAGCATTAAGACTCCATACCAGAATTAGAGTCGTAGGACGCAGGACAAGAAGAGGACTAAACCACCACAGAGGAGGAGGCAGAGAGAATATGTCCATCTAGAATTAAAGGACCTAGGTTCAAATCTTACTCTGCCATTTACTACCTAGGTATCCAAATTGCTTGGTCTCTCTGAACTTTTCTCTCTATATATGTATCTTTAAAATAGAAATACTAATAACCCTTGCCCCACCTACCTCAGTCAATAAACATTTAAGCACCTACTATGTGCCAGATGCTATATTAAGGTCCCAGGAAATAGTATTTTATACTTATGGATCTCTTCCTATTCTCCCTTTCCCTACTTCCTGGGTACTCTGGTCCCTAAAAAGGGTAAGGGATGTGGTACAATGCAGTGAAAAGAATGCCAAATTTAGAGTCAAAGGACCTGGGTTCAAATCCTGCCCTGACGGTCATTTTCTGAGTGACCACAGGAAAGCCATATAAGCTTCGGCTTCCTCATCTGAAAAATGATAAGGTTGAACTCGATGGCCCCTGAGGTCTCCTCCAGCTCTAGACCTAGGGTTCTGTGACCTGGGTTTGAATCCCAGCTCTGGCACTTACTACTTGAGTCACATTAGGTAAATCACTCAGCTTTTCTGAGCCTGTAAAATGAAGAATTTGGACTAAGTGGTTTCTATGGTCCCTTTAACTCTAAGTCAATGATCCTAGAAGCCTCTACCTCCATCAGTAAGCAAAGGGTACAATATGAAGGACACCAGATCTCTTCTAAAATCTCCTTAAGATTTGCCCCACCATGAAAGCCTCTTAGGCTTCTGGAAAGGAGAGATGGCAATCTGAGCCGTAAACCGCTGGTAAACACACATATGTTTTGGAAAAACACACATCTACTCAAATGAATACACGTCTGCCCAACGAACCAGAGAAACACAAAGTTCCTGGTATGGATTTTTTTAAGCCTCCATTAAACCTGCTTCTAAATGTTTTTAATTAATTGAAAAATAAATCAGAAGGTGCTAAAACTAACAAGAGACAGCCAGGCCGAAGCTTCTCGGTCAGCCCCAGCACTCAGTGCCCTGGTCCAGCTGGCTGCGGCTTGAAGTCTCCCTGTTTTTCTCATCCCATAACCAGCTAGAGCTGAAGCTTCTACTTCTTTGGTATTCGAGTGGCATTAGGATTCGGCTGGGCTTTTCAAGGCAGGAGTACAGTATGTCTTCATTGGCACTACAGCAGACTCATAAATTAAGATAAAAAGCCAGTTTGATGGAGACAAGGATGCATTTTGGACCAAGGGAGAGTCGTAGGCAGAAACAATGCCCACGCTGGTGCAGGCTCCCAACACCTCCTAAGACCAAGAAGTTCTCCCTCCCTTCTCTGTGCAGGGCCTGTGCAGTACCCACCAGCCCAAAGTAAGAGCCCTGGCCCAATCTAGAGCCACCAGCACAGCAGCTCACTGCACGTGTGCAAGCGCACATACAAGCACACACACACACACACACACACACACACACACACACACACACCTCAAAGAGGAGAACTGACAGACCCATATCTCCATCAACCATCTGCATCCAGGAGATCTCCAACAATCAGACAGACGCTCATCTATCTGGGGTAATTCAGGCTCAGTCTGGCCTTGTTTGCAAGTCAGAAATCAGATGAGCTGCTAATGATACTGAGATAACATTTATGTAACACTTTAAGATTCACAAAGCACTTGACAGATATCATTTCATTTGGTCCTCACAATAACCCTGTGAGGTAAGTGCTATTATGCCCATTATACAGATGAAGAAACTGGAAAAGACTAAATCATTTGCCCCCAAAAGCACAGTTAGTATATGTCTATGGCGAGATTCAAATTCAAGCCTTATTGATTCCAATTCCAGGGCTCTATCTACTTAAGCTTCCTCTTAAGAGGCCACTTGAGATGGCCTCTGGGGTTCTTCTAGCCACAAGTGTTTCTAGCTATGTTATTTCCAGGACTGTGACCTTGGGTAAATTGCCTAAGTCACTGACCCTCTCTGGGATTCCATTTCCGCCACTGTAAAATGAGAGGTTTGAACTAAATCCTCTCTAAGGTCCCTTTGAGCTTTTCCAAGGATTCTGTAGATGAGTGCATACTTGAGTCAACTTCATTTAAAAGCATCTACTAAGCACCTACTGAATGCATAATCTTATATTGGCCTCTACTGGGGGACACTAAAGATACAGAAGACATGATCCCTGCCCTCAAGGACCTTACAGTTTAGCTAAGGAAAGCCGAACATATACAATTAGAAACAGCAAAGCCATAGCATCTACACAGCATCCACATAGAGGGATCTGGTATCCTCGATGTCTTCTGTCTCCATCAGGCCATATTTGGAGTATGCTTTGAACATTCTAAATACCTCATTTTAGAAAGGATGGTGGCAAGCCAGAATGGGTCCAGAGGAGGGCAACCAGGAAGGGCAGGGGCCTGGAGACCATACCCTACTGAGATCAGTTGAAGAACTTGGGAAGGATGTGACGGTTATTTTTGTGTATTTAAAGGGCCGATGGGAAGAAGGATTAGATGTGATCTGATCTAACTAGAAGCAGTGGTCGGGAGCTACAAAGAGACGAATTAAAGCCAGATTCAAAGCAAAGCTTCCTACCCATCACAGAGCTGTCAAAAAATGCACTGGGCCGCCTGGGGAGTCAGGGGCTTAAGCAGAGACCCCGCGAGGGCATGCTCTTGAGGAATTCCCTGCTCAGTTATGGGTTGGCCTGGATGAAGCGCCATCGTCTTATTTTGGGGAGAAAGTCATAGAGTCAAAGACCTGGTTTTGGATCCCAGATACTCCATTCAGATGATCCAGGGCAAGTCTCTCCACCTTACTCAGCCTCAGTTTCTTCGTCTGTAAAACAGAGGTGGAAATAGTACCAACCTTCTAGGACTGTTGTGAGGACCAAATGAACTAACTCATATAGCCCTTTGCAAACCTGAGAACACTATATAAATGCTAGCTATCATTGGTATTATTAACTCCAAATCCAGGGGTCTTTCTACTACATCACTCAGTCTGGGTATAAAAGAATCTCAATCTCATTTGTAAAATCAGAGACTTGGCCAGTGCTTTGAGATTTGTTGCGATCTAAGAGCCTTCTGAAGGCCCATCCAAACCAGCTACTCTGTGTCTGTAGGGTCTTGGAGCTAAAAGAGACCTTAGAAGTGATCTCATCTGAATCCCTTTTTTGGGAGGGTTTAGGCAGAGGGGAGGAATGGACTAAATGGCGTCCAAGTTCCCTCCTAGCTCTAAGAACTATACAGGGGTCCTATGGAGGTTTCCCATCCCTGAGGATATACTCAGGTTCTTTCCAACTCTCCAATTCTTTCAAGTCACTGACACAAACTAACATGTTGTTGTTTTTGGTGGCAATTGAGGTTAAGTGACTTGCCCAGGGTCACACAGCTTTTAAGCTATATCTACTGCACCACCTGGCCGCCCCAACACAAATTAATACAAACAAATCTATAAGGGCTTAGTGAAGCCAGAATAAAGGAGAGGAAGGAGCCAGTTTGCAGTCAAGTCCCAGGAGTGGGGGCAGGGGGGAGTAGTCCTTGGAGCAGGTAGATTTTGGATCTGGTCATGAAGGACATACCAGGCATGGACTAGCTGAACAGAGAGAGAGTATGAAGGTACTTCAGGCAGGGGCAGGGGGATGACTCCATCAGCAGCTCCATGGGAGTGACCTTCAGGAAACAAGAAACCCGCAGGTTTGGTTTTAGAGAAAGCGCGATGTATGGGAGGGAAAATTGGTGAGGTTTGAAGGTAGAGGGTCCCCACTTGAGGGTGGGCCTTGAATTCTAGGTGGAGGAGTTGGATTTGATATGACAGGTGGTAGGAAATCACTGTAGGTGTCTGAGCAGGGGAATGACAGGAGGAAAACAGTGTTTGAGGGAAATTATTTTGGCATTTCTGAGTAGGAGAGCTTGGGAGACGGAGAAATAGAAATCAGGGAAATCAGCCAGGCTGGAAGGGAAGAGGGCCTGAGATGAGGAGGAAGGCGCAGAAGTAAAGACACTGGACTGAAGGCAGAGTACATTGTGATTCCGTTCAGTGACTCTACTGTGCACACAAGCTGCAGTGCTAAGCAGCTGGAAATTCAAAGACAAAAAAAGAGCAGCCCCTGCCCTTTTTGGAGCTTCTATTCTACTGCTAAAGAAAAAAATGGCTCATCAAATTTAATGAAAACATAAAAAATACAAGGTACAATAGCTTAAAGCACCTGAGACCTTCCTCCCAGAGAGTTTTTGCCTATATTATATCAACTGTTCTCAACACCCAAATCAGATACTGAGTGAAATGTCCATTTTAAAGACAGAGACACCGAACCACAGATCTAAGGTCTCCTGGCAATTCATTTATTCAACCCTTGATAAACATTGTTAAGTTTCAATTATGCACAAGGCACTGTGATATGACATTGAGTGGGGCTACAGAGTCATTTTCTGACACTAGCTATGTCACCCTGGGCAAGTCCTCTGTCAAATGAGCCAGAGGAGGAAATGACAAACCACTCCAGCATCTCTACCAAGAAAACCCCAAAAGGACTCATCAGACATGACTGAAAAAATGACTAAACAACAACCCACAGATGAAAAGAAAACAACACCTTAATCCCTGCCCTCAAGCAGCTTACATTCTACTGGTGAGGAGATAATTATACTACAAGGTAGGTAGTGATTGGGACAAAAAAGAAAGTTTAGACGAAAGTCTAGAAACATTTGAGGATTGACCTGGAAGCCAGATTTCCAATCCCTGGCCACAGGAACATAATTACACCACAGTGACTTCTACCTGAGGAATACACAAGGTCAAGTCCTCATTACCTCCAAAAACTTGATCGATTTTGATAACTACAAGTCACCCTCATTGGGTTCCTTTGGGATCCTCTGTATTTTATTTTATGCGTTTAAGATCATGATTCTAATGAGGGGTCACAGATAAAAGGGGTCCAGGACATAGAAAAGGTTCCTTCCTTCCAGTCTAGGAAGTCAGAGTACAAGTGGGCCTCTGTAACTTACTGTGTGGCCCTGAGCAGGGTTACTTTCCTTCTTTGGACCTCAGTTTCACTGGGGCAGAGGAAGTGGACTAGATGGTCTTTGAGGCCCTTTCCAGCTCTAGCCAGGGCCATGATCCTCTGATTTCCAGACAGGTCACCACTGCAGGGTGACTGGGATGCACAAATGCCTCACACTTACCATGGGATGTGGTCACTAGAACCCACCTTCACCCTAGCTGGGTAAGAATAAGAAATGGTGAAGATGGTGGCTGGAAAGCAGGGACTAGCATGAGCTCCCCGCCAAGTCCCTCCAAAAACCTATAAAAAATGGCTTTGAACCAATTCTAGAACTGTAAAACCCACAGGGTAGCAGAGGGAAGCAGGGCTCTAGCCCAGGACAGCCTGGATAGTCTCTGGGTAAGGTCTATCCCACATGGAGCTGGGAGCAGAGGGGAACAGAGCTGAGCAGAGCAGAGCCCAGTGTGGGAGGCACGGACCAATGAGACCAGGAGCTGGGCGGAGCATGCCCTAGCGTCCTGAATCAGTGAGCTGCAGCAGTTACCAGACTTCTCAACCCACAAACACCAAAGACAACAGAGTAGGTTAGTGGGAAAAGCTGCTGGGGACAAGGAGTTTGTGCTTGGGCCACCACCCCGGGGGCAGCAGAGGTGGGGCAGCTACAGAACTACAGCTGCAATTGCTTCTAGCCCCAGGCCCACCTGGTGAGAGGAATTAAGTGGTGGATCAGAGCAGGAGTGAAGAGTCTGCTGAACATCTAAATCCAGTCCAGGTTGGGGGTTCTTGGGGAAGGAGGAGTGCTGGTGTGGCAGAGCTGGCACATCCCCCCAGGCTTGGAACATAGAACTCTGTACTCTACAAGCAGTCATACCCGGCTGAAAAACTCAAGGGTCAAGTAAGTTGGCTGGG
>CM053622.1:803762573-803819292 GCA_028646595.1 Phalanger gymnotis | reverse complement strand
GATACTCATGTGGCCCATATTGAATTGCTGGACTTCTTAGGGAGGGTAGGTAGGTAGGGAAGAGGGGAGAGAATTTGGAACTCAAAGTTTTAAAAAATAGATGTTCAAAAACAAAAACAAAAAAGTTTTTGCAGGCAACAAGAAAATAAGATACACAGGCAATGGGGCATAGAAATTTATCTTGCCCTACAAGAAAGGAAGGGAAAAGGGGATGGGAGGGTAGTGGAGTGACAGATGGGAGGGCAGACTGGGGAACAGGGCAACCAGAATATACGCCATCTTGGAGTGGGGGGGAGGGTAGAAATGGGGAGAAAACTTGTAATTCAAACTCCTGTGAAAATTAATGCTGAAAACTAAATATATTAAATAAAATTTATAAAAAAATTTAAAAAAGAATAAGAAATGGTGGCACTGTGGGCCTCTGTGGCTATTTGGGAAATCTGATATCCACGTGGATGTTCAAAGATATCTGGGTTCTAATAGAAATCTAGCTCCAATCCTCCACATCTGAGGTTGGTGCCTTCTTTCTGAAGGCACAGCCAGCCACATACAGGAGCAGGCACTCAGTAAATAGTCATTGAATAGGATTGGGGCATTTTCAGATTTTGGGGGGGTGGTAAAATGAACGTCTGACAGGAACATGAGAAGAAAGTACGAGATAAGAAAGAAGAAACATCTCCTCAATCTGAAGGCCTCATTCTCCCTGAAAGTCAGGTCTGTTTGTTCAACAGGGACTGGAAAGGTCCTCTTCATGGCTTTGCCACTTACTGTGTGATCTAGGCAAATCCCTTCCCCCCTCCTTGGGGCTCTGTCATGGGCAAAATAAGGGTCTTGGGCTAGATTCCCACTGAGGTCCTTCAGGCTCTGATACCATGCTCTAAGGGCCCATGAAAATCACTTACTCTAAGTCCCTAGAATCGTAGACTTAGGGCTGGGAAAGGGAGCTTAGAAGTCATCGAATCAAACTCCCTCTAGAAGTGAGGAAATTTAGGCCCAGAAAAGCAGAAACTTATCCAGAGTCACACTGCTGATAAAGAGGCTCAGGGCTCTCCCCAGTGCAACCCATTATCCAAAGTCTCCCACCCCTTCCCATCCCCAGGTCTGAATTTCTAGGTTCTAACAGTTCCTCTTAATTTAAGGTTCTTCTCAACTCTGTGTTCTAAGGCCTTCCCAGCTCTGACATCCTATGTTCCAAGGCCGCTCCCACCTCTGACATTCTGTGCCCTCCCAGCTCTTACATCCAGTGTTCTAAGGGCCCTCCCAGCTCTGACGTTCTGGGTTCTAAGGGCCCTCCCAGCTCTGACGTTCTGGGTTCTAAGGGCCCTCCCAGCTCTGACGTTCTGGGTTCTAAGGGCCCTCCCAGCTCTGACGTTCTGGGTTCTAAGGGCCCTCCCAGCTCTGACGTTCTGTCTTCTAAGGGCCCTCCCAGCTCTGACATTCTGTGTTCTGAGGGTCCTCCCAGCTCTGAAACTCTCTGTGCCGGCTCATATATTTTGTTATAATCCCCCTTCTGGCTTTAAGTCTATGATACTTTGATAGAACCTCCCCCTTCTCCACTGTGTCCCCTGTCCCCCTGCAGAGAGAGGGTTCTTTACTTACAAGCAAGGAAAAAAATATGAATTCTCATCATCTCTCTCAGGGCAGTAGAAATACCCAGGTTATTTTGAAAAGTACTAGGAAATGTTAATTCCCTGGGGCTCTCGATGTAAAGATAGACTAAAATCGAGAGGCGATGGAGGGGCCCGCAGGAGACTGGCAGGAAGAGAGATTCGCTTTAATATTTCATTAGTAAGCCATTAGCAAGACAACAGACATTTTCACACTCGGCGACTTCTTGGGAATAATGTCTCATTCGGGCACAAACAGGGGACAATGTTCTTGCTTACTCTGGGCCCGACGTTTTAACTGTCCTAAAGCAGCCACTTGGAAAGAGCTTGACCTTCAGGGGTGTGAACATTGGAACTGATGAACTGAGAGGGCGGGGGGTGCTCCAAGAGAGTCCCTCTCCCCCACATGCTCACGTAAGCATCAGGAGCCAGACAACTCAGCTGGAAAATGACAGACAGGAGTTTACGCAGCCTTAACACCAGCATCCCTTGGGGGGAGGACAGCAGAGCCACTCTGCCACCCATCAGAAAGACCCTGAGCCACAGAGCTTCTGAGTCAGAAGGGACCTGGGGGCAATTGAGCCACCACTCAGCAAATAAGAGATCAGCCTACTTGAAGTTTCCAGGGATGGGTACCTCACTACCTTATGAGACTGTGTACTCTAAGGGTTTAGATGGGTTTTTTTTTCCTTTATCTGTCCTAAATCTACCTGTGTAACTTCCACCCACCTTTCATTCTGCCCTGCCAAGATCTATGATCTTGGATTCTGCCCTTCTGAGATCTATGATCTTGGGTTAGAGAAGGGGAAGTGGAGGGATCAAGGCACTCCCTGCACGTAAGTAGACTAACTCTTTTCTGACGCTGGAGACCATCACTGAAAGTTGCTACGGCCAAAATCTTCCTTACCTTAGAACCTCCCAGAACATAACTAGCTTGGCTACGTATGCGCAGAGGTACAAGTCTGTTCCTGGGTGCCGAGTAAAGACAGCTGAATTTGAGATTAGATGGCTTGGGTTTGAATCCTGGTTCGGCCACACGCTACCTTGAGAAAGTCACTTCCCTAATGAGTGTGGTGGGTGAAAGATGAAATGACTGAGGAAACAAAGGTTTGTGGTTCCAAGACTATAGATTATTAAGCGACGTGTGCCGACTATCCAACGAACCAGGATCGGTCACCTTCCTCGGCTCAGGCCTGGACCCTGAATACAAGGGGAAACAGACTTTATGCATTACAAACAAATACTCAAATGAGACCAATTAATTAAAAGAACACAATTAACCAAGATATAACATTAGGTAATCTGACTTCTAATCAGAAGACAGATTAGAGACTTTCCAAATTGGGAAGGGGTGAGGGAACAGGTACAGTCCCCTGAAATCAGAAAAATCAGTGTTCCATCATCCCTCCTCCCCCTCTCCATAAATGTCTATGAATAATCAAAGGGACATGGAAATAACTAATTGATTGGCGTGGGGCCAGCTTTCAGATATGGCAAGTGGGTTGCTTGAGATGGACAATTGTGAGAAAACTCCTTGCGTCAATCTTTGGATCTGACCGGGTTTCTGGTCAGCATAACCTAGTCAGGTTATGCTCCCTACAGGAGTAGGGAACCTGCAGCCTCCAGGCCACATGTGGCCTTCTAGGTCCTTGGGTTCAGCCTTTTGACCGAGTCCAAGATTTACAGAACAAATCTTTTTATTAAGGGGATTGGTTCTGTGAAATTCGGATTCAGTCAAAGAGCTGAACTTGAGGACCTAGAGGTGTACACGGGGCCTGGAAGCCCCAGGTTCCCTGCCCTGAGTCCCTGGTGAAGGATCTCTAAGCAGTAAGCGGAGGAGGTGCAGCTTCCCAGTCACGTACGCTAGGATCAAACAATGCACCAAAGTCCTCTTACAATTCCCTCGGCTGAATAAGGTTTTCTGATAGGACACAAATTGGACCAGACTCATAACTGAACAGAAAGGGAGCCGAGCTGCTCCACAATTGAGTCACAAGATGGAGTCAGCACAATTCACTCAATTCCCAGGACCACTTGGTGTTCTAATCCCCTCAGTTTCTTCATCCATAAAGTGGGGGGACTGGACTGAGCGATCTCTGAAGTCACTACCTACTCTGAATCTGAGATCCTAGACTCGCCCAAACTGGGTCTTCTAGAACCCAAAACCATCTCCGTGCCAAAATGAGCTACCAGAGGAGGGCTTCTGCGGAGGAGAGTAGAAAATGTACTAGGCCTGGAGCCAGGAAGACCTGGGTTTGAATCCTGTCTCTGACACTAGTTGCGGAAGCATTTATTAAGCATCTACGGAAGACAAGGCAACACATCAAGTATAGAAAGGCAAAACGAAAAACACACCCTCCCCTCAAGGAGTTTACACTCTATTTTTTTGGGGGGGGGTGGATACGAGGAACAGGATTCTAGAGTCGAAAGGAAACTCAGAGAGCAGAGTTGGAAGAAAACTCGGAGACCTAGTCTAACAGATGAGGAGACTCAGGCCCTGGCAGTTCAAAGTGACTCGCCCAAGGTCACACAGGGGGTGAGCATCAGAGGCGGGATTTGGAGCCAGACACGCTCAGTCTAGAGCTATCTCTCCCTCCACTGCATGGCACGCTGCCTCCTAAGACCCAGGATGCTTTGAGGAAGGAGAGGACGTTGGCATTTTAGGAGATCTTCCTGATCTCCCACAGAAGGGGACAGATGAAATGAGCCCTGAAGGAAGCTAATTGATATCCACAGGATCCACTTCGCAGGGTTCTTGTGAAGATCAAATGAGGTAATGTCTCTGTTCTGGTCGACATCTAATGATTTTTACATGATGGAAACAGTCAAACAATTTGTATATTTAAAGTAATATATGAATACATTACTATTTTTAAATGAGGTTAACACATAAAAGCACTTTTTGGTTTGGTTTGGTTTTTTTTTTGCATTAATCTGGCACACTCCCTGCCTGTATGACTTAATGTCTCTGTACTTCAGTTTCCTCATCGGTAAAACAGGTATTCAATAGCACTTCCTTCACTGGGTGGTTTCAAGGATCAAATGAGACATAGCATTTCACAAATCTTAAGCCAATAAGCATTTTTAAATACCTATTATGTGCCAGGCACTGTGCTAAACACCAGAGATACAAAAAAGGCAAATACAGTATCTACCCTCAAAGAACTCACAAATTTTTTCTCATTATTCACCTTAAGGCTCTATATGTTGGCTTTTGGCATTATTACTGGGCTGGGGAGCAATGCTTACTTTTGTCTAATCGTGGTCATGAAAAAAAAATTTAATTCTGGCATTCTTAATCGCTAGGCAGATTCATGATTAAACTCCTCCTCCGTCCCTGTCCTCTCTATTTGCCTAGTTAGATGAACGGGGACAAAGGACTTCTGTTGTCTAAGACTTCTATTGTTGCCTCATCCTAGACAGCTGAATGAGTCCATATTGGGGGCTCAAAATGCTTCCTGGCCCCCAAAGCCCACTCTTGCTTCTGCAGCATCCACTGGTGAAATCATTCTGGCTCATCAAAAGGCACTGGGTCACTGAGAGAGCGGCCTTATCAGCTGATCTGACCCAAGTCCAAAGAGAAGTCTCTGGGGACGCCCTCTCGAATTCCCCTTAATTTCAAGTAAGAGAAGCTGGTCCAGGGCCAGCATGCACATGGGATGCCTGAGCAAGGGTAATTAATGCAGTCTCTTTGTATCGAAAGTATCACCTTGCCTCCTAATCAGCAGATATGGAACAATTGAGGATGACAGCCAGGCTGAAACCGCAGGGATACAGCCCCCTTTCAGGCTGGTGTCTCACCTGCCACTTCCCTTTCCTCACAGCTGACCAGCTGCAAAATGCTCCTCGCAAGGAGAATCGACTGTGCTAGAAGCCCGGCCCAGGCCTCACCCCTGCAGCAGACGGCTGCCCACTCGCAAGCAGCCAAGGTTCCGCGTCTAGACTGTTCTTCTTCCAGGGACACCAAGAGCACTTTCCCTCAGATCCATTAAAATTACAAGAGGAAGTGTCTGAGTTTGGTTGGGTTGGGGTTTTTTTTCCTGGTTTCCTCATTAAATATTCAACTTAGGTTTTTGACCCTGTTTGCTGTGCTTGTGTAAACAAAAATACCATGAGATGGATCGAGGGGACACGGCGACCTTCCTAAACAGTGACATGTGGGAGAACTGGGGGAAACTGTGCAAAGCAGAGGTTCAAGCTGAATTCAAACTCAATCTGCATTTTTCTCCCTTCAAACACAAGACCACCATCTCCCTGACCCAAACAGGATCAGCTTCAGTTTTCAAGCCTGGAGTCTCTGCCAAGCCTGGCCTGCAGCTGGAGGAGAGGCCACCCAGCCCAGGCTCACTTTACAAACATCCCAGAGAAAACAAGTGACTTCAACACCCAGACGCACAGGGGATGCTAGCTCATAGAGCTGGAGTTACTGAGGGCCGTAAAGGTGCCCTGGTCCAACCCCATTTGGCAGAAGAAGAAACTGAGGCCCAGAGAGGTTAAATGTCTTGCCCAAGGTCATACAGGGAGTAACAGTAAGAGGCAGAACTTGAATCCAGGTTCTTTGACCATAAAATTAGGTGGCACCGTGGATAGAGTATTGGACTTGGAGTCAGGAAGATCTGAGTTCAAATTCTGCCGCAGATGCTTACTGGTTGTGGGACACTGGACAAGTTGCCTAACCACTCTCAGCCTCCTCCAAAGGGGAGCTTGAGGGCCTCTAAGCTATCTCCCAGCTTTAAATTTATGGTCCTCTGTCTACTATGACAGAAAGGAAGGAAGGAAGGAAGGAAGGAAAGAAGGAAGGAAGGAAGGAAGGAAGGAAGGAAGGAAGGAAGGAAGGAAGGAAGGAAGGAAGGAAGGAAGGAAGGAAGGAAGGAAGGAAGGAAGGAAGGAAGGAAGGAAGAGAAGGAAGGAAGGAAGGAATCAAAATAAAAAGGGAAACACCAGACAAGCAATGGGGAGAGACAGAGAAAGTATCTCCAAAAAGCTCCAGTGATTTCAAGGGTTTGTGAGATGGCCAACCTTGGACCCAGGGGTAGTTTCTCAGAGCTTGGCTGTCCTTCTGGTGACCAGGTGAAGGAGAAGCCCAGGTGTGTGGCTTGAGCAACTTTAAATTAACAGCTAATAAGAACAACTTTTTTTTTAATCCTTCCTCATCACTGAGCCTGAACCACACAAAAGATACCCTGAAAATTTTGATTTAGGGATGGCTTTCAGAGGAGGTCCTTTAGTTAACTCACCCAAAATTAACCTTGCTTAACTGCCAAAACCTGGCCACTTTTTTTTTCATCTGGGCCGCACTCTGGGTTGTGTCATAAACCTGAGGTAACAGGGCCCTGGCAGGCCTGTCTCTAATCCCAGAGGGTGCCTCTGGGCTGCTGTCTCCCATTTGCCCACCTGCATTTTTGTTAAAAATCCATAGGGACATTCTGCTGGGTTCATTATCAAAAGTCACTGGCTGAGTCTCTCAACCTAGTTAAAAATCTCCCTGTGGAACTAGGGACTCTGCAATTTCATCCGAGGTTCATAAGACTCAGGGACAGGTGCACTCTTAAAGCCTGAAGGGGCCTACAGGGTCAACTGGTCTACCCCCTCATTTTACAGAGAGGGAAATGGGCCTCAGTGATTCAGCCCAACTACCAAGGTGCCCTGTTTGTCAAGGGATTTGGGCTTTTTCTTGGGGCCTTCCCTCATGAGGACAAAATGCTCTTCAAGGCCCCCTCCTCACAGCCCCTACCCCCATGCCTGGGAGGCCTTCTCCTTTCTGGAATCTCTCTGCTCCCTGTCCCACAGAGCAAAAAGAGAACAGAATCACCTACTTAGAACCAGAAGGTATCTCAGATAACAATGCCAGGTGGTACAGTGGATACAGTGCTGAACCAGGAGTCAGGAAGATTTGAGTTCAAATCCTGACACAGGCACTTGCTAGTTGTGTGACTGAGCAAGTCATCCACCTCTTATCTGTAAAATGGGACCTTCTGCAAATCTTAGTCTATGAATGTTAGGGATCAATAGGATTACTATTAATTAGAGGGGTGGGCAGTGGACCTGGGATCCAACTGGTATAGAGAACTCCCAGGTAAGGAGCCTCCATTTACTTGTGCAGGTTGGCACCTTCTCTGCAATGTTGAGTCTTAGAGTTGCCTAGGGCATGAGGACTTTAAGTGACTTGCCCAGGATCACACAGACGATGTGGGCTGGAGGAGGCACCAAAACCCAGGTCTTCCTGGTTCTGAGTCCAGATCTCCACCAGCTAAGCAATGCTGCCTCTCATATTAACAGGGGCTTTAAATGAATAAAAAAATTTTAAAAAAAACCAAGAAATTAACAACAAAGAAAATAACAAAGAAAAAAAAAACAGTAACAAAAACCTGGAAAGGGTACTTCCCAGGATGAGCCTTTCCTCTGTGCCAGGTACTGAAGATACCATACAAATAAACAAAGCATTGCCTGCCCTCCTTGAGGGAGTTTACATCCTAATCTGGGAAGACAACCCATAAAAGGAAGCTGGGAGGGGCAGGAGATGGTCAGGAAGAAGTGAGACCCGATTCCAGGCATCCATCAGAGAAAGGGAATCCAGAGGTGGAATCCCAGGCTCTTGATGGGGATGGAGAGAAGGATGATGGCCACCATGGAGATACCTGGGAGGCTTGGTTCCAGGTGGGAAAAGGAGAGAGTTCATCTCCCTAATTAGGCTGCCTCTCTATTCTCCTCATCATTCTCCCCAAAACAAGCTCCCATCCCCAGCTAGCACTTTCCTACAGGCCAGATTTTCCCCTATTAGGATGTCTTGAAGGCAGAGGCTATCTCACTTCTGTATTTACATCCTCAGCATCAGCACAGTAGTTGGCACATAGTGGGCTCTTAATGCAGCAGCTGGATGCTGATAGAGGTGGTAGATAGAGGTCAGGGCCTGGAGTCAGGAAGACCTGAGTTCAAATCCAGCCTCAGATACTCACTAGATGTGTGACCCTAGGCAAGGCATTTAACCCTGTTTCTTCAGTTTCCTCATTTGTAAAATGATCTGGAGAAGGGAATGGCAAGCCAGCCCGGTGTCTTTGCCAAGAAAACCCCAAGAAGAGTCGAATACAACTAAAAGGCAACAACAACGAAAGCTCTAAATGAGGGCGTTTTCGTTCATAACTGTTTCTACCCGAGCTCTACCAAACATGATAAGAGCAGGAACCACGGTAATAATAACAGCTCGTGTTTAGATAATGCTTTAAGATTTTCAGAGTACTTTACATCTCTTCTGGTCCTCACAACAACCCTGAGATGATGGCTGCTATTATTTCTACTTTACATGGGAGGAACCTCAGGTTCATAGCATTGCCCAGGGTCATGCAGCTAGAAAGTATCTGAAAAAAAAAATCAAACCAGGTTGTCTTCCTGCCTCCAACTCCAGCAGATCTGAGCCCAGGTCCAAGGCTCTATCAGACATCCTGCCCCCAAACCCTCATTTTACAGATGAGGCTTTTCAGAGAAGTTAAGTGACTTGCCTAAGCTCTCTTAGATAGTAAGTCGCAAGGATAGAATTTAAAGCCAAGACCTCTGGCTCCAAATTCAGTTCTCTTTCTCCCTGACATAGGGACATCCTGACACTCCCTCCATCCTGAAACACTTCTCAAGATCAGTCAATTAATAAACATTTGTTAAGTGCCTACCATCTGCCAAGTACTGTGTGAAGCCCAGGGGAAACAGAAAGAGGCAAAAGACAGTCCCTTCCCTCAAGGAACTTACAACCTAATGGAGGAGAAAATATGCAAACAAATATATAAAAAGCAAGTTATATACAGGATAAATAGGAAATAATTAACAGGCGGAAAGTACTAGAATTAAGAGAGATTATTAGGGAAGGCTTTCTAGATGAGATTTTAGTTAAAACTTAAAGGAAGCCAGGGAGGTCAGGAGTCAGAGTGGAAGAGAGAGAACAGTCTAGGCATGGGGGACAGCCATAGAGAATGCCCAGAGCTGAGAGATGGAGGGTCTTGTTCATGTGAAGACCAGGAGGCCAGAGTCACTAGATATATCAGGGAGTGAGGTGTAAAGAGACTGGATGGTAGGAGAAGGCTGGGTAATGAAGAGCCCTGAATGCCAAGCTGGGCATTTTGTACCTGATCCTGGAGGCACTAGGGAACCACTGGAGTTTATAGAGGTGAGGTAGCATGGTTAGAACTTTGCTTTAGGAAAATCATTGACCAGAGGATGGACTGGGGTGGGGACAGACAAACCCTCTCAGCAGCATGGCAGGTGATGAGGGTCTACACCAGCATAGTGACAGCATCAGAGGATAGAAGGAGGCATATTCAAGAGATGTCACGAAGGTGAAGTCAGCAGACCTTGGGAACAGCTCACAGATCACCCGTTTTTTTTAAATTAGGGAGTTCATATGGAACCTGAAAAGTTTTAGGGAGCTCTTTGGAGTAGTTCCATCCCTATAACTTTACTTTGAGAAAAGGTCTGAGCAGGGAAGGAAAAGAACCAAACTAAGGAACTGGAAGCGACAGGGCATTTGTATTCTGGAGAATTTCAATAGCCTCCGTTCTAAGCCGGAACATAAAGTGACTTTACCTTTCCTGCCCTTTGCCCTCTAATATGGCTTCAAGACAATTAAAGCTGCTGTGGAAATTTCACGTCGAGGGCCTTTGATAATGGAAACAGTCAAGAAAAAAACCTTGCATGTTAAAAAAAAAAAAGCTAGCCCAAGTTCTTTTTCCTTAGAAGGAAACAAAAGCATGGCAGGCTGGTCTGCCGAATTCTAGAGCCTTCATTCAAAGAAAAAAGAACTTGAGGATGATTATGATATAAAATGACCTGCATGCTTGCGGTTATTATTGTACATTACATTATGCCTTGATCTGGTACTTTTTAATTAAATTTCAATTGATCAAACGGTTTCAACAACGAGTTCACAATGCGACTCGTATGATTTTGGAAACGCCGGATTCGAGCTAAATTAATACTGAATTCTTGCCTGTCGATAAGAACTCCCTGTGAAAAACTGCACACGTGGGAGCCCTGCAAAGTACCAGGTTCACTGGGTGGGTCCTTTGTAGGTGAGGCAAGTGGCAGACCCTCCTGTGGTTAATCCCAAACATTCATTCGATAAACATCACTTAAGTGCTTTCTCCTTATGGGGTACTGTGTGAGCCCAGGAAGTACAAAGATAAACATAAAAATACGTGCCCTCAAGAAGCTTCCATTCCTTCAGAGGGAGAGGATAGTTCATGAGCATAAATAAGCCTAATACAGGATTTAAGGGTGTAATTGGGAGTTGGAGGAGAGTTAGTCAATGGGCTCTGAGAAGATGATCAGGGAAGGCTTCACAGAGGGGAGGAAGCCTGAAGCTGAACCTTGAAAAGAAAAGAGTTTCTAAGAAGCAGAGAGATAGCATGGTGTAGTAGACAGGGGATCGATGGATGGATGGATGGATGGATGAATAAATAAGCAAGCAAGCAGGTATTAAGGGTTTACTATGTGCTAAGCACAGTGCTAAGTTCTGGGAATATGAACAGAAAAGAGAGACAGTCCCCACCCCCAAAGAGAGGAGGACAATGCATTTGGGGAGTGGTGTCCAGGGAAGGATATTTTGGTCTAGAAGTCAGGGATGTTGAATGGAGTGACGGGGCAATGATCCACCCTTTCCAAAAAGTGGTGTTGATTTGATTACGGTTCTCTAAGCGAGAAGATCCGAATCTTGGCACCGCTGCTTCCCATCTGCGTAACCTCCAGTGAATCAGCTTAACCTCTCTGGGCTTCGTCTCTAATAACAGCTAACATTGATATAATTCTTACTATGTGCCAGGCATCATGCTAAGTGCCTTATAAATAGTATCTCATTTGATCCTGGGAAGGAGGTGCTGTTATTATTCCCATTTTTACAGATGAGGAAACTGAGGCAAACAGAGGTTTAGCAACTTGCCCAGGCAGCATCTGAGGCTGCATTTGAATGCAAGTGTTCCTGACTCCGCTCCTGGCACCCTATCCACCCAGGGTCTAAACAGTATGACCTCTGTGGTACCTTTCATGTCTAAATCTAAGACCCAACGGAGACAAGCTAGGATGGATGGGGAAAGAGCCTATGTAAATGCCCAGACAACATGTGAGGAGTCTGACCCTTCAGCATTATTGATTGGCTAGAACAGAGAGAATAATGTGAAATGAGTAGAGCTCAACTGTAGGCAACCAGAAGCCACCAAAGGTTTCTGAGTATGGGGAGTGACACGGCCACTTCTGTGCCTCAGATGGACCATATCCCAGGAAAATGGCTAAATGGCAAACATGTATTTTTAAAGGCTGAACAAAAATTAACTTGGTTTTGAGAATGTCCTGACACTGCTTCCCCCAAAACGATCAATGCCTAGGGATGTCTCCAAATCAGGAATCAGATCCCATGGCTCTCACTCAGCAGGATTTTCATATTCATGGGGCAGGGTCAAGCAGTTAGTAACATAGCTCCTAGTCACACTTAGGCACAGGGATTAGACCTATGATTTAAGTAGTAGAGGGAACTCCCAGACAAAGAAACTCTCTCCTCCAATCCAGGCTGGCACCATCTTTGCAGCCTGCCAAGTTGTGTAGAGCACTAAGAGGTGAAGAGTGCCCATGGTCACAGTGGGAATCAGAAGCTCTGTCTGCTACACCAATGGTCTGTGGCTCGAGCAGTAGATAAGGATCCCTGCTGGCCACATACTGACTTAGAAAACCACAGCTAGGTGGCAGAGAAGTGGATAGAACGCCAGGCCTAGAGTCAGGAAGATCCGAGTTCAAATATGACCTCAGATACTTACTAGCTGTGTGACCCTGAGCAAGTCACTTTACCCTGTTTGCCTCAGTTTCCTCATCTGTAAAATAAGCTGGATAAGGAATTGGAGCCCCAAAAGGACTCACAAAGAGTCGGATATGACTGAAAACAACTGAACAACAACAGGTTCTGTTGTGTTTTTATTTATTTTGTTAAATATTTCCCATCTACATTTTAATCTGGTTTGGGCCCTACTCAGGAGGATTGCCAACACCAGGTTTGACTCCTCTGCATTATGCCACGTTGCCTCTCAGAGAGGCACTGCTGGTGCCCCACCTCCTACTCACACCCACACCCACCCAAAAAAAAAAACTTATGTTCATTTGCGAAGAAACAAATTTAGGTCTTGTGTGGGGAGAAACTTCCCTACTTGCAGAACCAACAGTAGAACTCTCTGCCTCAAGAGATGATGAGCTTTCCCCCACTTGAGGTCGTTAAGGAAAGGCTAGATGCCCACTTGTCAGGCATATGGAAGAGGGGATCCTTTTCCAGGTTTGCTGGTCCACTGATGGCCTCTGAGGCCCTTTCAAGCTCTAAAATTCTGTGATTCAGCGATTTACCAGCTCAACGCACTTAATATGGAAAGAGGCAGTTGTGATGGAGGGACAAGACCCAGCTGAGAGTTGGCTGAACCTACAGTCAGCTGAGACAGTTTGTTTGGTTTGGGGTTGGGTTTGGTTTTTTTTTTTATCTTATCTCTGTTAAGTCACAGCCACACTGTCTGTTCTCTTCTCCTTAAGTCATATGGGGTTATTTGTACAGACATAGTTTCAGAACTAGAAGGCCCCTAAAAATCATCTACCCCAACTCTCATTTTGCTGAAGACCCCCAAGACCAAGGGCAATTGAGTGACTTGCCCAGGGTAATGCTTAGAGGAAGAGCAGAGACAAGAACCCAGAAGTCCTGACTCCATGCTCTGTCATCTTCTACCAGACTAATTTCTCATATCATGGGGCTGTGCGCCCTAATGGGTAGGGCATTCAAGTTGCAATCAGCAAGATCTAAGTTTGAATTCTGCTTGACACTCAATAGCCACGTCTAAATTATTCCACATTTCTAACACTCAGTTTTCTCATCTATAAAGAAGGGATAAAGTATCAGCTGGATTTATCCCACAGGGGCCAAGGGCCAAACGAGGTAATAATACAAGTTGTCACAAAAGTCTTAGTGCCGTTTTTTTAGCTTAAATAGTTTTAGTAGCTTAATTTCCTTAAAATTTTAACAGCAAGCTAAAAATCACACTGAGAGTTTTGGGATCCCCTGTATCTGTAGAGAGCTCTGCAAATTTCCAAGTATTATGTAAACATTGATTGTTATCATCAACTTGAAATGATAAATTGATATCTTTCCCTTGGTCATTTGCCACCCATATATAAAGGTCCATATTCAGTGGAGAGACCTTTCTATAAATGGTCCTTTCTGGCCCCCTATATGGCTTCTCTCGCCAGCCCTTGAACACATCTTGTGTCCACCAAAGCCTTCGGCTCCACGGCCAAGGTAATTACTGACACAGAGTTGGAAAAATGAATAGAAATAAATCACCAGGTCTAATTTTGGAGAGGCCCAGAGGCATGAAGCAATCTGCTCAAAGTCACACAGCCCATTAACGGAAGAGCCAAGACTAGAACCCAAGCCTTTCAACTCTGCGTTCACATCATTCACGTCAACACACATACACCCATTCAGTACACTCCAATGGCTCCCTATCACCTCTAGAAGCATATCTAAACCACTCTGGCTCTCAGAGCCTTCAAAACCTGGCCCCCTTCTACCTTTCCAGGGCTCTTGTTCCTTACTCCCCTCCGGCTACTCTTCAATCCAATGGCACTGATCTCCCTGCTCTTCCTCCATTAAGACAGTCCACCTCCCAACTCTGACTACATCCATCTTCCCCCATGCCTAAAGCTCTCTTCCTCCTCCTCCTCTCCAACCTCTGGCTCTCCTGGCTTCCTTCAAGTCTCAGCTATAAGTCTCACTATCTGCAAGAATTCTTTCCCAGTTCTCCTTAATTTTAGTGCCTTCCTCCTGAGACTATCCTTACTTTATTATTTATATATATATAATGTTACATATATAAATGTATAATAGTGTATAGAACTTTATCTACCCCCTAGTTTATTATTCATATGTAATGTTATACATAAATGCATAATAATGTAATACATAACTCTATTATGTGTTATATATTATATATAATATACAAACATATTTATGACAAATATATAACATAATATGTAACTTTATATATCACATATACTTATATATAAATATATCTAAAATAAACTAGGGGTAGTCTCAGAGTTTATATATTATAAAATATATAATAACCTATTATACATAAATATATTATATTTTATATATTATATATTTATATATACATATAAGTTATATACGTAAAATAAACTAGAGGTAATCTCAGAGGGAATGTACTAAATAAATGAGGGGTAATATGTCTTTACATACACATATATCTTCATAGATACATATATATGGATGTGTGTAAATATATATATATGTTATTTGTACATAGTTGTTGGCATGTTTCCTCTCCCATCAGCCTGCCCCTTTAGAGCAGGGACTGTTTTTGCCCACTTGTCCTCAGTATTTAACACTGTGCCCGGCACACAGCAGGCATTTACTAATAGCTTCTCACCTGAGTGATACCTAACAGACCAAACTCCTTCTAGATGCGCATCTGTGGCCAGAAGAATATCCACAGCCAAAGGGGGGAAAAATTCAAAAGCTCAGAAGATCACTGTACCATAAGTGATAAATATGAAGAATTCAGGGACTCGCTGGAAGACTTACGAGAGCTGAAGCAGAGAACAAGCACAGCGACTACAATAACGTAAACGAGAAAAGCAACAACAGCTCAGTGTTGTAAGTGTAATGACCAAGAAACCTGGCCTTGGAAAAGAGCTAAAAAATGAGCTTCTCTCCTTTCTTTCCAGAGGCAAGGCACTGCGGGTGGCGACTACTGCATACACTGTCAGAGTCCCTTGATATGTTGGTTGGTTTTAGTAAACGTTTTTTATTCTTTGTTACAAAGGCTTACTCCCAGAGGAAGCTGCATTTGGGAATGAAGTCAATTTAAAAACAAAAGCTTTTTTTGACAAAAAGTATAAAATTCAATAGTCCATCATCTCAGAACTGTGAGTTAAGATTGGCCTCCCTTCCTGTCTCTCTAAAAAGAAAAGAGAATTCCATTGTGAGAGACGGAGAGTCATTGAGAAGAGGTGATGATGTGAAAATAAGACAGAACTTCAATAAAACACATCAAAAAGGAACCAAATATAGGAGTAAGTGGAAGGATCAGAAGTGGGGAAGTCACTACTAGAGTAGGTCAATCAACTATCATTTATTAAGCTCCTACTATATGCAGCAGTCACTGTGCTAAGGGTTTGATGATTCTTTCCCAGACCCAACCTGCCCTCAAATCTATTGTGGATTACTCAGCACATTCAGCAAATTCTAAATGTTGATGACATCGCTGGGCTCTGGGACATTCTATCTCTCTGAATATTTCTCAGACTCAAGGACACTTTGGAAACCATACACCAGAAGCAAAAAACAAACAAACCCCCTAAAAGCAATTAGACTAGACAAGTTCCTAATATTTGGATATCAGATGCTTGGAAATAATTTATTTCTTGAAGATGAATCTCAATTTCATTTTCAAGTCTCTGGGTGCCCCTCCCCCTAACCTCCCCCATCAGAATGCCAAAGATGCGTTTGGGTGACAGTCTATGATGGCAGCTACAAAGGCCCTTCCTCCCTTCCATTGCATCAGAAACCCAAGCTATTTTTTTTAAAACCCTCTGCAGGAGGGGTGAAAAGAGGCTGAGTCTTGAGCCAACTCCTCCTCTAGGGCCATTGGGCCTTTCCTCTTAAATAATGACTTCGCTTTACCTGTCCTCATTTAAAGGCATCAATTAAAAACACACCGCTCTGTCATTCTTGGGCCAAGCCGCCTGGCGAGCCTCCTGCCCAGCCTGCAGCAGAGCCCGGTACCATCCTCATTTTCTGTATCAGTGGGGTCGAATGAGTCTTAATGGAATGATTTTATTTTGCAATGTGTGCTGCTCCCTACAGCTACTTGTCATTGTATTTAAGATCAAAAAAAAAAAAAAGATTTCTGCCCATTAGGTTGGGAGTAATAAAGAAGATGGGCAAGATTGGGATCAACCTCACCCTCTCCTTCTCACTCACTCACGCTCACCCCAACCCACAGCTCCTTTCTGCAGTGGGTGGGCTCGGCTTAGTAAGGTTATTTGGAGCCAAAGCTCCAACATAATGTTGAAGGCAAAAAGAAAACTACTCCAAGAAGGGCCTTCCTACCTTCTTTGCCCCTCAGGTCAGTCCATATCTGGATGCTCAGACAGGTGCCCGGCCCCTGGCCCTCTGGGAATTCCTCCTCTCCCCTCCATGTCCAACAGGGACAGAAAGGTCAAGGAGGATATGACCATCGTGACCATTTCAACAGGATGTAGAGCGGAAAGGTAAACCCCACCTTCCCCCCCTCCCCGTAGGCCAGTCTGACCCACACAAGGTGAGAGTGGGCCTACATTTTGTGCTCTAAAGCCCCTCCCGGCTCTGACACTCCATGTTCTAAGTTCCCTCCAAGCTCTGACATCCTGTGTTCTCAGGGCCCTCCAGGCTCCAACATTCTATGCCTCTTCCTGCTGTGTTTAAATCCCAGCCCTCAGAATCACACACCAATGCTAAGAAAATCATTTCTCCTCTGGCCCACACCCCAACCTGAATATTGCAGTGCCTACATTCTGTCCCCTCCTCTTCGTGGACATCTTGAGGATAAATGAGATTATGTGGCAATGCCTCCAGCTCCTGGGATAAAAGGAGCTCAGGGAAGCTTTGCTCTTTTGAGGCTCACTCGATAGCAAATACTACATGAGCTCCCAGGTATTCACCCCTGTAAGCCAGGCAACAGGTGCAGCCCAGTCCTGGCCCGGCAGCTTTGAGTGCCCCCAGGCTCCACCGAGAACATCTTCCTCCTCAGGTCCAACCAGCCCGACTCCAATCTTGGCCTCCCTTCCCGTCTCTCTAAAAAGTACACAGGGAAGGGGCCTGTGAAGATGCCACATGAGAATCAGGAAAAGAAAGAAGTGGGGCTGTGATTGCTAAAGCCTTCGAGCATCTTTCAAGATAGCATGTGTACAGCACCTACTGTGTGCTATGCTAAGTGATGCTTTACAAGCATCAATTCCCTCAATCCTCACAGCTCTACAAGGTGCATGCGCTTCTTATCCCCATTTTACAACTGTGGAAACTGAGGTAGATGGTGGTGAAGCCTTTGGTCAGGGTGGGTCACACAGCTGGGAAGTATCTGAATCAGGTCTCCTTGTACCCAGGTTCAGTGCCCTAACCACTGGACCGCCTAGCTGCCCAAGGATTACCCATGCTCCACCAGACCCGAGGGCAGAAATAGGAGTGATGCCTAGGAGCTGAGTTAGGCTTGGGGTCAGGAGGAGCTTCCCTAATAACCTGAGCTGTCAGACCCAAAGCAAAAACGGGTTGCTGTGGGAGGGTGGGTTCCCCTTGCCAGCATTCTTAAGCAGAGCCTGGAAGACCACTTGTCTGGGATCATGGAAAAGGGATTCTTGACTATGGCTCGGATTAGATGGCCTTCCTCCTCTGAGATGCCAGCAGTTGGTGGCATGAGTTTGCATTGTGATAACAGCTGACAACAGACGTAACATTGCAAGGTTTACGATAAGCTTTACACACATTAGTATTTCATTTGACCCTCACAACAATAATTCTATAAAGTAGGAGCTAGTGTCTGAGGCTAGATTTTAACTTGGGTCCCCCTGACTCCAGGCCTGCAGCTCTATATACTGCAGCACCACCTCGTTCCCACAAACAGGGCTTGTTCCCCTGTATATAAAAGTTGTATACAACTCAGTCTGTGCCCCAGCTCAAACCCTCATGCCTTCTCTTAGTGAGTACTGCAAATAGGTATCTTATCTACCCCTACCCGAACTAGGGATCATGCCCTGGAGGCCCAGACCCTTCCAGCTCTGGCACACCTGCCCTAGTGCTCCTGCAGCTTAAGCAGCCACCTCCAACCATACTTGACTCTATGGCCACACGCACACACACACACACACACACACACACACACACACAATCTTCCCACCTTACCTCCATACTTGTAACCTCCACCAGCCCCTTATCCCCACTTTCAAGTTGTATAATTATAATGAAATCAATACCACCATTAGTCCTAGAAAGACTCTGTCCATCCATACCCCATACACAACATTCTGTTTCTTGCCTCCAGATTATAAGCTCCTGGAGGGTAGGGATTGCCTTTGGCCTTTCTTTGTATCCCCAGGGCACAGCATAGTTGGCACTTATAAATAAATGCTCTGACTACACATGTATAACCTAGGTCAAATTGCTTGCCTTCTCATGGCGGGGGGGGGGGGGGGGGAAGAGGAAGGAAGGAGAGAATTTGGTACTCAAAATTTGAAAAAAAGAATGTTAAAATTGTTTCTACATGTAATTTGGGGAAAATATTAGATAAAAAAGATTAAATTAAAAATATTAAATTTTTGAAAACATTAAATTAAAATAAATAAATGTTAACTGATTGACTGATTTTGCAGAGGTGGTCCGCCATGTCTGGAACACATTTCTTTCCTCACTTCTAGCTCATGGGATCCCTTATTTCCTTCAAGACACAGCTCAAAATGCAACATCCTCTGCTACATGGGTCTTGATTCTCTACCTCTTGCTGGTTACTAATGTTTTCTCCCTCTTGAAATTACATAGTTTTACATAGATTTTTATTTACTTTTCTGTATACATATCATGTTCCCGCAATAGAATATAAGCTCCCTGAGGGCAAGATCTGCTTCATTTTCATCAATGTATCCCCAGCCATTAGCACACTGTCTGATACATGGGAAGTGCTTGATATTTGTAGAATGGAATTAAAGATTTTGGTTCTCTGAAAGTGACAAATTACCTACTCGGAGACCCTAGAAAAGTCTGTCCCACAAGGTGAGGACTGTGTAGGTGGGCCAGGGAATCATCTGGAGCAGGGATGCCTAACCCTTTGAGAAGTTCTACCACTGAAGGTCTTAGGTCATGCCAACGTAAATCCCTTAGCCCAACCCAGTCCTCTTGCCTCTGTGGAACAACACGACAAAAAACACAAAACACAAACTGAGAAATGATGATAACCAAAGAAAAGGCAACTTAAATTCAATCAAGTTAGATGAATGAGATTATCTAAAATTCCAGGGAGTGAGGGCCCGCTTATTTGTTGTCTGTTTTTCTTTGTCTGCAGATTAAAAGGATCAGAGATTACAGATGAAAAAACTAGAGAAGGCCCATTGTAGTTGTCTAAGATGAGAGATAAGAAAGGCCACCACAAAGCTTCCCCCTTCCCCCTTACAGGGACAAGGCACAGCATCCTGCCCCTTCCCAAAAAGCATATGTTACTGGTTTCAAGTGGGGCAATTTTATGTCATTGGGGAGCTCCACTTGCTATAACTTGGATGAATTTTCAGAGTTATTCTTTTCACGCACTATCTCCCAGGAAATTGGCTAGTTCTTTCTGTCCTGTAAAGGTTGTAATGCTAGAGGCAACGCTGGAGGAACAGGAACACATCGGAATACGAAGAAGCAGGTGTCTCAGTTTATCTCCACACTTTATTGTGTGGATATTTACCATAAGCCTGTGGTAACATGATCTTCCCCTGGCCTGGTAAACAGACTCTGAATTTCACATGTGACTCTTCCCAAAGATTGGAGTTTGCAACATAAAATAAAATAAAAATTTTAAAAATGTTTCTAGACTCCAGGGACTGAGTAGGGTTTTCTGTTTTCTTGGTGGTGTTTTTCCCTAAGTACAAGAAGCATGTGAGAAAGGTCTCCATGACGGGTAATCACAAACAAGCCCACAGTTGTGTTAGTCATTTTAAAAAATAAATAAATAAACAAAGCCCCAGTATAAAGCTGTAGCAACACGAAATTCACCTGTTTATGAAAATCATTGTACATAAACAAGAATGAGGCAAATTGATTTATTAAAGGCTTGACAAGGACTAGAGTTTGAAAATTAGTTTCTGCCATTTTTTTAAAATCCTGGAATCCTGAGTTGCAGGTAATTAGGCTATTGACCTTAGTGACACCTCTGGTTACCAGCCCCCCCTGCCCTGGCTGGTGGCTTTTTATAAAGCCCACTGTGTTTGACCAACGGTCCCAGGCATTTCTTCCAATTCTGAAAAGCTACATAAACTGTTTCTTAAGAGAATTAATTCTCCGAGCAGTACATCGGCATTCACTGGATACAAGGCAAGCGATAGCCAGGTTCCCAATTATGTCCGACCTTAAATCACACTGCTTGGTGTGATTTTATATCCAGCCCCACAGGGAGTTATGCTAAGGCATATATTTGGCTGGCTTTCAAACCACGGCAACAAAACATGTGCTGGGGAAAATGATTCAAAAATATTCAGAAAGCAGTCATTTATTTGAGATGGTCTGTTCACGTGAGACAATGAGCTGCTTCCCAGAATAGGCATCATCCATCAAGAAAGGCACTACAAACCCAACACATCCTGGCTGGAGTCCGACTCTAAGCCATCACACTGCAATTACTATTATTTATCATCTATATTACATCAAACATGCAGACTGAGACCCGGATGGCACCCACCACAGCAGTTAGGTGAGACCCCATGATACCAGGCAGAGGTTCCAGGGGCAGCTTGGCAACAGCTCCCTCCGTGAGCCTAGAAGAAGGTAAAAGGTAGAGTTCACGTCACTGAACTCTGTTTTCACACAGGAACTCAAAAACTGTATAGCAGAGAAAGCCATAGCAACCACGAGGGCCTAGAATATCAGAGCTGAAAGGAACCTTCAACTGCCTCCTCATACAGATGAGGAAGTTAAGAGTCAGTGAGAGAAACCCATCTGCCCAGGATGACATAAGTAGTTAATGCCAGAGCTAGGACTCAATCTTGGCAGAGATTCGAGCCCCCCGGAATCACAGCCTGAGGGCTCCCCTTTAAACTAGTTGATTCTGTAATTCTTCCTTTGGAGGCAGAATGACTCTGTTTCCCTTTAGATATTCCAGAAGCACCTCAAACCCAATATATCCAAAAGGAGGCTGATTATAGAATCAGAGGGTCTGAGGATGGAGGAATCTCAGAAGCCATCTAGTCCAACCCCTTAATTTAACAGATAAGGAAAGTGAGACGCAGGGTAGTATTAGAGATGGTCATTGAACCCAGGTCTTCTGGTCCTACAAGAAAGGCTCTTCTTTTCACTGTACCATGTTATCTTTCCTCTTCAATCTTCATTTTGATTTGGCTTTACTATTTCTGACTGGTATACTGCCTTTCACCCTGTCTCCCACAATCACAAGCTTGGTTTTCCCCTAGACTCTTCTTCTGTCCTCACCCTGAATGTCCAATCAGTTACTAAATCCTCATAATACAATCCTTGCAAGATCTCCTGCGGGAACACCTTCCATCATCACCCATCTAGATACTGAAATAGCCTCCTTTTAGGTCTATTCTTTCCAGCCTCCCGATCGTCCGTCAGAGTCCTGTCAAAGTCATGCATCCATCTGGTTATGTCCCAGCTCTGACAAAAAAAAAAATTATTTGGTGCCTTCTTATTTATTGCCTATCCGATAAAGCTTACATTTCTTTACCAAACACTCTAGATCCTACACAATCTAGCCCCAGATTTTCCTCCTATAACTCTCCCCCATGCATGGTTGCTTTACCCAAAACGGACTCTCTGTCCCCTAAATATGCATGCACTCTCCCATGTCCCTGCCTTTGATTTCCCAGTCTCTGTACTGCCCTCCTTCCCCATCTTGTCCTGTTTCGAGCCCAATTCAAAACACTCCCCTCTGTGAGGCAGCCTTCCTTGATTTGTAATGACCTTCCTACTCAGACCTCATCAAACACTGTGTTTCAAGAGCTATACACTATACATTGTGTAAGACAGCCAGGTGCCAGGTGGTGCAGTGGATAGAGTGCCAATTCTGGAGTCAGTACGACCTGAGTTCAAATCTGGCCTCAGATACTACGTGACCCTGGGCGAGTCACTTCACCCTGTTTGCTTCTGTTTCCTCATCTGTCAAATGAGCTAGAGAAGGAAATTGCAGACCACTCCAGTATCTTTGCCAAGAAAACCCCAAATGGGGTCACGAGGAGTCAGACATGACTGAACAACAAAACATGATGTAATATTGTGTGTTGTCATTATTCATGTTCACATTTTATCCTCTGATTAGGCTATAAGATCTGGAAAGGCAAAGACTGCGTCTAATTTTAAATCTGGCAAACAGCCCTTAATAAATATGTGTTAAATGAATGAATGAAAGAAAGTGATGAGGATGAGAGCTGGGATCTTGCAGAAAACAAGCCTTGATTGGACCAGAGGGAAAATCCACTTGAGAGAAAACTCCTAGGCATCGCCATCCTAAGGACCGATTCCCTTTCCCCACCGGCCAGCCTGAAAACTGTCAGCAACCCAGGGTCTGAAAGGCTGAGAGGTGTCGGGCTGGAAGAGATCTTCATAATGAGGCCCAACCCATTCCTCTGACCCACAATGAACCTGACACGCAGAGGGGATAACCTGCTGTTTGCCTAGAGTCCTACGGGCAGTAAGCAGCAGAACCAGAATTTGAACCCAAACCTTTGAGCTCCAGATGTCGGTGTTCTTAATCCCACCTGGCGTTCTCCTTCCTGGATTCCCTGCCATAGTATAGTAGCCATGGCTCTATTAGCATGAAAGCCTATTTGTTTACTCCTCAACAGTGAGGCCCTCTTAAAGATTCATTCACTGATACATCAAACATTTATTAAGCTGATACAATATGTAAGGCACTGTGCTACACTGGGAAAGACTCGATAAATAAAGTCATGCAGGTCCTTTCTTGCTTCTGGTGATTCATGGGAACTTCTGGTGATTTGGGGAGGGGGGGCATGGTGCCGTGTAAATACATGGGTTCAAAGCCAGGCTCTATTATCCGTTGCCTATCTACCCTTGGGTAAGTGAATGCCTCAGTTTCCTCACCTGTAAAACGAGAGGATGGCAAAGGTCCCTTTCCAAGTTCTAAATTTGTGATCCTTTATGCCATCCCCGAAGCAGCTGGCAATCAGGTAGGGGTGATAAGACAAAGACAAACAGGGCTATCCCCTAATAGTGAGTTCTATCATTGACTCTACCTGGCTGGGATACCCTGGCCTTAACCTCTCCGAGCCCAAACTGTCCCACCTGGAGAAGAGAGTCACAATTTCTCCATATTACTACACTCCAGTAAATGATGAAATAAAGAAAAAGAAAATAAAAATAAAAAATAAATCCAGTTTGGATAAAACAATCGCTTCCTTTAAACACAGGAACCTGGGAATTCAAAAAGGAACAACGAGGGAAAGAACGCTGGATTTGGGTCAGAGAACACGGCTCCTCTGTGTGACCTTGACAAATCAACTGATCTCTCAACCAAGAGATGAAGGAATTGGTCCAAATGAGCTCTACCATCCCTCCCAGCTCTAGGTCCTATGAAAGTACCATGAAAATAATCATTCTTTTTTAGCTATTAAATCCTCAAGTTCCCAAACCTCTTGATTTTAGGTTCCTGGTGGTTTTTCAAACCTTATATTTAGTATTCCTAAGTAGAGCATCTGCAAAATAGACACAGTGTTATAGGTCAGGGGTTGGGTGGCCTGAAATTTCAGCAAATGCTTCATCTTGCTAGTAATGGGATAAAAAGACCAGCAAAAAAAAAAAGAACTGAGTCTCTTTTGGGCAGGAAAACAAGAAAGCCTCGTGGTACAGTGGAAAGAACCCCAGACTTGGAGTGAGAACGCCTACTCTCAAATCTCAGCTCTGCCCCTTAGTAAAAATTATAGACACCATTTCTATACTACAATAAGTCTTGCAGAGCAGTTTACATACATTGCCTCAACAGAGCCTCACAACAACCCTCTGGGATAAATAGGATCCTAGAACTAGCATCAAAAGGGACTCCAGAGGCCATCTAGGTCAATCCTCCCTCCACCATTTTGCTATTATAACTCCTGTTTTACAGATGAGGAAACTGAGGCATAAGTCAACCAGTCAAGCCAACCAACATTTACTGAACACCTTCCATGAGCCAGGCACTGTGACCGGTATAAGGTCACTCAATTATTAAGTGTAAGATATGGGATTCAAACCCTGCCTTTAGGCAAGGCACACAATCTTTCAAAGCCTCCATTTCCTCATCTCTAAAATGAAAGGGTAGAGCTAGATGTTCTCAAAGGTGCCTTCTAGCTCTGCATCTATGAGCCAATGACCCTCAGGACACCAAGGATGGAAATATGGATGGCATTTCTTTTCAGAGATTCAGGGCTTATCATACTGAGCAACAAAGGCTCAGTATGACCAGTGGGGCTGAAACTCCATTACTTTTAAAGACAAAGGGCACAGTTTCACTACTGGTCAACAAAATAAGGAAAAATAATTGGCACGCGTGCACACACACACACATACACACACCAACATGACCAACCACTAGAAGAAGCCAGGCACGTACAGGAATATGATAGGGACATTTTACCAATTGAACCAAGAACGTTAATTAGACAGTTTAATTCTAATAGAAGCTGGAAAATGAAACAGACAGAACAAATCCAAAACGAGGAATCAATGCAGCCAACTGAAGGATGAAAACAGTTCAGGCACAAGTGATCCAAAAACTTTGGGGACAAGCAGTGAATGATTTTTTTTTTTTAGTCTATGTGCATGAGACAGAAAATAGCTTCAAGAACAGAAACATGCAGACTTGCCAACTGTGAGTTTTTGATATATAGAAAAACAATGAATGATTTATAAAGTTGCTAATTTGTGTTACTTAATCTTTGGGAGCTGTTTGTATCTACAATTAAGTGAACCAATAAATGTGTGATATGCCAGCTAGGGAATTATAGACCCCTCTGTTTGAATGACGAACACAGTGCTAGGCATTGGGCTCAATCCATACTTGTTGTCTAGATTCCACACAATGGAGTTTTCCCCTTGGGGAATGGCCAACGCTGCATAACACAGCTGACTCATTTTGTCCCTTCAGACTTTTGGGGGTGGAGGGCAAAGGTGGTGGTTATGGTTCAAACGGTATATTTTCAGACACGGCTGACTCTTCATGGCCCCATCTGATGTTTTCTTGGCATCAAGATACTGAAGTGGTTTGCTGTTTCCTCCTCCAACTCATTTGCAGATAAGGAAACTGAGGCAAACAAGGCTAAGTGACTTGCCCAGGGTTATCAATCCCACATTTCAGCACAGGATCCAAGCACTACTATAATGTCCTCTTCTAGAGACGGAATCTAGAGATCTGCTATTTCTCTTCATGGATGAAATTGTAGCGACTGCATCAAGTCTCAGAACATTGTAGAGCTTCCTAAGTGAGGTCTCTGATCACTCAAAAGGGGTCTAACTATCTCCAAAGAAATGAGAAAATCACATAGTTTCAGAGCAGGAAAGGACCCCAAGGGCCATCAGATCTAACTCCCACTCCTGCAAAAATCTCTGCAACCACACACCCAGCAAGTGGTCACTCAGCTCATGCTGGAAGAACTCCACCAAGAAAACCCACTCCTTCCCTTGGCACTACATTCCCTTTGGGGATGACAGGAAGTTTTGTTTGTTAGGAAGTTTTTTCTTAAGTCAAACCCAAATCTGCTTTTGCAGCTTCCACCCACCATTCCTAGTTTGGCCCTCTGGGACCAAAAATAACACAACTTATCCTTCTTTCATGAAACAGCCTTTTAAATACTTGAAAGTCCCTATCATTTCCTCCATTCTCCCCTAGCTCTCTCTTTTCTAGCCTAAACATTCCCAGGTCCTTCAAATGACCCTCATGGGAGCCTTCGGCATCCTGAGATTTTGTTTTAAGTAGATGAGAAATCCCTCTGACATGCATAGAAGACCATGGCGTACAGTTGGCTATACAACCAACAGAAGCAGTCCATTAGTAGAGAGAGAGAGAGAGAGAGAGAGAGAGAGAGAGAGAGAGAGAAAGAGAGAAAGAGAGAGAGAGAGAAAGAGAGAGAGAGAGAGAAGAGAAACAGGAGATTAGATAGGTAGATAGATACACAGAGACATAATATGCTATAGATAAGGATTATATGTAGATACAGACGAAACAGAATTAGAAAACTAGAGATAGATATAGAAAAGATGATATAGGTATGAATGTAGATTATATATAGATATAGATAAGACAGAAATAGAAATAAAGACGGATGACAGACATGGATATAGACGAGACATAGATGATAGAGAGATGATGTAGATATGAATACAGATTATAGAGAGAGATTACAGAGATGGTGCTAGAGAGATAGAGATGATAGAAAGGCACTGAATATAGATGATGAACTGGGCCCAGAATTGAACAGGAAGAGGAGCACGATCTGGACTGTCTTTGGGAAATTGTACAGTGCTCTTAATGACCTAAAACAAAGGTCTATCTTCTCTTCTCAAAATTCTCCCAGTGATGTTGTGTGGCTGTGAGTCATGGACGCCACAGTCTTTAAAGAATTCAAGTCGGAGAGGCATGAGCAGGCTGCCCAACACCTTTGAAATGAATTACTACTGCCCAGAAGAAGAAGAATAAAGGAAGCTATCAGAGAGATGCATGACTGGGGCGGGAGGGAAAGGTCATGCATGAGCTCAAATCAAGGGGCTATTATTATTATTATCATTATTATTATTATTATTATAACTAGGCTATTATCATAAGGTTTGCAAAGCACTTTGTATGCTCCCCTGGTACACAATGTCAAGACAGTTAAAGAGATCTGAACCCAAGCGTTCCTGACTCCAAGTCCAGAGCCCTATCCACCACACCACACTGCTAAACCATGCTGGTGAGCCCCGACCTAAAACATAACTTTCTTGAATTCTTTGATCTGATCAATAACCAACCTATGACATGCTTGAGGGAGCACCCATATGAGATCACAGATACATAGAACAATCAATCGCCCACCCAAGTCCCACTCTATTTCCTCACGACAGCATGGTGGCGCTCCCGGACCCTGGAAGTCATGAATCTGCTTGCCCTCTCCAGAGTCTCCAGGTTGAGGACAACTTAAGGCTGGGGGACTGTGACAAAACCCTTGCTTCCCTTACTGCTACTTTCCCACCCCCTATCTGGAAAAGCAGCATGGTATGGTATAACGTAAGCATCACCGGACTTGGGGTCAACACAGATCAGGGTTTAAATCTCTGCCCTGACATTTCCAAGCCGTATGACTGTAGATAAATCACTGAACCTCTCTGGGCCTCCATCTCCTCATCTGTAAAATGGAGATGATATATTTAGTACTTATCTTTCAGGCTTGTTGTGGGGATTAAACAAAATAATTGTGCAAAGTGCTTTGCAAGACTTAGAGCATTGTATAATGTCAGCCGTCGTCATCATCATCATCATCATCACCTATCCCAATCTGACCCCAAAGCCTTTGGTTTGATCCGCACTCAGGTCTGATATCTGTCTAAAAACAGTGGCACCATTTCCACATCAGCCTCAGTCTTTACGTCTGGCCAGGCCCCACGTCTTCCACGTGCCTTAGTATCCTCATCTGTAAAATGAAGGAGTTAGATCCAGTGGATTCTTAGGTCCTTTCCAAGTTGAGAAGCATTCATTAAGTGCTTACTATGTGTCAGGTATTGCACTAAGTCTTGGGAATGCAAATACAAACACAAGCTCCCCAAAACAGCCTGCTCTTACATCCTAATGGGATAACACACACACAAGGAGACTTTAAAAATCAGGCCTGGGGCAGATACCCAGTGCAGGGGCGCTATGGAGAAGTCTGGAGTGAAGCCTGGTGAGAAATGAGATGAGTGGCCTGGGGGCCCCTCTCGAATGGGGGTTTTGGAAGGAGGAATCCACTCAGAAGGAGGGGGTGCAAGTACTTTCTGAAGCATGGATTCCAGGACTGGTGATTTTCCATGATGAAGATATTTCTGGGGCATGAGGGAGAAGTCTGGAATGATCTCTATAACAATGATTCAGAGCACAGTTGATCCCAGAACCATTAGGAATTTTCTCCTTACCATTCTCTGGTCGCTGTAGTCCAGACTGTACTCCAACGAGAGTTGGGTTGCAATGGGCTAGCTCTGAGAGCCTGTGGGCTACCTTTGGGAGCTGCAGATCCAGACAAGCTGCCTTGACAAAAAGGGGACTGGGCCCTTCATCAGGCACTGGACAGCAGACCAAATCGATCCAATCCCATGAGCCAAAGCCAACCAAGTTCTCCCACTCCCGGTCTAAGGGCTCCATCCCTAGGTGTCAATTCTAAAAAGGTCCATTTCACTATAAACTAACTGAGAATTTAATGCCTCTGCTTGTGCAAACCAACCACTATAATGCTCAGATAAAGACTGCTATGGGATTGAAAGGAGTCACATGGGGGAGCTTTAGCAGAGTAACACAGGTCTCCAGAGCTCTACAGCTGGGTCCTCAACTAGCCTATTTGAGACCAGGAGTAGTTGTTTCAATGGAGAATGAGGGCCACAATGGCATAATGTATTTGAGACCCAGTGAGTTGGAAATGCTATTTTTTCCTAAGAAAGTTGAATGGTACCACGTGGTACCAAGCTCAATTAACAATTGCTAATTCTAGCCTTACTATCCTTTCCCTGTTTAAAAAAAAAAAGATTTAGCGAAGTCACAGGCTACCCAACGAAAAGTCATTTTTTTTCTGGGAAATGACCCACGTTTTGATTCTGTCCAAGAAACTGGGAAGGACAGTAAGTGCGGTGAAGGGGTTGGCAGGGGGGAGGGGATGCTGTAGGGGAGAGAGAGAGGGAGATCATCCAAAGATTCCAGCAAGGAAAAGAAATCCACAGAAGCCACAAAGATAGAAGAAGGTCTCTGAAGTTCCACTTCAGCTCAGGGCAGAAGGCAGAAGAGTCAGGAAGGTCAAGATGGCAATTTACTTTCCCTGTATCATCATCTGTAAAGACATTCCCAGAGTCTAGCTAGAACAGCTAGGTGGAGCGGTGGATACAGCCTGCAGTCAGGAAGACCTCAATTCAAATCCAGCCTCAGACACTGACAGCTGTGTGACCCTGAGCAAGGGGCCTGGCATCGCCCATCTGCTGCCTCATTTTCCTCATCTGTAAAATGGGGATAATAATACCTACCTCCCAGGATTGTTGTAAGGACCAAGTGAGATGATGTTTGTAAAGAGTTTGGCAAAACTTAAAGCACTATGTAAATACCAGCCACTATCAGCATCATCATTGTTCCCTTGGCCTCAGTTTCTCATCCATAAAATAAGGGAATTGGACTAGATATGGGGTTCCTAAAATCTTGTGTGTGTCCTGTTCCTCTTCGGCAATCTGGTGAAACTTCTGGTTTTAAATGCTAAAATAGAATGCAAACCAATTATATTAAGATAGTTTAAAAAATATCTTCACGTTTACATACCCCAGGTTGATTGTTATACATAGGATAACAAAGGAAATCAATTATACTGAAAGATAGCTATCAAAATGTATTTTTTTAAAAGTTCATGGAGCCCAAGTTAAGAACGCCCAGACTAGAGGGTCCCTAAAGCCCTTTCCAGCTGTAAATTTATGTTTAAATCTAGTTGTTACTCAGAGTTATGTCTAACTCCTCACGACCCCATTTGGGGTTTTCTTGACAAAGATCCTGGAGAGGTTTGCCATTTTCTTCTCCAGCTCATTTTACAGATGAGGAAACTGAGGCAAACAGGGTGAAGTGACTTGCCGAGGTTCACATAGCTAGGAAGTCTGAGGCCACATTTGAACTCAGGTCTTCCTGACTCCAGGCCTGGTACTCTATCCACTGCGCTACCTCACTGTCTCAGTGATTGAGTCTAAGCTCTCTCATTTTACTTGCGAGGAAACCAAGACCACCACAGGCATCTCGCCATCTTCTCTTAGCTAAAGATTCCCAGTTCCTTGATTTTCTTCACATACGTTGTTGTTCTAAACTGTTGAGATCTTTTTGGACCCTGACCTTGGGATTCAGCTTAACTGTCCTCAGCTTTACTACATCTGAATGCCTTCTATGGTTTGACTAAAGGCAGTGGGTACAGTAGGAAAAATGCTAGATTTGGAGTCAGAGGACTGGGGGGAAAAAGACTGAATAAAAAGTGTGGGATAGTGAAGAGTGTGCTAGATTTGGAACCAAAGGACCTGGGTTCAAATCTTGCCTCTGCTACTTACTACCTATATAGTACTCCATTTTCCATTACCTCAATTTTGTATACTTTCTTCCTCCATTAGAGGATAACCTCCTTAAGGGTAGGAACTGGCCTTCTTTTTCTTATTTGTATCCCTAGCACTTGGCACAGTGCCTGGCAATATAAATAAATGCTAAACAAGTATTTATTGAATTGAACTGAACTGTGTGATCTTGGAAAAGTCACTTAATCCCTCTAGGCCCTAATTTTTTTATCTATAAAATAAGGAAGTTGAACTGTGTGTCCAAGGTCTAAATCTGGAATGTTCTCGCCTTATCTCCACCTCCTTGGGTTTCCTGGCTTCCTTCAAGTCTTAGCTAAAATCCCATCTTTTATAAGAACCTTCCCTCTCCATGCTAGTAGTGCCTTTCCTCTGTTGATTATCTCTAATTTATCATAGATGTATAGATAGACAGACAGATATGGATATAGATAGATGTGTGTATGTATGTATACACATATATACATATATATGTGCATATATATGTATATATCCCATTTGTACATTTCATGTTATCTACCCCATTAGACTGCGAGCTTCTTGAGGTCAGGGCAGGGTTTTCCCACAGTCCTTCAAGCCATTTGTCATTTTCCTTTTTTTTGTCAACTTTGCCAACATCAGATTTGTTTAAATTTGCATTCCTCTTACTGGTGATTTAGAACATTTTTTTCATATGGCTAGGATTTCTTCCTCTGAAAACTGCTTATTTATATCCTTTGACCATCAAATGGGGAATAGCTCTTATTCTTACACATTTGAATCTATACACAGACACACACACACGCATATTCAATATCTTAGAAATGAGACCTTTAAAAGAAAACTTTGCTGAAAAGATTTGCTTCTCTTCTAATTTTAGTTGATTTTGTTTGGACAAACTTTCTAATTTCATGTAATTAAAATTGTCCATTTTACTTCTTATGAGCCACTCTATCTCATTTGGTCATGGACTCTTTCCCTATCCATAGATCTAAGGAGCTCACCTTCCAAAAGGCGAGACAATGTGTGGATATAGAAGCACGTGAATGAACAAATGAACAAGCAAGTAAAGTACTTATTAAATGTTTACTATGTGTAAAGCACCATACTAAGAGCTGGGAATACAAATATAATGGCCCTGCTCTCAAGGAGCTCACAGGCCCATTGGTGAGGCGACCCACATGGAAGGTTTCAACTTCAAGTCAGATGGAAAGGTCCCATGGTCCTTAGGGTACCACAGGGGATGCAGACGGTCCTGACTCTTCCTTAATATCATATTAAGTACATACGATGACTTTGACATGATGCTTACTTCCAGTCAGGCCACACACAGACAGGCTGGCAGGCAGTGGTTTAAAAAGATAATTTGCAGAGATCCTTAAGGAGATACCTGTCTATGGACCTCCCTTCAAAATAAGAGCTCCATTTCTCAGTACCTCACGTTCCCTGCTCTGAAGGAGATCTCCAGCGCCCAGCTCCAGGTGAGCCAGAGACAGACTGATGCTCTAGGTATCGCCTTTGGGGCCTCCTTCTACCGGGCTTGAACGACGGCTACTTTTTCTACCCCAAGCTTGTCATCGTTTAAAATGTGGTGCTAGTTAGCGGTAATTATGCAAATGTAAGCCGCCATTTCTAATTCTAAAAGGGAACCCCTTGTAGAATTTTCACATCCAGAAACGTTTAAAATAGCTAGTCCACTGATGTTTTCATTTTATTCAACATGTTTGTGTGGATTTAAATACCGGCTGAGCTGCAACCAAAGTAAGTTAAACATTTACTTTCTATTAAACATCTAAATCAGAAGATTAAAAACCTGCTTTATACGTAACAGAGAGGAACGGTCCAATCAGCACAGCGGCAGCTTAACTGGTACTTAATGCCAAGCAGTGCCGGGGTCGAGAAGGAATCAATTTGGAAAGGGAGGGATTTCTTTAAACTCTTCAAAAAAGGAAAAATGCATTCGAACGAATCTTTTAATTATAATATCTTCCAAAGAACCTACAAAGGCTTTTTTCTTTCCAAACCTAATGCTTTTTTAAAGACAGCTCTTGCCTCTTAATTCCACATGAAATATTCGGTGTGGCATAACTAAGTTTTATTTCATGTTATTTTTAATGGCCTCATAGAAATGGATGAAAACAGCATCTTCCTGCTTTAAAGAAAGATTCCAACAACACCTTCCTCTACGTATGTGGTCTGAGGACAGCAGGTTCCTTGGTTATAACCTAGAATATTAGCTCACTCCCTGTGCCCAGACAGCTTTAGTTCTACATATGCCAGAGTCCAAGACAGGATGGCAGAGTGGGGTCATTGGGCTCTTCCTATGTTTAAACATGATTTAGTGAGAGGTGTGTTGGCCCTGGAATCACAACAGCTAGGTTCAAATCCAAGCTCAGTCGTTTTCTACCTGCGTCCTTGGGCGAATTGCCCCCCTCTTCTGAGCCTCAGTTTCCTCATCTTTAAAATGAAAAGGTCAAACAAGATGGTCTCTAAGGTCCCTTCCGGCTCTAGAACTATGACCCTATGACCTTAGGCAAGTCACATCAGCTCTCTAGATCTCAGTTTCTGAAAACTGGGGATGGGGGGGGGGTAGACTTCCAGCTCTAAATCTATAACCCTACAGAGAGGCACACCTCAGTCACAGAAATACAGAATGCTAGAACTGGAAAAGACCCAGTCCAACTGCCTCATTTTGTGGAAGAGGCAACTGGAGATCAATTAACTCACTCCATCACGGACATGGCTCAAAAATGGCAGCAGGCTGGGGCTTGAACCCAGGTCTCTCAGAGGTCTTTCCTCTAGAACATACTTCATCTCCTACTTTCAAATTAACACTGTCTTCCCAACCATCCAAAGTCCCTTCCCACTCTAACTCTATGATCCCATGAAAGCCTAATGGCTGGAGAGCACAGTGGATAGAGCACTGGCCTTGGACTCAGGAAGATGAGTTCAAATCCCACTCCTGACCCTTACTCCCTATGTGTCCCTGGGCAAGTCACTTAACTGTTAATCTTGTTCAGTCTCAGTTATTTCCTCTGTAAAATGGAGGAAATAATCACAGCATCTACCTCACAAGGTCATAGTGAGGATCAGATGAGATAACAGGTACAAAGAGCCCTGTAAACCCTAAAGGTACCACATAAATATGCTGGCTAGATATTGAGGAAACAAAATCATTGCAGGAAAATGCAGGCCAAGCTGGCCTAGGAACAGAAATGTGGATGTTGAATGATGTTCTATCCGAGTTGAGAGAGACCTAGATGTTACCTGAATTCATCCGCTCATTTATTCACGAAGCATTTATAATTATGTGCCAGATGCTGTGCTAGGCACTGGGAATCTGAAGACCAAAAGAACTTTGTTCCCAAGCCCTTAAGGAGCTTATATCAACAAGGGGAAGCAAAATGCATAAATATTTAAATGCAAAATGCATATAAAGTAAATGGGGGAGCTGGGGGTGGAGGGCACTATTTTTTTAGGGAATTCAAGATAGGATTCCTGAGCAGGAGGCTAATCCTGGAAGGAAGGTAGGGATTCCAAGGCAAAGGGGTGAAGGCAGCACATTCCAAGCATGGGAGACTAGAGACAGAAGGTCATATATTGGAAAACAGTAAGTAAGACAGTTTGGCTGGAAGATTGAGTACATGAGAGGAAGCAATGTAAATTATATTGGAAAGATAGGTTGGAGCCAGATTTTAAAGGGTTTTAAAGGCCAGATAGAGGCATTTGTATTTGATCCAAAGTGAATAGGGAGTGATATGGTCAGAGCTGGGACTTAAGAATAGTAATTTGGCAGCTGTGTAAAGGATGGATTGGGGAAGGGCAAGACTAGAGGCAGGAAGACCAATTAGGAGGTTGTTACAGTAGTCTAGGCAAGAAATGATAAGGGGCATGAGAGTAGAGAGGAGAACGATGCAAGTACTTAGCGACTGATTGCGTATGATGGGTGAGGAAGAAGGAAAAGGCTTGGAAACCCAGGTGCCTGGAAAGGATGATTGTGGTCTCCTTGACAGAATTAGGGGATTGAGGAAGATAGAAGGGCTCATGACAATGATGTACAACGCTCTCCCCCATCCCAAGCTTAGACAACTTATCAATCCCTCCAGCACCTACCTCCCACGCATGGTAGCCCAACCCTTCACACAGTCAACCTGCCCTTTGTTTTTGGTCATCTCATCAATTAGCCGAAAAGCATCCGACTTAAAGAGAGCAAGCTAAAGAACAGATATTATGCAAAATGTTCTATCGGTAGGCTTCTAGACTTTGTCCAAATATGTGACATTTGAAGATCTAGCAAAAGAACAGCATGCCTACCCATACTAACAAGGTTATTAGTGGCAGCCTAGGGGATTTGTACTGGATATACTAGTGTTCTTGGATGCCAGGCTCGAGAGAAATGTCTTCTTATCTAATGAGTGTAACATTTCACATAACCAAGAAAACCATGGAACTTTTCTCAGCTTTCTTTTTTAACTGATGGGGTCCTCTAATGAGAATTGCAGGGCTTTGAAAAACTAACAAGCACCCTGATTCATCTATTTCAGTTTTTAAGGTATTCCGTATTACTTTCTGTTTTGTTCTCAATGAAGACAGTGAAACCTTTACCAAAAAATAAAACAGAATTTATATTTCTCAAAATTGAACAAACAATACCAGAATTAAAATGATTTTTTATCAGAAAACAGCCCTACCTACAACAACAGTATAGGTTTATCTCCATTGATTAATGTTTGAATTTATTTTTTAGTTTTTTATATCCTCATCACCTAAGGTAGTTGGGTAGAATGCTAGGTTTGAAGACCTAGGTCCAAATCTAATGTCTGACCCTGGCTCTGTGACCTTGGGCAGGTTACACATTTAATCCTTATGTACCTTAGTCAACTCCATAGGACTCGGTAACATAGGTTTGGGGAATCCTAGATCCGGAGGTGGAAGGGAATTTAAGGGCTATCTGGTCCAACCGTTTCATTTTACAGGGGAGGAAACTGAGGCCCACTCCAGAGAAATGACCTACTCAAGGTTACACAGTAAATAACAGAAATCTGGGGTCAGGGCTGCCAAGCCCAGAGTCTGTGCTCTTTCTGCTATTGTTCCAAGAAGGCTCTCCAAGCTCTCAACAACTGAATCTGAGGTGGTAAAGACAAGTGCTTGTGCTGAGGAAATCAGAGATCATTCTCCTATCCCAGATCCCCAACTCAGAGCAAAGAAGTCTAGTATTTAGTGGATCCTTAATGTCTGCTGAACTGAGTTGAAAAAATGTCTGATTTTTAAAATAAAAAAAAAACTCAGGACAGAAAAACTCATCAGGCTGGTGTTAGAAATGCAGCAGATTTGTACAAAAAATGTTTTTGTCTTCCATATTTACTTGGAAAAACTGTGAAAAGTTTCATTCCTGTTTTCTGACAAGCTCTGAATATCTAGATAAAGCCTTTGCTTTCTGTTTAAACTTTTCTTCACCTGGACCAATTTTTTTTTTTTACAAACCATGTGAAAATTCTCATTCTAGGAAAGTTACTAAAACAGACTTGTGATGATCCAAGTAATATCTGTACAATTCCAGGTTTAGATTTGATGTCAAGGTTTATTTGAAAACCTAAGACATCATGAAGAAGCTGTGGCCAGACAGAAGTGAACAAAAGTTCTGCAAGTCTTGCAGGGGTGCAGAACCTGCAGCCTCGAGGCCACATGTAGCCATCTAGGTCCTTGGGTGCAGCCTTTTGACTGAGTCCAGGTTTTATAGAACAAATCTTTTTATCACCCCTGTAAGACGGTTAACAAAGAAAGAATACCCTGGCCCCTGATATTCTACCTGATAGAATAGAGCAAGCCTTTGTCCATTCAGGCCCCACTAACGCAGAAGTAGCACTAATTCAATCAGGCTCTAAACTGAGGCTACCCTTGGCACCTGTCTGTCAAAGGTCCCTCCACTGCTGCAAAGGGCAACTGCTTTTATGCTTTTGGGGAGACTCTCTTTGTGAGCTGCTGTGTGAAGAAGCCCATCCCTGCTAGGTGGCCAAACTTCTGATGAGTCTCTCCGAACCTGGCTGGGCTCAATTAAACAATCAACTGATGAATTAGTCAGCAAACATTTATTAAGCTCTTACTACAGGCTAGACAGTGTGCTAGTTATTGGCGATTCAAAGACAAGAATGAAAGGAGGGAGAGAGGGAGGGAAAGACGGAAGGCAGGGAGGATGGCAGGGAGGAAGGCAGGAAACAAGGCAGTCAGGAAGGAAGAAAGGAAGGAAGGAAGGAAGGAAGGAAGGAAGGAAGGAAGGAAGGAAGGAAGGAAGGAAGGAAGGAAGGAAGGAAGAAAAGAAGGAAGGGAGAGAGAGAGGGAGAGAGGAAAAGTAGGAATCTTTGCTTTCAAATAGCTTACATTTTATCAGGGGATAGACTATGTGCATATATAAGATTATTGATAAGACTTGTATATAGAATACAAAATCAATAGCAGGTAGCAATTCCAAGAAGACCTTGTGCTCCAAGTCTTTTCAATTTCATAGAGCATCTCAGAGTCCTGTTCTTTGGCCAAGCCCCCAAGAACCCAGGCTGACCTCCACGCCATGATGAAGAATTAGAACAGGGCTTTAGCAGAGAACCTATGAACTATACTACCTGAGAAAAGAAACTTCCTAATCAAAGCAATAGGGTAAATGAAATAGTGTTGCTGAGTCATTTTTTTCAATCATATCCAACTCTTCCTGACCCCATTTGGAGTTTTCTTGGCAAAGATACTGGGGTGGTTTGCCATTCCCTTCTCCAGCTCATTTTACAGTTGAAGGAACTGAGGCAACTGAGGTCAAATGACTTGCCCAGGGTCACACAGCTAGTAAGTGTCTGAGGCTGGATTTGAACTCAGAAGGATGAGTCTTCTGACTCCAGACCAGGCACTATCCACTGCACCATCTAGCTAGTTAACCTATGAGACCTTAGGCAAGCCACTGCCCCTTCTCTGGGCCTCAGTTTCCTTACTGGCAAAATTAAAGCATTGGACTCCTTTCTAGTTCTAAAACTTATGATCCTATAAGGATCTGTCCAAAAAGCCCTCAATAACTCCACATATATTTACTAAGTAACTAAGGTATACAAGTCACTGTGCTAGGTGCTGGGGATACAAAGGGAAAAAAGAAAACCATTCCTGCCCCCAAGGAGAGTTTATTCTCCTAATGGAACACAACCTATGCAAATAGGTAAAGCATGAGAAAACTGAGGGAAAGAACACTCACAAATGATGGAAGGCTTCATGGAGAAGGTGGCATCTGTACTGAGCCTTTAAGAAATACAGGGGGCAGTGATATACAAGACAAAGATGGTGGCTTTGGCATTAAGAGACCCTGGGTTTAAATCCTGCCTGCTAGAAGGCAAAGTAGTGAACTTTTCCCAATCCCTTCCTTTATAGAGAACAGAAACTGGACTCAGCTCACTCCCCCTTTGCCTCTGCTGCTGGGCCGAGCTTCAATTCCATGGAACAAGATGCTCCTCCCCACTGCCATTACTTCATGGTGTCCCATTCCCTCACCCCTCCCCTTTTCCTGCCTTTTTTTGTACAACTCCCCCTTTAGACTGTAAACTCCTTGAGGGCAGGACCTGTCTTTTATTAATTATATCCCCAGCGCTTAGCACAATGCCTGGCACATAGTAGGCACTTGAAAGATGTTTATTGGATTGTTCTACCTGTTTAACTTTAGGCAAGTTACTAGGCCTCAGTTTCCTCACCTGAAAATGAGGGGGTTGGACTAAATGACCCCATTACCTCTAAAGGCTGTTTCTGTTCTAAATTTATGGCCCTAAGACAAAGATGCACAAAGGCAGGGATGAGGAGGAAGTGCATTTTCCTGGCATGGGGATGGCTTTCGAAAATCCACAGGAGTTTATTGAACAACTAGTAATGTGGTTTGATTAGAATTCAGAGTTCATCAGTCAAGCATTTGTTAAGCACTCTGTGCCACGTGTGTGCTAAACACTAGGAATAGAGACAAAAAAAAAGAAAAAAAACAGTCCTGGCCCTCAAGGAGCTTACATTCTTTTGGGGGTTGGAGGGACAACATGTACATAGATAGATGCAAAAAAAAAAACCCAAGAGTAAACTCAAGGTAATTTCAGGAGAACTTATGAGGAAAGGATTCCTATAGGAGATAGCACTTGAAGCAAGCCTTGAGGGAAGCTAGGGATTATATGCAATTGAGACAAAAATGGAACACGCTGCATACATGGGAGATACAGCCTGTGTGAAGGAATCTGGAGAGGGTTTGTTGTAGATGGAGAACAGCTTGCCAAGATGTAGAGTTCATAAAGAGTAATGGGCAATAGTCTGACAAGGCAGATACAAGCCTTATTGTAAAAGACAGGACTTTGGAGAAAGCTAGAATTTCCAATGGGTGGAAATGGGAAAGGAGAGCAAAATCTAATTAAAGGAAACAGTCCATGCAAAGTCACAAAGAGATCAATGTATTGTATAGGAATAGGGAGTAGAGAATTTTAGCTGGAATGTTAGAGCGCGAAGGGGAGAGGTGTATGATAAGTCTGGAACAGCAGGCTAGAGTCATATGATGGAGGACATTTAATGCCAAATAGATGAGTTGGCATTTAATCTTGGAGGCAAGATTGAACAAGTAAAGCTTCTTAAGCAGGGCAATGTCATGGTCAGATCTGTGCTTTAGGAATAGTAGTTTGGCCCCTGAAAAAGAGTTAAGTAGGGCAGGGGAGAGACTGGAGGTGGAACCTATAACAATTGTCCAAGTGAAAGGCATTGAGAGCCTGGCCTAAGGCAGTGACCATGTAAACAGAGAGGAGATGCTGTGGAGGAACAGTCAACAAAACTCAGATATTGGGGACAGGAGATGTGACAGATGGTAAGAGTAAAAGATGGTTCTGAGCTTTTAAGTCCAGGTAACTAGCAGAATGGTGGCACATTAGACTGCAATGGAAAATGTGAGAAGAGGAAATTTAAGGAATTTAAGAAAAAGCTTCAGAAGAAAAATTACAAATTCTGATTTAAGTGTGTTGTTCAGCATGCCTATGGGACTTCCAGTTGAAAATGTCCAATTGTCAGATGATGATCAGTGACTGGAATTCAGAAGAGAGACAAGGGCTAGATATATAGATCTGGAAGTCACAGAGACCATAGTGAGATCACCAAGACAGAGTATAGACAAAGACAGAGCCCTAGGGGACATCTACACATAAAGAATAGGACATAGATAATGATTCAGCAAAGCTTCCTCTGCCTCCCTCTAAACCCCTGCAATCTGGCCACCAACCGCACTACTCAACTGAAAATACAAGAACTAGTTGAAAGGGAGAGATTAATGAGAAAAAGAAAAAGATTATCGTAGGGCCAATCTGTTGCAGAAGACTAGGTGAGATGGATCAAAGGAAGATGTAGAAAGGTCAGCTTTGATGAGAGGTCTACCAGAACTCCATCAGAGATTGGAGTAAATCAGGAGTGGTAGAAAAGGTGAGCTAAGGATGGTGGCAGGGGTGTTGTTGTGAACCCTCTGCTCACTTGGTGACCTAATTAGCTCCCATGAGTATAATCATCATCTCCATGCAGATTACTCCCAGATCTATATATCTAGCCTCAGTGTCTCTCTTGACCTCCAGTCCTACATGGCCAGTTGCCTTTTGGACATTTCAAACTGAATGGCTAGAAGGGATCTCAAACTCAATATGCCCACAACAAAACTCATTATCTTCCTCCTTTTACCTTTACTACCACCACCACCACCTCCCAGCCCTCCACATCCACTCCTCTTTCCAAATTTCAATGGCACTACCATTCTTCCAGTCACCAAGTCACAACCTAAAAGCCATCCTCTACTCTTCACTCTCATTCACTGCCACTAAAAATCTACGCCCATATTCAATTGGTTTCCAGGTATGGTAGATTCTGTCCTCATCTCTTGCATATGAACCTTCCTTCCCACCCACACAGCCAAGAACCTAGCTCAAAGACTTCACTACCTCTTAACACAGACTATTAATAGCTTCCTCTTTGATCTTCCTACCTGAAGTCTCTTTCCACTCAAGTGATTTTCCTAAAATGTAGATCCACCCACATCATTCTTCTATTCAAGAAAAAAAATCATGTTATCCTACTACCTCTAGCTAGGATATAACATAAGCTGTGCAATTTGGCATTTTAATCTCATCCCACCTTGCCCCTTCCTATTTTTCTATCCTTTATGTGTTATTGCCTTCCATTCACTCTACAATTCAGCCAACCGGCCTTCTGATTATTCCTCCCCCACAACATCCCATCATCAGTGCCTTCACATTTATCGTCTCCCATTGCTAGAATGAACTCAGTCTTGACTTTCACATCCAATTTCCTTCAAGCCTTAGTTCAAGTACCACCCTCAGCATGAGGTGTCCCTGATTAGAATAAGTTCCTTGAGTTGAAGGAGTGACTTATTTCTATCACTGTAGCCTTAGTACTTAGCATGGGACTTGGAATATAGTTAGATGCTTAATGAATGTTTTATTGACTGCTAATGCCCCAGATGACAGAATCAGGAATCCCAGGTTGGTTTTTGTGACACTGCTTTCTCCTGGATCTGCTACCTATCAGACTGCTCCTTTGAAGTCTTCCTTACTGGATCGTCAACGAGGTTATTCACCTCCAAATCATAGGTGTTCCCTAGGGCTCTATCTTGGACTCTCTTCTCTTCTCCCTTCATACTACCTCATGTGATCTCATCTACTCCCATGGATTCAATTATATCTCTATGCAGCCCTAATCCCTCCTCTAACCTCTAACCAGGCAGCTCCAAATGCCTACTAGACATCTCAAACTGACTGGCCTGTAGACATCTTAAACTCAACATGTCCAAAACTGTACTCATTATCATTCCTTCCAAGCCTTCCTGCCCTTCTGGACTTCCCTATTACTGTGGAAGACACTGCTATTGTCCCTGTCTCCCAAAACCTAGGTAGCCTCCTTAACTTCTCAATCTCTCACATTCCCTATTTAATACTCCCAAGGCTTGTCGATTTCACCTCAACAACATCTCTTGATTATGCCCCCTTCTCTCCTCAGATACTGCCACCGCCCTGGTACAGGCTGTCATTACCTACCACAAGTATCTCCCCCCTCCAGTCCATCCACCACTCAGCTGTCAAAGTGATCTTCCTAAAGCCTAGGTCCGGCTATGTCAGCACCTTTCTTAATAAACTTGGCTCCCTATCACTTCTACAGTCAAGTATAAGATTGTGTAGAGTTCAAAGTCCTTCATAACCTACCCCTCTCACTCCCACACAAACATCTATAGTTTATTTATACCTACCACTCCACATACAAGAGGACGCTGGCGTCCTTAGTGGTCCTTGAAAAACATCCCATCTCCTAACTGGACATTATTACTGTCTATCCCCCATAAACTGAATGCTGACTCCTCATCTCTACATCTTGGCTTCCTTCAAGTTCCAGCAAAAATCCCACCTTTTACAAGAAGACTTTCCTGATCCCTCTTAATTCTAGTGCCTCCCTTCAGGTATTTCTAATTTATACTCTATGTACCTTGCTCATGTATAGTTATTTTCATGCTATTTCCCTTAGATTCTGAACTCAAAAGCAGGAACTGTCATTTACCTTTTTTTCTGTATATTCAGCACTTAGCCCAATGCCTGACACTTAGTAGGCACTTAAATGTTTGACTACTGCTAGCTTAATGAGTCAACAAATGGATGTTCCTCAAGGGTCTGTCCTAGGTCTTCTCCCTCTATACTCTCTCCTTAAGTCCCAAGGGTTCAATTATGACCTCTGTGCAGATGACTTTCAAATCAATCAAATAAATTCTCCTCAGCTTAACACAACCTCATCCAGGGCAGGGACACTTTATCTTTGTAGCCCCAGTTCCTTCCATATAATAGGTGCTTCTTACATGTACTAAACTGAAAACTGAATAAATGGAGAAATTGCTAAGTAGAGGCAGTGCATATACACTTTACTGTTTTTAAGTTTATAGTTTTCCTAATATGAAACCAACCCTGCATTTCTAGTATAGATCCTACCTGCTCATAGTATGTAATCTCCTTTTTTTAGCCTCATTGTTAATATTTTATTTTACATGCTTGCCTCAATGTTCATTAGGGATATTGGTCTAGCTTTCTTTTTCTATTTCAGCTCTTACTGTATCCTGACATGTCATGTCCTGATATGGGCACCATATCAATACCAAGACCATCTCTGAGAAATCGAAGGAATTTGGTAAAATTTCTCTCCCCTCCCCCCCCACCCCACTTTTGTTTCTTCTATTTTTGCCAATAGCTTAATAGCAGAATTGTTTGAATGTTTCATAGAATGTTCTTTTTAGTCCACCAGGTCTTGGGTATTTTTCCTTTGGAAATTCATGTGGTCTGTTCAATTTCTTCCTCTGAGACTGCATTGTTTACATTCTCTGTTTCTTGTTCTGTTAATTTGGATATCCTATATTTTGGGGAAAATTCATGTCATTTAAGTTTTTATCAGCATATAGTTGGGCAAAAGTTTCTGATAGTTAATTATAGTTAATTCCTTTCAAAATTTTTGATACTGGCAATCTTCCTAATTAAATTAGCTAATGGTTTACCTATTTTGTTGGGGCTTTTAAAACAAGTTTCTGGTTTTACTTATTAATTCAATGGTTTGTTTACCTCTTTCTTGATTTTCACCATTATATTGGTGTTTAACTGGGGTTTTTAATTTGTTGATTTTCTGGGCTTTTTTAGTTGCATTCCTAAGACATTTATCTGCTCTTTTTCTTAATGAAAGTGTTTAAAGATTAAAAAAAAAAGTTTCCTCTATACATTACACTTTTCAGAAGTTTGATGATGAAAAGAAAGATAAAGGCAAATTATAAAAGTCAGGGGAAATTTTTAATTTTTTTAAAGACAGATGAAATCTGAATGTATTTAATATAAGGAGTAAGAAAATAGTGGTGAAGGAGATAATGACAGTGCAAAGAGTGAGAAAACGGATGGAGAAGAGTCCCCACAGGCTCAAGAGAATGAACAAAAGCAAAAGCGGTAGGGTTAGCTTTACAAAGACAGTAGGGGCAAAAAAGAATGAGATAAAGAGAAAATTGGTTGAAAGTGATCGTGCTAGATGGCCCACCTATGGCGCAAGGTTATTCTGAGGAAATAACTCTGCCGACTGCTATATAAATGAGTTATTAAGACTGTCTTGATCTAACTAAAGTAGGCAATAAGATCATGTGCTAAGAATAGGGAGGGGCCAGTTCAGGAGCTTGAAGAGAATGAAGGTTTAAAAGAGACACTCTGGGAAATGTTAAGACCAAAGCCAACTACAGCTGATTAGAATACTTACAAACAGTATCAGGGGCCAGGATGGGGTTGAAGCACTGTGGACCAAGTTAGCATGGTTCCATGACTTTCTCAAGAAACAGTTAAACGTACCCTACTGCATCAAAAATGTAAGTAGTAGGAGTTTACCGTGTCAGGAATTGATAAGTCAGATATAGTAGAAGGCAAAAGGGGTGAGACTCCAGGCTGATTATGAAACATAACTTGGAATGGCAGACTATGGGGTCAAGGTAGAGTAGTAAGACAACTGAAGACAAAAGCTAAGTGATGGACAGAGAAAATGAAGGGAAAAGAACTAGAGGACATAAGGATGAAGAACAGATTTAGTACGAGGGAATTTAAAAAGCAAAAGGGAAGGAGGCAGTGGTCAGAGAGGCTTTTCAGAATCTGAGATCTTGTCAGTGCCTTTCCAAGTGACGAAAAGGTTTTAGGTGCAGACGTGCAAGTGGGGAGGGATGAAATAAGCATTTAAACAGCACTTACTATGTGCCAAGCACTGTGTAAGGGCTTCACAAAGAGTATCTCATTTGATTCTCACAGGATCAGCTAAAACCAAATGAACTCAGATCCTCCTGACTAGAGGACTGGCACTCTCCCCACTGCACTGCCCAGCTGCCCATTCGGAAGTGGGGGTGAAATGACCCCAACTAAAGAGCTCAAACAAATGTGATTCTGGGGTCTTAGGAGGGCCATCCCACATCAATGTAAAGTTACATAGCAGAGGCTGGGGCAGAAGAAGAGAATTGTGGGCCAGTACAGAAAACTTCATTTAAGAATTATCTACAATCAGCAGCAATCAGAGGCACAGTGGCTAGAGTGCCAGGTCTGGAGTCAGGAAGATCTGAGTTCAAAATCCAGCCTTGTACTAGCTGTGTGACCTTGGGCAAGTCACAACCTTTGTTTGCTTTAGTTTTCCCATCTGTAAAATGAGGATGGTGATAATAGCACCTACCTCCAAAGGTTTTGAGGATCAAATGCACCTGGCACCTAGAAGTACTAAATGTTACTATTATTGACTTTTCACTCATTTCAACAGCTCTTTCCCCCACTGCCCAATCAAGTTATTGAGATTTTACTTATTTTTAGCTTCACTTTTTCATTGTAGTCATGTCTCAATCATTATTATTAAAGGATATATTTATGTGTATATACATATATACACACACAAACATATATAGCATGTATGTATGAATACACACACACACACACACACACACACACACACACACACACACACACACACTAATTTCAACAATGTGACCTAACAGCCAAAAGGAAGCAAACGCAAGCTTAGGATTCATCGAGAGAGATAATGTCCCGGAACAAAAAAGAGATAGCACCGCTATATTCTACCCGAGTCAAATCCTACCTGAAGCATTGTGTCCTGACATGGGCACCATATTCTAAATACACTAATAAGCTGGAAGGCACTCAGAGGAATATGATCAAGATGATGAAGAATCTCAAGAATTTGCTGAACAGACTGAGAATGTCTGACTTGGAGTCTTGGAGAAGGGGCATGAGAACTAGCTTTAAATATCTTTAGGGCTATTATGTAGAAGAGGGATGACAATTACTTGGGGGTGGGGAGGGAGAGGGGTACAAAACTAGAACTAATCTTTGGAAATCAGAGAGGTATTTTAGGCATGACACAAAGAAAACTTCCCAATGGAGTAATTCCCAAGTGGAAAGGGCTGCTTTTGGGAAGTGGTAGGTTATGTTGTGCCTCCCCTTCCATCACTACCACCAAGATGTGGAGCACAGGTTGAACACTCTCTGACCTCTTCTGATATCCTTAGCCCAAACATCCATCTGCATTTCCTGTACTGTTAGGAAGAGGTGTGATGGGGGTAAGGGGGCGGGACACTACACCTAGATTCAACAAACAGGCTTGAAGCCTGGATGACAAGTCACTGAGGTGCCTCAGTTCTCTAACCTGGAAAATGAAGGGGCTGGAGTAGATAATCTCTAAGGTCTCTTCTAACTCTCAACACTATGAGCCAGATGCAGAAGAAAAATGGAGGTTAGAGCTTAACTCTGCAAAGAAAAGCAGGGTGGGAAGCAAACGCTTACCTGTGAGAGATCTTGGAAGAAGGTCTTGGAAGCTTCACAATTAAGCCCTCCAAAGTGATCGTAAAGACATCCACATAATAACAACATAACCATTACCACCTTTGAAGCTGGGCAAAGTTGAAGTAGGACACTTAAAAACACACGTCCTGAGTTGTCATCTCTGGCATAGCTTGGCTTCCATTCCGTTTGCTAACTCATCAATTCTCTCAACCAAGATTTTCCTCGGTCTCATCAAATACAGTGTTTCAGGTTTCACTCTAGACCAGTAAGAAAGATCGATATGAGGCCTTTACCTGGTAGGCCTCAAGATGGCTGTACCTTAATGAAGAAGCTAAGTGGGTATAAAAAACTTTGAGGGCCTTCAAATTGAGACCACTATGCAAGTAAAAGAATGTAAAACTGTAAGTGGGCATAAACCAACCGCCATATAACTTTACAAAACCAACCTAAAAGAAAAGCCGACTATCAAAAAGAACCAATTATAAAAGAGAAACTCTTTAAAAGAGCTATCTGAAGGGTAATAGGGGAGAGTGCCTTTCTTACTGATGCTATGTATGTGCCACCAGAGGGCACTAATTCATGTAATAGCTCTTAAAACCTTATTTCATGCATTTTAAACTGCGGTAACAGGGAATCAAAAATAGATTTGAAAGCATTAAGGTCTTGAATATATAATTTTGACAATCGTTTTGAAGCACTGGCAAAACTTTCCATACAAGTTTCTCACCCAGTAACCTTAAAAGTAAACAAGTGTTTGCAACAAGAATAACCACCATAATCAAATCTTCCAACATGAAATAGGTACATTTGAAACAAAGTTAAATACCAAAAAAAAAAAAAAACCCAAGTTGGTTTCTGATAATAGTTTATTCACAAAGTATTTTGCTTTATTTTAGATTTTAAAACATCTGTTTAGATATCTATAGGGGCATTTTTATACATATAGCCATACACACACCTAAGCATGAAAGACATAAGAACTAGGACCCAGATATAAATATCTTATTTCAATTCCTCCTTTGCTTACAAAAGAGCTATCCTTCCATGAATTCTAAGTGATCGTTCCTTAATTACTTAGTGTAATTACAGTGGAACCAGTTCCTAATTCTTATATACATACTGCAAATGGAGGAGGAGGGTAGAGAGGGCTGACTGAGCTGACTTGTGACATCTCCCAATTGTCCTATTAACTATATTCCTTCTAACAAAGTTCTACTTTAATGACATTTTCAACCTCCACTTTCTTCAACAGCATCAGGTATATTATTCTGGGTCTGAGGCTGCTATTGATAACTTATTGCCCAAAACCCAATCTGAGAGTTTTCTTCCATTTGGTATTTTCTCGTTAGTACTGATTCCAGCGTCATGCTTTCTAAACACAGAAGGGGAAAAGAACAGTAAAAAACAAATTCATGCCATAGAGAATCCTCATTGTGTTCTGCTGTGTGGAAATTCTTTTTGTGATGTGTAAGTTCAGAATAAAAAACAATTTTTAAAGTGGCAGGGCAGGAGGATTGTGTTCCCCAGTCTTTATGGCATAGGGAAATCACAGGTTTGCTTCTCAGACCTTCTGTGCAACTTCTTGCGGTATATGGTTTGTGATGCCCAGAAATGCAAGTTATTTTTACCCATTAAAGAAAATGTGAACATATTTGGAAATTTTTTTTTCTGGTTTTCATCAACTCATTTAGTACACAGCAAAGAAGTGGCCTTCGTGCAAAAATGAAAACTTAGTAATAAATAGTTATTAAAGAGATAACAAGTTGATGGTCTTCAAGCTCCTTTTCTTAATGCTACATACCATCCTGCCCTGAGCTATGGAAGAACAGCTCACATCATAGGCAATGGGCTATCACTGTTCTTTTATGTTAGGAAAAAAAAACAGGCACTTCAAATGTCTTTAAAAATCCCACTGGTATTCCTAGACATATCAATACACATACAGTACAGGCCTGAAATAATTATGCAGGTAACTTGAACTCAAAGCAGTTTCACCTGAAACATCGGCACTCTGAACATCAGTGTTTTGCTTGATTTATCTAGATAACTGCCCCAAACCTCCTATCTTCACTAGCGTGGCCCTGATCTCTGCGGGAATTTTGTGAACAAATCCCAGTCACTTGATATTAAATTTAAAAACTAAACTATTCCAGAGACATGGCTCACATTTCTCTCACGTCTGCTTTTATCTCTAGTGAAATGGCTGTTTTTTATAGACATGATAAAGTGTCAGTCACTTCAAGAGACAGGGATATCATAACACCGAATAAGTTTGCACTTCATAATTCCAAAGTCCTGCTAAACCCTGGCATCCCTTACCACCCCTGGTCCAACCAGGGGATTCCAGGCCACCCCCACCCCCAATCACCTGCTGACCACTTCAGACACCCTGAGGATTTTAACGCTTATACAAACTTCTTCACTATTTTATCACATGTTTGCTTGAGGTGCCACACATAAAGAACAAAGGAGAAGAGGGGAAATGTGGGAAAGAACGAAACATGGGTGACCTAATTAAGACTTAAATTTGCTACATGAGTGTGGCTCAAGAGATTTTCTTTATATCAATTTGAAAGGAAAGGGGTGGGAGGGTCATTCAGGCCTATTTCTTTCTTGACAAAATTTGGTTTAAGTCCATTTAGCTTTTTGAGTATTAGTAATTCACTAATAGAATTGTCTTGAGCCAGACACAGAGCTGGCAGGACTGTGAAGATCTCCCCACAAGCCCTGCCAACTTCAATCCCAATGTGCCACCCCCTCACTACTTACTCCAGCTCTGTTCATGCTGAAACCGTGAACAGTTGTGTGATAATAGCCTAAAATAAATAAATGTAAAATAGGTCAAGACTATCATATCTATTTCTGTTTGTAACTGAAGAAAATTTGCCCCATTTCCAGAGGCAGAAAGAGTCAGGGACATTTGAACCTCAAAGTTAACTATAAGAACAGAGAGCAAAAAATTGGCTTTAGTCCCCTCTTTGCCCTCTCTTTCCCACCCAGAATTTTAAGTTAAAATTGAGTTTTGTCATTCATTCTTTTTCCAACTTAGAAGAAGTGCTTTCACATTTGTGTTGGTAAGCAAAATGGGCTCCTTAGCACTTAGTTCAACAAGTGCCCTGGAAGGGTTTGGCTTTTGTTTGCTTTGAGTAATTCAGTGTATTGCATTGGATCTTACTAAGTGCTAAGCCCCAGGCCCAAACCCCTATTAGGTGTAAAACCTATGTGGGTGTGGATTGGCAACTAAGGTGGGGCCCAAGGTGGGGCTAACTCCAGGAAGGACCAAGTTTACATGTCTGGGACAACAGAGGCTTTTAGACTATGTGGGTTTAAGTCACCTCTTTGTGCCGATTCTGGGTCACGTGGGTGAGTCGCATGTGTGACTCACCCCTGATGCTGAAAAAGATATAAAACTAGGGCTTGGCTTCCTCTTCCTTGGAGCTCTTTGCCACAGCAGTGGTGGCATGCGTGACTCTGGGCCAGCCCTTGTTCTGAGCCCCCCCGGGCTGAACCTAGAGGTTGGCAACTATGAATCTGTATTGGGTCTGTCTGCTGATGTTTGTACTTTGTAATTTGCTCTGAAGTTCAGGGTGCTGGTCTCTTCCCCTAAACTAAGTGAATGATATTTGTATGCTGAATTAAAGTAAGCTTGTCAACCCCTTCACCTTGCTTTCCTTAGTTAAGCAGATCAAAAGAACCTGTGCCGCTGGCAGCTTGGTGGGTGGATCTCATACCCCCACAGAAACTGCTAGCTGGATTGTTAAAACAACATTGCTTTCAATATAATTTTTAGTTATTGGTTTATGAGAGGCCACAAATGTGTTAAAAGAATAAAAATGTTAAAGAATTAAACTGGAAAAAATCTACGTTTGAAGGAAACCAAGGCACAGATTCAATGAGTATTAATTTTGGAAAGATTTTTACTTACTGTGCATATTCAGTAAACGACTTAAGTTTTTGTTTTGTTTTCTCTAACCCAGGGTCCCGGGAGAGTCATTATGGGCAATCATCTCTCTAATTCAGATTAACGTTTCTAAGTACACGTTGATATAATAGAGCACAATGCCTGCAGACGCTCCCCTGCTATGGCCCATTAGCCGAGGCAGGGGACTAGCAAGTGGACTTCCTGGGTCTAATTCCTAGCTCTGCAACTGTTAGCTTCCCAGGACTTGACTCTCCTGTATTCTAGAAGTACAAATGTAAAGAAAATTCTAGGAGGTTCAATTAATAATAACTTAGAGAACATACTGTTATCCTACATCTAGTGTGTAACAGACTTCTAATATGCTACATGTTACTTACAGTAAATAGAAATAAAATTTGTATTAATGCTAAGTAACTAAATCAGGTATCTATACCAAACTTAGTGTCAGTCACCTCTCCACAGAGGATGAGGGGTAGGGGGGGAATCTCAGGAAGCACTCTTAAGCTTGGTTTCGGGGACAGTGGTTTTTGATGACTTTAATTTGATACGGGGGGGGGGGGGGGGGGGGGGGGGGGGGCGGAGAAGGTGCCTGTGTATGAAGTGAACATTTCCAAATGATTTTGAAAAATTTTATCTAGTCTGGCTTAGGAAAGATCCTCACCACTCTAATAACAGAGAAGGTCATTCACAACTCAAATGGACTCCTGAAAAGACTGTTTTCATTCATGTGTCCAGTGTTCATAAGGCTGATATTTCTAACAATACCAGCATCAGATAATGAAACAGGCCTTTAGAATAGAAAACTGGGCTTTGTGTTTAAATGTATAGATGAAAAAAACTACAGGTTCAGTTGAGGAAAAGTCCCCTAAATGCATGCAGTATAGTTCCCTAGGAGTTATTCGAAAACTGTTTAATCAATTAAGGAATAGGAACAACAAATGGAAGATTTTGAAGCTATTAAATGAAAATCAAACTTTCATTAAAAAAAAAAAGTGAAGGTCTCTGTAGGAATCAGACAGCAGCTTCTGACTTGTAATCCATCCTGCTCTGCACATCTGCTTTCTGCTACCAACATTTTAACACCTGTATAAACAAAAACACGGTTTATGCTCTTTCTCAAAAAGCAAACAACAACAACAACAAAAAAAACAACCCAGTTACTGAATTTTACATTTTCTATGTGGAAGCTGATTGAGAACACGGCACCAACTTCCCTTTTCCTAACCTAGACACCTGGACCCTACAACAGCAGGCCATTTCACCAACTATTTTATCAGCAGGGGCAGATTTAGACTACCCCAGGGAAAAGATAATAGCCCAAGTCCTTATTTCATTTCACTGAGGGGCCTCTGCTTACTGGGGCACCAAGAAGAGGCACAAGCTACCAGACTCTTCTAGCAAGTCTGTTGTGTCCATGTTCCTCTAGCCATGCTTGTTTAAAGTGGGATAATTAACTTTATCTTAAAAAAAAAAAGAATAAATTAACATTTTTAACATTAATTCTTATTTTGGCGGGGGAGATTTATAGTAAGAAAAATGAAGCAGGCTAAAACTGGAATACTCTTCTAATTCCTTTTTAAGCTACACTAAATAGAAATTTGAATTCAATACTTTTAATAAACATCCATTAAACACATACTATGTGCCAGAGAATACAAAAGATTTTTTTTTAATATTTTCTCCCCTCAAGGATCTTACATTTTACTGGTGATTTAAGATTAACCACAAATTCCAAAGGAAGATTACATATCATTTTTATTATCAATACTAAGAAGGTAAAACATTCTATTTTTGATATACACTACACATGCAGAGTTAAGAGTCACACGTACAACTCGATTATAAAACTGCTCTTCTGCTAGGATGCTTTTCGGTCCATTTGTCAAAAAGATTTATGTGTAAAGGGTGACTTTCTAAGCCTAACTTCATTAAGGGGGAAAAAACTCTCAAAACAAATTGCAATAAAGCTATTAATGTCATTTTAATTTCTTGCTTAATTTCCAGTTTGTGTTACTCATACGCTTCCCATCAGATGAAAACATTTTAATTAGAATGAAGTGAGCTTAAGAAAACTTCTCTAATGAGTAAGCTTTCTTTATTATTAAATTTTGTTTACTGGGTTTCATATGAATACAATGGTGCAAAAAAAGCAAAGCATTATATTTAAGCAGAATACTACAGTTAAAACACAGGCTCTCAGTGGTGAACGATTAAAATTTTGGTGCTCACACACACAGCTGATTTATTTCTCCAGTCAGACCAGGCATTCCTCATAACACCAGCTAATCCAAAATGAACAGCTAATTGCTCCATCTACATGGGAATAATACAGAAAATGATCACAAACCTGTTTAAATGGGCTCTTGCTAGATGACAGTACACACTTTGTGGGGAGGAGGGATGCTAAAATGAATTTAAAGTTAATGTGAATTTTACTGGGGTACAAAATCAGAAGCTTAAAACAACTTTTTTAAAAAATTCATGAATATACTCACATTTAAGAAAAATAGTCTTAGAAGGGTAGAAAAACCTGGTCACTTAGAGCTCAACTTAGCAGCCCTTATTATCACTATAAAAAATAGTATTTGTGCTGACTGAAGTTTCCATGTTCACCTTTAAAAATATTTTACTTTTTTCCTGGAATGGTGGCTAAAAAAGCTTTTCCCAGTTCATTAGTTTTATGATTCTTTAAATACATGGTGTGAATAGAAGCCCAAAGAAACACCAATTTAAACACAACATATGACCTAATGCAGACCTCAGCTCCCCAGTTTAAAGGTGTGCATCCTTCTTAAGCTACTAATATATGCCACAGCTTTATATCACTAAACTTGGGTTTCCAGGCTGGATTCAAACGAAAGAAGCAATAGACACTTCAGTTATGGGATTGGATGGACCCTGGAAACAGTCTGGTAGATAGCAAAAAGGTTAAGTATGATAGAGAGATATACCTTACTCACACAGGCACACCAGTATCTTTGCTGTTTCTACATTAGTGAAACCAGCAGACAGAATCCACTGTCCCTCAAATACAAACCTTAATTAGGCTGAAGGCCCACCGTTGTCAAACTAAAAACATTCAGGGGAGAAGGGCTGGCATGCCTGAAAGGTTCCTTTTAAGACTGCCTCCTTGCTTGAACATATAGTGCACATATAGTGGCTGGTCAAACTGATTGACCAAGAGGGCTTGTCAAGGACACCCTGGGGTTCCTGTAATAAAGAAATGGGTTCTCCTGGGCCAAGTGATCCTCAATGAATGGCAACAAAATGTAATTGTTAGATGCTACGGATACAAAGGGAAAATGAAAACTAGTTTTTGCCCTCAAGGAGCTTACATTCACACAGGGACCCAGCACTTAGAGATAAATATAACATATAATGTATGGAAGGAGAGAACAGTGAATAACTAGAGAGACCAGAAAAAACTTCCTCCTAGGTAGTCATTACCCAGAATCACTAAACTTCCAAAGTTCATTTTAAAATTACCTAAAAACCTTTTTGAAGTGGCTATGGGACAGCAAGGCACCCTTGCCTGGATGATTTCGAAGGGCTGAGCCCTGACCAGGTGAGGGGCAAGTCCACGTTCAAAAGGAACTGCAGAGAACAAAGATCAGTATGTGAACCTAGAGAGAACGAGGGAAAAAGAGGATTTTCCCTGAAACTGCGTAAGATACAAATCTAGAACACCAGTTGCCCTTGAAGACCTTTTACCCACTCATGGAGAAATTACTTTAGGACTCTTAGTCATAAATATACAAACTTCTATAAGGACCGTGAACACTTAGGTTCTATGTGCACTTTCATTTCTCTTATAAATAAACCTGGTTTTCATATAAGTCTTGTAACATTGTGATTGACTGTTGACAAAACACATTATTCTTTATTACTTTTTATCAATTATGTTGCCTACAATTTAAGGGGGAAATCTCTTGGAATTCCAGATCAACATTTATATTCAAACCTAACACCATCAGACTGCTAACAGAAATTAAACAATGACTGTGTATACAAAGTCCCACTCAAATGTAACAATATGGGAGGTAGAGCCAAGATGGTCTTGTAAAGGCAGGGACTAGCCTGAGCTCTTACTCAAACCCTTCCAAATACCTTTTAATAATGACCCTAAACAAATTCTAGAGCAGCAAAACCCACAAAAAGACGAAGTGAAACAATTTTCCAGTCCAGACAATTTGGAAGGTAGGGCAAGAAAGGTCTGTTGCACCAGGAAAGGGGCATAGTCTAGTGCAGGCCATGCTAACACAAACCCAGCCCTGGCAAACCATGAGTAGGCCTTGGGGCGACTGAATCAGTAGTAGTTTCCAGACCTCTCAACCCACCAATGGTAAGGGGATCAGACAATGGGTCAGAATGATATTTACATGGGTCCCTTTGCTGGCACCAGGGCATGGACTCTGTTGCATTGTCTATACTACGATCTGGGTTGTAGTCCTGGGTCTTAGTCCCAGGGTGAAAGGAACTACTATAGCAGAACTTGTAGCCACAGGGGAGCAGGAACCCTGGTCACAATTCCAGGGTGGAAAAGGATACTTGTGGTCACTCACAAATCAGTGCACAGTACAAAAGAGTAGTAAACACACCTATCCCTAGACCATACCACCTTGGAACAGCCAAAAACTTACATGTCCCCAGAACTACTTCTAAAAATAGCTGCACAAAAAAACCTGAAGCTTGGAGCAGGGTCCCCTCTATTTGAGAAGCAGAGCCCCAATTTAGCATAGAGTTAAAAGTCAAGAAATAGGCCAGAAAAATGAGCAAACAAAAGAAAAAATTCTGACCACAGAAAGTTACTATGGTGACAAGATCAAAACACGCACTCCGAAGAAAACAACGAAGTCAAAATTCCTGCATCCAAAGCCTCAAAGAAAAATATGAACTCATCACAGGCCACAGAAGAGCTCAAGAAGGATTTTTAAAATCAAGTAAGAGAGGTGGAAGGAAAAATGGGAAGAGAAATGAGAATGATGCAAGAGAAATCACAAAAAAAAAAATCAACAGCTTGATAAAGAAAGCACAAAAAAATACTTAAGAAAATAAAACCTTAAAAAACAGAACAAGCCAAATGGTTAAAAAAAAATGGCACAAAAATCCAATGAATAGAAGAATGCCTTCAAAAGCAGAATTGCCTAATGGAAAAAGATATACGAAAATTCACTGAAGAAAAGAACTTCTTAAAAAGTAGAATCAGCCAAATGGAAGAGGAGGTAACAAAAGTTCACTGAAGAAAATAATTCCTTAAAAGTCACAGTTGAGTGAGTGGAAGCTAACAAATCAAGAAACAATCAAACAAAATCCAAAGAATGAAAAAAAAAAAAACAGAAGAAAATGTGAAATATCTCATTGGAAAAACAATTGACCTGGATTAGCCTGGAAAACTGATCCAGGAGAGATAATTTTAAAATTATTAGACTGCCTGAAAACCACGATTTAAGAAAAAAAGCCTAGACATCATCCTCCAAGAAATTATCAAGGAAAACTTACCTGATATTCTAGAATCAGAGAGTAAAAAAGAAATTGAAAGAATGCACCAATCACCTCCTGAAAGAGATCTCAAAATGAAAACTCCCAGGAACTTACAAATTCCCAGACAAAGGAGAAAATACCGCAAGCAGCAAAAAGAAGAAACAATTCAAATATCATGGAGTCACAGTCAGGATTACACATGATTTAGCAACTTCTACATTAAAGGATAAGAGAGCTTAGAATATGATGCTCCAGAGGGCAAAAGAGCTAGGATTTCAACCAAGAATCATCTTCCCAGCAAACTAAGTATAATCCTTCAAGGGGGAAAAAAAAAATGGGCATGCAATGAAATAGAGGACTTTCAAGCATTCCTGAAGAAAAGACCTGAGCTAAATAGAAAATGTTACTTTTGAAGGGGGCGGAGCCAAGATGGCGGCTGGAAAGCAGGGACTAGTGTGAGCTCCCGGCCAAGCCTCTCCAAAAACCTATAAAAAATGGCTCTGAACCAATTCTAGAACTGCAGAACCCACAAAATAGCAGTGGGAAGCAGGGCTCCAGCCCAGGACAGTATGGATGGTTGCTGGGTGAGGTCTTTCGCACACAGAGTTGAGTGCAGAGCAGAGCCCAGCCTGGGCCGCGCGGACCAACCAGACCAGGAGCCAGGCGGAGCGGGCCCTAGTGCCCTAAATCAGTGAGCTGTGGCAGCTGCTAGACTTTTCAACCCACAAACACCAAAGACGACAGAGAAGAACTGCAGAACCCACAAAATAGCAGAGGGAAGCAGGGCTCTAGCCCAGGACAACCTGGATGGTCTCTGGGTAAGGTCTATCCCACACAGAGCTGGGAGCACAGCAGAGCCCAGCGTGGGCGGCGCGGACCAACCAGACCTGGAGCCAGGCATAGCATGCCCTAGCGCCCTGAATCAGTGAGCTGCAACAGTTACCAGACTTCTCAACCCACAAACACCAAAGACAACAGAGTACGTTAGTAGGAAAAGTTGCTGCGGATAGAGTGAAAGAAGGAATTCTCAGTTCAGCCACTGCTCCGGGGGCAGCAGAGGTGAGGCAGCTACAAAACTACAGCTGCAGTTGCTTCTGGCCCCAGGCTCACCTGGTGAGAGGAATCAAGTGGTGGATCAGAGCAGAAGTGAAGAGCCTGCTGAAGATCTAAGTCCAGTCCAGGTTGGGGGTTCTTGGGGAAGGAAAAGTGCTGGTGTGGCAGAGCTGGCACAACCCCCCAAGCTTGGAACACAGTTCTCTTTACTCTACAAGCAGTCATACCCCGCTGAAAA
>CM053622.1:803722656-803762073 GCA_028646595.1 Phalanger gymnotis | reverse complement strand
AAAAGGGACAGGGTCAAGGGAGAAAATTCAATAAAGGGGGATAGGTTAGGAAGGAGCAAAATATAGTTAGTCTTTCACAACATGAGTATTGTGGAAGGGTTATACATAATGATATGCATGTGGCTTATATTGAATTGCTTGCCTTCTTAGGGAGGGTGGGTGGGAAGGGAAGAGGGAAGAGAATTTGGAACTCAAAGTTTTAAAAACATATGTTCAAAAAAAAAGTTTTTGCATGCAACTAGAAAATAAGATACACAGACAACGGGTTGTAGAAATTTATCCTGCCCTACAAGAAAGGAAGGGAAAAGGGGATGGGAGGGGAGTGGGGTGACAGAAGGGAGCGCTGACTAGGGAACAGGGCAACCAGAATATATGCCATCTTGGAGTGGGGGGGAGGGAAGAAATGGGGAGAAAATTTGTAATTCAAACTCTTGTGAAAATCAATGCTGAAAACTAAATATATTAAATAATAAAAAAAAGAAAATGTTACTTTCAAATACTAGATGCAAAAGATGCATAAAAAAGGAACCAGGAAAGAAGAATCATAAAGGATTTTATAATTAAGTTGTTTATATTCCTACATGGAAAAACGATATTTATAACTCCTAAAAATTTTCTCATTACTAAGATAGGTAGGAGTATACATAGACAGAAAGCAGAGGTATGAGTTAAATATGATGGAATGATTATCTAAAAAAATAAAATACAGGGATGAGAAAGAAGAACGCACTGGGAGAAAGGGAAAGTGGGAGGTAGAATGGAATAAATTAACTGACATAAAAGAGATTTGAAAGAGATTTTACAATGGAAGGAGAAACAGAGATAGGAGCATATGAATCTTACTCTCATGGGAATTGGCTCAAAGAGGGAATAATATACACATTCAGTTGGGTGTAGAAATCTATCTTGCATACAGGAATGTAGGAAAGGAAAGAGATAAGTGGAAGAGGGGTGATAGAGGGGTAGGGCAGTTTGGGGGAGGTAAAAATCAGAAGCAAAATATTTTTGAGAATGGACAGGATAAAAGGAGAGAGAGTAGAATAAATAGGGGAAATAGGATATATGGAAATACATAGTTAGTAGTCACTACTGTAGAAAAAAATTTACAGTGAGTTTCTCTGATAAAGACTTCATTTCTCAAACATATAGAAAACTGAGTCAAATTTACAGAAATAAGAGTCATTCCTCAACTGATAAATGATGTAAACAGGCAGTTTTCAGACAAAGTAATCAAAGCTATCTATACTCATATGAAAAAATGCTCTAAATGCCCATTGATCAGAGAAATGCAAATTAAAACAGCTCTGAGCTACTACCTCATACCTGTCAGACGGGCTAATATGATAGAAAAGGAAAATGAACAAATGTTGGAGGTGGTGTGGGAAAATTAAATTACTAATGTACTACTGGCTAAATTGTATACTGATTCAACCATCCTGGAGAGCAATCTGGAACTAAGGGCTATAAAACCATGCATACCCTTTGACCATGAGATACCACTACTAGGTCTGTATCCCAAAGAGACCATTAAAAAAAGGGAAAAGGACTCACATGTATAAAAATATGTATAGCAGCTCTTTTAGTGGTGGCAAAGAGCTGGAAAATGAGGGGATGCCCGTCAAATGGGGAATGGCTGAACAAGTTGTTGTGTGTGATTATGATGGAATACTATTGCGCTTTAAAAAATGATGAGCAGGATGCTCTCAGAAAGACATGGAAAGACTTACCTGAACTGATGCACAGTGAAATGAGCAGAACCAGAACATTGTACACAGTAACAGCAATACTGTATGATGATCTACCATGAATAACTTAGCTATTCTCAACAATACAATGATGCAAGACCGTTTTAAAAGACCTGTGATGAGAAATGCCGAGTCCAGAGAGAGAAGTGGTGAAGCCTGAATGCAGACAAAGATACTTTTTCTTTACTTTATCTTTCTTGGCGTTATTTTGTCTGTTTTCTTTCATAAAACTTACATGGAAATGTGTTTTACCTGACTACACATGTATAACCTATGCCAAATTGCTTGCTTTCTCAATGGGGGGAAGGGGAGGAGAGGAGAAAATCTGGAACTCAAAATTTGAAGAAAAAAAGAATATTAAAATTGTTTTTACATATAATTGGGAAAAATAAAATATTAAATAAGTGTTTTTAAATTTAACAATATCAGATATCCAACAGCCTTTGACCAAAGAGACTTTTAAAATCTTTATCCTACAAGTTTACTATTTTCTGGAGACATCTTAAAAGACTCTTTACTGAACTCAGCTTAACTTAGAACTTACCTGTTCTAATGGTCAGAGCCCAGCACCAAGGGTTCTAAGTCTTTCCTAAGCCAGAAGATAAAATGTTTTCATCTATTTAGCTACTGTACAAGTTGCGCTCCTAATTCCCTTCCATTTGGCACTATCCCTTTGCAGACTTCTCTTGGTTTTTCTTCCATCCTGACCCCCAAATTTTGATTTAACATTATCACCAGTGTAAATAGAAGTGTGTTTATCTTCTGTAATCAGACGATGACACTGTCCTAAAGATGAAAATAATTATGCTTCCCAACATGAAAACAAAATAAATGTAATTTCTTCTTAGGACAATTTTAAAACCCTGGCCTCTTTTAACATAAATGCATTGAGTTAGACTGCATTTATTGAGCTTCTGCATAAAAGCAGACACTGTTCTCCTGGTATCCTGAGTTAAAACATTTCACTTTGTAATAAGAAATGACCTAACTCCAAGAGGGCTGTATCCAAATGAAGATAAGATGAAAGCATCCAAATAGCCGAAACACACTGTTTTAAACCATTGTTGTGGGCCTCACTTTTGAAAACTATTGCACTGAAAACATAAAAATAGCCCACACAGACAAATGCATGGTTGAATGGAAGGATAAGAAATTGGGAGGAAAATCCCAAGAGGTCAAGGTGAACAGCATTGGACACCACAGAGAAGATCCATAGTTATTACTCCAGCTAATACCCCAGGCTGCTATTGTTTTCCGCTCATGGTGGTAGAACTGGAATGAAAGGCTCTTATTCATGGTGAGGTCACCTGATTATTCCTAAGAAAGGACATTATAAGATTTAAGATGAGAATCCTTTATTTCTTTATGTTTTTTTTTTCTATCTCATGCCTGTAATACTTAAAGCTAAGGTGTCAAGATACACCGAGTCCTCAGCCACAGTTAAGGGATACATAAGTCACATCTTAATTTTGAATGCTAGAGTGGCGAGATCTGGAAATCCAGGCTGTGGTAGTGTAATCCAATACTGTACTTAGCTGATGCTCCTAAATAGTACTTTGTCGGCTCTTGTGATCTAACACAAAATGACATGTTTTAGCTTTCATTAGTTCACAGGACTTCTATGCCCAATAAACTATACTGGTTCACCCAAAGAACTGGATCAGAATTTGATTATGGGCAGTCACATGCCTCACGTGGTACCCTCACCAAAAACCATGTCCATTAGGGAAAGCTAACAGAATCAAGGCCACGTATGAGGAAAAGCCCATCTACTACAGTCATGTCATTTTATATTAAATGTTATGAATGTATATATGCATAAACATATGAATATACTTTCCCATTCTTAGTTATCCATGCTGATAGAAACAAGGAAAAGACAAACCAGACAAAAGAAATGCACAAAAAAAAAATTAATTTGCAAAAATAGTTTCAACCTCCTCTTCCACCAACCCTTTGAACAATACTGCTAATAAATGGCTGGGGCAAGAGGCGTGGGTGTGGCTTTGGCTTCCGGTCTATCCTCAGAAGGAAACCAAGAGGGATTGGGGGGATGGGGAGGAGAGTGAGGAAAGGGATAACCAGCTCAGGCAATGGTTGTACATAATATGTATGCTTTTATTAAAAGGACTACTGCATAGTACATTTCTGAACATATTCAGAGATTTCCACGAAAGGTTGGTGGTCAGGTCTACATCCTAAGATTCTTAGATGTGCCATATAGATGCAGTGTAACTTCCCAGAGAAACAACAGTAATCACAAGCAAGAACATGTAACGCTAGCTGTTAGTCCTGATCGTGCAACAACTCTGCTCTTATCACTTCTGTGTCATCTCCTCAGGAGTGTCTGTTCGCTTGGCCGGGATGGATACTTGCATTCATAAAATCATTTTGGACATTTTAAGCGGTCTGTCTTCTGTACCTATCTCCTTTGTATCTTAAGGGCCACAGAAAGCATCCGTTACATTCAGAAATGATGTGTGGAGCAGGCTCTACTCAATGCCTGGACCTGAAAAACATGTCAAAGGCTTCGTGAAAAGCCTTCCCAACTGCATAGAGTGATATTAAAATAGGGTCTTTTGCAAATTTCAGTGATCTTTTCTCCCTAAATTTTTTTTATGTTTTTCCCCCTTTGTTTAAATATCTGTAGCTTCCGCTCTGAGATGGGAGGTGTGATCTAACATCTATAATTCAGGACTTAATATGAGAGTCCTGTCTCCAAACCACAATATAACTGTGTATTTATTAAACCCTATGCCTTCTCAACCTTCCTTGTTTCCTTGGTATTTTTAGGTGACCCTGGTTCCCCAAGGAACAAAACTTGGTTGCTAGTTTCCATGTTGGTATAAAGTGTTTTCAAAGAGAAAGTTTTTCCTAAAATAACAAAGAGGGACAAAACGTAGAACCATAAAGGCTATGAGCAGAGAAAAAGAGCAGATAAGAGGAAGAGAAGGAAGGAGGAGAGTGCCAAGAGAAGTAAGCAGGCATGAGCCTCTATCCCCTCTGACTTTGTGTAACTAAGGCATACCTGGCTTCAGTGTACTACTGACAGTCACTAACAGACACCTTGATGTTTATTAAGCATCTACTGGGTGCCAAGCACTGTGTTAAGTGCTGGGAATACAAAGAAAAAGCCCCTACTCTCAAGGAGCTCAGACAGTGGGGGGTGGGGAGTGGGGGGTGGGGGGGTGAGGGTGGAATACAATATGCAAATAACTATAAAAACAAGCTACAGGTGGGACAAAATGGAGACAACCTAAGAAAGCAGGCAGTGGGAAGGGCTTCCTGCAGAAGGTGAGATGGGGGCCAACCCCTGAAGGCAGCTGGGAGGCAGAGATGCTGGGAGAGAGAATTCCAGGCATGGGGGATAGCCACGGAAAAGGCCTAGAGCTGGAGGGCAGCCAGGAGGCCTCGGTCACTGGATGGTGGAGTGCATACAGGTGTAAGGAGACCAGAAAGACAGGCAGAGGGTCAGGTTACATGAAAAGATTTCAAAGACAACCTAGAAAAAGAATTCATTCCAGAAGCTCACTTCTAAGTCAATTGTCTGACAATTAAATCCCCTTCACCCCCAAACAAGCAATGCTGTACGCCAGGAGTTCTCTGAGTACTGCACAAGGACACGCCAAGCCTCTTTCAGGGGATTCCAACGTGAAAACTATTTTCATCATAATACTAAGATGTTTTAATTTCTGGCATGATAAATATTGACAGATATAACATATAAAACATCAACTCTTGGGGGTCCTCAGTAATTTTTCAGAGTGTGAAGGGGTCAGCACTGACAAGTGCTGCTATAAATGATGGTTAGATGTCTAGGCCAATCCACAAACATCTACTTAACCTGTGATCTAGTGGAATTCCAGGGCTGGCATGAGTTCTGGGTCCTGGAGGCTCGGGACCTGGCAGCAGAAGCAGGCAGGATGATTCCTGGATACAAGACTAGCCAGAGGCTGCTTCTGAAAGTGGTATATGTCAGTGACCAAAAGGCTCCGCGCAATCCTCCCCCAACCCAAACTTCCCCCATTCCAACAAAGTCTGGCACACTTTAAATCTAACTCATTACTGACTCTTTCTTCATAAAATAATGCTTAGGTTTCTCCACTCTTTTAAACAAAAGGGTTCCCCTGACCTTGCTAATCTCTAGCGTTATTATCTCACATTTCTTCTGCTTCCTGCTAAACTTCTGGAAAAAGTATTCTATACTCTCTGCCTCTACTCCGTCATACTCAATCCCTCTGAATGAATGAGCGTTTAAGTGTTTCCTAAGTGCCCACGATGGTGCTTAGGGCTAGGAATAAAATATAAAAGCAAAGACAGTCCCTTGCCCTCAAGGACTTTGCTGGGGAGGAGCATTTTGGTCAGGAAAGTTAAAGGAACAAACTAGGAACTACAACAGTGTTAATCTGATCACAGTTCACGATTCAAGAGCTGGGAGGGGGGAACCAACAGAAGAAGGGGGCACCAAGACAGGAAGAGTAAGTGGTGATGAGGGAGAGAGGTAAAGCATGGCTGTCAGGGCTTTCCTGGCAGTGTTCTGGGAACACTGATCGATGCAATGACCAGAGGATGCAGGATGATAGAGAAAGAACCTGATGGAGAAGACCAGCTCTCTCGCCTCTGACCTCAGTCACCAACAACCTCTTCAAGCCCAAACTCTTGCTCAGGACTTTTGCATCTGACATTATCGAACACTGCTACACACTCCCTTCTCTTGGTCTCTGTGATTCTGCCCTTTCCCGCCCCTCTTTGTATCTGCATGACCAACCACGCCTCAATCTTTCTTAGCTCCTTTATCTTCCAGACAAACAGCTAGGTAGAGCAGTGGAGAATGTTGGGCTTAAGAGTCAGGACAACCTGAGTTCAGATCCTGCCTCAGACACCCACTAGCTGTGTGACCCTGGGCCAACCATTAACCATTCTCTACCTACTGTGAGGATTTAAAAAAAAAACCACACACATACGGAAGATGCTTTGCAAACCTCAAAACTTCTTCTCTTCCCTTTGTCTTACTTTTTAGTCTCTACTTTTATGTTTTTTATACCCTCCTCCTTTTAGGTCTTTCCCTCAGTCTTACCCCTGTTATTTTTATGAAACATTTAGCTTAGCAAGGACTCTGTACTAACTGGCAAACCAGCAACTAAGTTTTGATCCTTGGGTAACTAAGGTAACCAAGAACTAGACCTGATTTTAAATCCTACCTCAAAAGAGTTGCCACAAGCTGAGAAAGCCATTTAACCACTTAGCCTACTGAAAGAATAAAACAAAATAACAGAAGTGAAGTGCTTTGCAAATCTCAAAGCACTACATAAATGCTACCTGTCTCCAGTCCACTAAATGTGAGTGCACTCCAACCCAGTTTCCTCAGCCTTCTCTCCCCTACAACGACCTTCCCCTACAAGTCATCAACTTTCATAGTTCAATTATTATCTCTAAACAAGTGGCTACCAAATCTATCCATTCACCAAACTCCCCTTAAATATTTGAATATTTCCAACTATATGTTGGACATCTTTACCTGGATAAAGATCCAGCAACCCAACATAACTAAAATGGGGCTCAGCATCTTCAATCCAAAAGCCATCCCTCCCCTCCCAATTCTCCATTTCAATCAACACTCAACTAACATCCAGGCTTAAAACTATAGACTTACTTTGTCTCTTCCCTCTCCTTCACCACACACTTAACCAGGGGCCATGACCTAAAGAATGAACCTTCAAAAGATCTCCCCCACTGTGTTGATCAGACAAAATGGGCACTTGAGCAGTTTGGCTTTTATTTTGTTTACTTTGAGTGAAAGGCATTTCAGGAGTTTTGGCTTTTGTTTACCTTCAAAGTACTTTCACCTGTTAAGTGCTAAGCCCCAGGCCCAAAGCCCTATCAGGTGTGAACCCTGTGTGGGCATAGATTAATGACTTAAGAGGGGCCAACTCAGGAACCAATGGTCTCTGGTCGTTGAGGCGGGGCTTGAGAATGCCAGAGGTTTGGCTGCGAGGAGAGGCCAGCTAATAGACAACTACAGCTGAAGCCAAAGCAGGAGTTGTGGAAGCAGAGCCGACCTGTGTGTGGACCCAGGAGTTCAAGCACGGACTTGAGGCCAGTGAATATGATTTATGCCATCTTGTTTTTCTGTGGCCTCCTGGCTACTCTTGTGAGGCGGGCTTATTGGGCCTGGAGGCTTGTGATCGCAATATTGGAATGGGGAGGTTCGTTCGCTAATTTGTTGTGTGGGCCCTGAATAAATTTTTTGATGCCTTCTACTTAGAGAATTCTATATACCTTGCGATTTCGAACTATTCAGATATATATATATGATCCTTTTTGAGATCATAAATTCGGCCTTCCTACTACACCAACCATCACCTTGACTCATACTTATCTCTTTCTAGTTCAGTCTCCATCATGACACCTGGACTTACCCTATCCTCCTAACTGATCTCCTCTCTCTAAGCCACTCTTCATATAATCAACAGTTTTCCTGATGTAAATATCTATACATCTTTTGGCTCCTCAAAGACCTTCTCTAGATTTCCATGGTCGCTAAGGTAAAATATAAATTCTACCAATGTCCACAGACTCCTAGGCCTTGCACCAGAAAAGAAGTTCAATCTAATTTACTCTCCTTCAATCTCAATCCCAGCCAAGTCATTTTCCCCTCTCACTTTTCCTTTCTCTCATTCAGCAAGCAATTAAGGTACTGGGCTGGGTTTTGGGGTTACCAAAAAAAAAATGAAAAATGGCGCCTGCCATCACAGAGCTTCCATTTTCCCAAAAGAATACAACATTTAAAGAGATAAATACAGTCTAATATGTGAAGCAAGAGAATACTATTAACTACAGGGATCAAGAAAGGAGTCCCACAGGAAGTGACATCTAAGTTCAGTCTTTAAGGAAGCTAAGAATTGTAAAAAGATGAGGTAAGGTGAGTGGTCATTTTAGTCACAGGAAGCAACTCGCGAAAAGACAGAAGGCAGAGATGGACTGCTGAATCTGGAGAACATCGAGGAGGCCAGTCAAGCTGGTATCAAGAACGTGTGAAGGGGAAATCAATGTGAAATAAGTTGGGAGAGGGCAGCTGGACCCTGGCTGAGAAAGACTTTAGGAGCTGAGGGATCTGTATTTTACCCAAGTAGCAACAAGGAACCAACGTATTCTTGGGCAGCTGAGACCATGAACTGACCTATGCTTTATGAAAGTATTTTGAAAGCTGGATACAGAATGGAATGCAGGAAGAAGAAGCAAAAAGCAGAGAACACAGTTAGAAGATCATTCAAACAGCCCAAGCAAAAGGAGGTAAGGGCCTGAACCAGGTTGGTGGCCATGTAAGTGGAGACAAGATGGATTTGAGAGATATTGTAGAGGAAGAATGGCCAAGATAAGGTTAACTGATGAGATGAGGGGAAGGGGAAGAGGAAGAGGGGGCTGCAGAGTGAAGACTCAGACAGGAATCAGAGGTGGCAATCCTGGCTGCCTGAAAGGATAACAGCACCCTATGACACACTTCTTGCTCACCTCCATCTGTTATAATCCTCTTTTCCCAAGTCATAGAACTCTTGGGCCATTTCCTCTATAGTGCCTTCCCTGATCCCAATAAGTTAAAACCCTTACAACATTCTAGCTTTTGTCATACATGTTTGTATTCTCCTCTAATATTCCCTATTAGATTGAAATCTGAGGGCCTAGGTTCCATTAGTTTTCATCCTTGTACTTCTCTCCCAGTATGTGGCAAAGAATAAATGCTTAATAAATGTTTGCTGAATTGAATTCACATAAGGGTGCTAAGATTTCCATGACATAACAGAGGGCTGGACTAGAGAGGGAGGTTTCAGTGGACAAGATAGAGGCAGCTGTGACTTTACCAATGAGTTATCTGCAAATGAAGAATTGCCTATACTGGAAGTGGATTTGACAACTGTAAGCTAGAGGGGATTAAAAATGTTCAAAAGTGCTTTCTTTCAGCTCAGATATAAAACTAATACTGTACTGTTTCTTCACAGTGGCCCAGCCAGAGCTGCATGAGGGAGCCTACTCACTTAGGAATAAAAACTGTAAAGTGAGTAGGTTGGACTGTGTCATCACAACCCCTGTGGAAGTCTGGTGAACCCTTTTTCAGAATAATGTTTTTTTTTTTCATTCATAAACTGAAGGAAATGCTAAATGTCAGTCAAAGGTTTGAGAAGATAGAGATGTAATTTTTCCCCCATCCAAAAATACCCTGAAATATACCCAGCAACCCCTTTGGGGTCCATGGTCTCCTGGTCAAGTAGCCCTGAATTAGATGACCTTTAAGGTTCCTTCTGGCTCAAAAATTCCATGGTTATAACGACCTTTTCTCTAAACATTATTATGGAGGAAAAGGGGAGGTAGGAGAAGAGTGAAACTAAATGTAACCCAAAACTTAATCCAATTCAATTCAACAAGCATTTATCGAGTGTCTACTCTATGTCTCTGATCCTGTGCTATGCACTCAGGATGTGAAGACAAAAACAAAAGAATCTCTACTCTCAAGAAGCTTACTTTTTCCTGGAATAAACCAATATTTATCCAGATAAGTATACAGAATGCACTAATAATTACAGGGACCAGGAAAGGCCTCACGTAGCTACCTTTTGAAGGAAGATGGGGATTCTGCTCCGAAGTGGAGGTAAGGAAAGTGATTTGAAGACTCTCTGGGGTTGTTTAAAACAAAACTTCCTAGGACGCTAAAATCCTTCTATCAAAAGCTAAACAAACTCCATGAAGATCAATCTGTTAGAAGATTAGGGAGACCAAGTGAGTTCGAGAAGACAGAGAGATAAGGCCTTTTCCTCCTTACACAGAGAGAAAGTGGGGGAGGAACGATCAATAAAGGCTTATGTAGCCTGACCTGAATTTTCTGAAGACATATAATTTAATTTTAAACAAGTGGACTAGCAGGCTTACTTAGTTCTTAAAATCACTCCTTACAAGGTCTTTGAGGCATATTTTTTTCCTTTAAATTACAGCTAATTAATCCCAGTTCAGAGGCAACTTTTGGACTTCTTTTTGCAGTAGTTCAGGGTATGGGGAAACCCAAGGAAAAATGCTACTAATAATAAAAGTTAAAGAAACAATCAGCACACATTGACTGGCTAAAACAGCGTTCCTTAAAGGTATTTTCAGGGCTTCATTTATTCCCATAAAGACCCCAAGAAAGAAGGGAAAAGCACATATAACTAAGCACATCTTGAATAAGGAGAAACTAAGACTTCGTCAATGAATTATTAAATCAGTTCCTTGTTTAGTCTACATTATGCCAAACAATTTCGTGGGTTGGTTTTGGGGTGAGAGGGTGTTTTGCACTTAACAGTAAGGTTTTTTAACTAAACTAAATGACTCTGCTAGTTGTTTTGGATCTGTGCAGACAGTTTAATATATTTAAAGTACTTGATCAAAGTAACCCAGATAATCAGTGGCATGGCCAGAAGAGAACTTAAACCTGAGGACTTTGAGGTGAGTGCTCCTTTCACAGGGCTGTGCTTAAAATAAATGATGTCTGTGTGAGCTGTAGCCCACTCTAATTCTTCAAATATACTAAGCAAGGAGAGGAAGTGTGCCTTGAAATTAAATAGAAATGTTTCCATGCACTGGCTCCCTTGGAACACCTAGCTATTATCTTAGAACCAATTTACAAAGCAGAAAATTTGGCTCTCAGAAATCAAATTCTCAAAATAAAACACTGCCATGCAAATCATTTTCTTTAATAGCCTATTAATGTTTCCAGCATTTGCTTAAAAACAAAAAAAGAGGGAAAGGGGCATTTGAAGACATCATCTCAGAAATACTCTAACAGGCAAGGATAAGCTCAGTCCCCTACCCCACAGGCAGAGTTTGAGAACTGCCTCACTTCAATCAACAATTCTGAGAGATACTGTCAGATCTCCTTTCCTTCGGCTTTTTAGACAGTCCATCTCTCTGGGATGGAATGAGTACAGGACACACCTGGCACAGAGGAATGCACTAGATGACCAGCTATAAACAAAGTGCACCCTTCTGCTGCTGAAAAGATGACAACTGCTGTAGAATCAGAGGAGGATATGAAGGAAGGAGAAGAAGGTGAGGGGTGTGGAGGCAGAAATGTCCTTTAGGACCTGGACAGTTATTTCTGCTTTACCTCTGATCCCTAGGCTGGGATTCAGAAAAACCACTTTAAACACAGGAAAAAAAGTTACATTAGGTAAGACTGAATATCAACACCATTGTCACTTGACTATTACCCCATGCATCTCAAACTTTTTCTGGCTCTAAGGGCCATCTGTACTCTCGGCTATGATCTCTGCAGTTGTGTGAGCAGAACGCTAGCTAAGGCTCAAAGGCAGCCGCTCAGGTCTTCACGCTTCATGGACAAACACAACAAGCCAGTGAGCTCTGAGGAGCTTCTTCGCCAGAGTTCAAATCTCAGATGAACAGCTCACTCCAACTCTAATTTTAATTTGTGGTTCTAATGAATGATATAAACTTTTATAGGTATCAACAAAGCTCAGAGAAGACCTAAATCCATTTCAGTGCTCATTTAGGAGCTTCAGCTGTGTGCAATTAAAACATCAGCATTAAATGTTAGAGAATAAAATAATGAGACACTTAAAAAATAATCTGTGCTTCACTGGGCCAAGCTCAACAGAGGTTTCATAGGATCATTTATAAGAACACAGATTCCTACTAATATCTGCAGCTTATTCCCAGAATCAATACCATCAATTCTCACACTCATTCTAAAAATAAGAATTTTTTAAAAGAGCATACAATAAAAATTTTATATCTATAATGTTCATGAAATATCAGAGAGCACAAATCAATTCCTGAATTAATTGACTCATGGTATCTGGGCAGCCTAACTGATTAAAAAGACAGCCCGAACTGATCAAGGGCCCCTACATGAAGCAGCTGCCTCCATACCAGTGAAAAAAGGAAAGGAAATTTCAGTCATCTCACAAAGTTACCTAGGCTTGTTCTACAATTTAAATAAAATAGAAATAAAGGGGGAGGGCACAAAAAGGGAGGGGGCACAAAAGGGGAAAGGAAGAAAGGAAAACAAACTTTAAAAATGGTATGAGCATTTTATTATCACATATCCCTTAAAATGGAACACAATGCCCGAGTGTTTGCTCCCAATGATATCTGAAACTCAAAAAATGTAACATAAGAATGCAACAAGTGGCAGCTAAAGGGATAAATTATTACTTCTACCATTACAAAGAAAGTAAGCTAAACCTCATTGAGAAGTCCACCTGGAGGAGGCAGGTGAGGCTGGGGGGTTTGCTTGCTTGTTTTTTGAACGCCAAGTTAGTTTAGCTTACTAAAACACAGACAGAAAAGGAAGTGTGCTTATAGGGAACATGCACTCTGTTAAACTTAAATTTGAAAAGGATGAAAACACAGATTACACTTTATTTTTAAAATTGAAATGAATTTTAATAGAGAAAATGAAGACAGCATTTTATAAATGTATAGCTCAAAAGGGACATTTCTATTTGGGGGAAGTCAAAGAGTGTTACATTTTAAGAGAGATGAAATGTTACAGCTTGTACACCAAAATTAAAAAATGAAATTAAATTAAAAAATGAAATGGTTACCAAGGTAATGCAGGTCAAGGGATCAAAGGTGAAGGGTCACACATTATTAAAAAGAAATCCAAAAGGACGTCTGCATCATGATCTCTGCAAAACAAAGGAGCTACAGTAAGTAAAACTAACATCTTTATGAATTTAAAATCAAGTCTCTTGAAAAGAATCCATTCTGATTGAATACAGTACATTTTGCCTATTTTTGTGTAGAGCCATTTTAGGTATAAAATTTAATTTCAATCACTTGACATTGGTGAAATTCTTGCTATTATTTACCTGCTTTACCATGTTTTTATCCAAAACATCTTTACTTTGAAATGACTGAAAAGGGCTAACCTTTCAGAGGGACCCTTCTCTCCCCACTTCCACCACACCCTTCTCTGTAAATGGCAGTGTCTGATCTTTCAGACACTGCCAATATATCAGAAATCAAATTTGGCCAAAGCATGGTAGGTGTTTTCTTCTCCTCATGGAATGAGTTCCAAAACAGAGGATTTTATTTTCTAATCTGTTTTGTTTGAAGGAGCTGCATAAAGTCCCCATTATTGAAACATTTAGCACAACAATGTTCCAGAAGTCAGCAATAAAGTGATAAATGATAAAAATAAATTTTAACTATATCAATTAAGATCAGTGATCTCATACTCAACTTTCAATGCATGAAGGAAAAAGATATCTCTCAAATAAAATGATTTTTCAATTCTCTTGGAATTATACAGCATTAATAAAACTTTAAAAGTTATCTACAAAGAAAAATTTCTAATAGGTTATACTTCATCAAAAAAATTTATAAAATTTATTAATGTCACATTAATAAACTTTCATTTCTTAACAATACTGACTAGAAAGATCAAAAATTTCAGAATGTGCCAAATCAACAGCAAATATATAAGTAACTTGACAACAGCAATAATAATAGAAACTGAAATATTTATTATTAAAAGTTTCAACTACTTATTTTACTAGAAAATCAACCATAAAGTAAATAACATTGTTAATGAAAAATAATCTTTAATTGACGTTTGAAGATTAAACATGTCAACTAATTTTTTTATTTCAGAGTGCAGTTTTATTAGACACACATAAAGAACATGATAACTTTTGAAAAGACAGTCTAAATTCATTCTTGAAATAAAATCCACTTTCTTCCTCCTTCTAACTTTCCAAGTTCAGGTTCTATCTCATATAGATTCTTTGTTCAGAAATATTTCACATATGAGTTTATTCAGTTAGAATGTGCGTCCAAAAGAACTTATACATTAAAATATAGACAAATGTCAAAATACATTTTACTAAATGGTCTAAAAGGAGATCTAGTAGCTTAGAGCAATCAATAAAGGAACAAACTCTATAAAAGTCAAACAGATTTTTTCTGAGATTAGATTTTGTTAAAATAACTTGCAGAATTTCATGCATTGGATACAAGTATGTTAGTGCCTTGAAGCTACATTTCTAAAAACATGACTTTTTGTTTTGCATAGCTACTGAAAAGTAAACTAGCATTTCATTGCTCTGGAGTGCTCATCTCACAGTGAAGCTGTCACACATGTATTCATTGCTGGGAGGCAAGCAAGCAATTTTGAACACCATAGAAGGAATCAATACCCCATCAAAAGCAACATAGATACTATTTTAGAAGGAACATTATTTAGTCTATTTCAGTGTATTTGTAACAAGAGGCAAGAAATCAGTGATGTAAGCCTAGTGAAATTTCTGATTTCAGTAAAATATTTGTTACTGAAGGGAAAAAACTATAACTCATTTCAGATGAAACATCTGAACTGTACATTCCCCTACCAAAAATGAAATTATTTTGCATTTATACTTTCTGTGTAATTTATGCTTCCCCAGGCAAAGACTGTTTCCTTTGGTCTTTCTATCCCCAGCACTTAGTACCCAGCTTGGTCCATGGTAGCTAAGTAAGAAGCATTTGCTGATAACCAACTTATAGATTGATTATAACCTTAGGCATCAAACACAAAGCTATTTTACTGATTGATATATAAATTAGAAAAAAAAAAGCATCAATTTCCTCTAGACAATAAGATTACAGATAGTAGGTGCCTTAAAACAGTCTCGAAATGGTTTTTAAAAATACTCACACCAGCCCATAAAAATGTGTACTAGCCCACATGTTCCACCAGCTTAGCTCTGCTGTGTTCCAAAGATAGAGATGATGCTTACTATATATACCTTTCAACCCATCTGCAGCCTACAAATAAGGAGCTGTTCTATCAACAGCTAAAGACATTACTTTAAAAAAAATCCCCACAAAACAGTCTATGGAAAAGTGATTTGTTTATTTTATTTTTAAAAAACAGAAACCACCTATTTAGCTAAGCAAACTTTGTAGGTGCCCTGCAGCATGCTGCAGCCTGCTTGATAAAGACTGCACTAAAATGCCTACTGAGACAATTCTGTGAATCAAAGTTAAAGAGTGATTTTAGTTGATAAATGCCAACTAAGAGCTACTTTCCAGGTGAACTTTATGTTTACAATGCCCCTATTTCTTCGAGGCCCCTGAGCTTACCTCCCCCAGAAGACTCTATGCTGCTTTAGGTCAAGGGCTGACTGTCTGATTTCACTTTGTGCATTTGCTATCTCCCACAGTATCTATTATATAGCTATTGTTTTATTTAATTTGGTTTAAAATGAGAGACCTAGAAGAACCCAGGCCCTAATTTAAATTAGGAAGAAGTTAGTAAAAGGATCTGGATCACCATTTATTGTTTTATCTGGAAAAAACAGCAGTGGCATGAGTAGAGTCAGGAGACCAGTCAGGAGTAGTTCAAGTTCGATGTTGCTCTAAGAACAAACAAAGGTCCTCATGGCTCATTCAGCAGCTAACAAAAGGAGGTCTACTTAGCCACACAAGAAAAGATATTCTTAAGAGCACTCTGGCATTTAGCTTGAGCAGATGTGGTTCCATATGGAAACAGCCTGTTCAGCAGAACAGGATAGAATATCTTTCCTGGTCTGGGGCTCTGCCCAACAAAAATAAGACTTCTATGCCCACAGGTGACCAAGAAACCACATCAACTAAGCCAGAAGTTGTGAGAAAGCTGCTTCAAGAGAGTTACAATTTATTCTTTCCTCATTAATCATGCCCTGAGATAGCTTTGTACTTTGTAGGTTATCAGATAAAAGCTAGCCTAACTCATGGTGGGGAGATGGGAGAAGCAAGTGAGGGGAGGGAGAAGCCCTGGGAGACAATGGTGCTTCCTATCACAACCTACTTCACAAGACTATTGTGAGAATCAAACGAGATAATCATACATGGAAAGCACTTCATAAACCTCAAAGTATGATTACTTCACTCTATATACATATATACACAAAGTATGTACGTATATATGCGTGTGTAGAAATGTCACATACATACACATGCAATGTGACATACACATATATATGGGCAAAGGATTTTTTAAAAGCACTATGTAAATGGGAATTATAATAACATTCCTCCACTGAAGTCCCACTTCAGTGCCACATCATGAAGGTGATCTGGGTTTTTGCCCTATCAAGCCAGAAGGGACTGACGCGCAGGCCAGGTGGTAACAAACTGTATGCCAACTGTCAGAGGAGAGCAAAAGGCAAAACTGAAGAGGCTCCTACCAGGGTGAGGAGTCTACCCAGCCACAGCAGCTCTCGAGACTGTTTACCAAGTCATAATGATGGCAGCAGGCTCTGTGACTTGGATAATGGCGAAGGGGCTAAGGGAGAGGGATTTGTTGTTGTTTTGCTGTTCAGTCATTTTAGTTGTGTCTGACTCTCCAAGACCTCCTATGGGGCTTTCTTGGCAAAGATTCCAGAGTAGGTCTGCCATCTCTTTCTCCAGCTCATTTTACAGATGAGGAAACTGAGGCAAGCAGGGCTAAATGACTTGCCCAGGGTCGCACAGCTAGTTAGCGTTTGTGGATGGATTTGAATTCAGGAAGAGGAGTCTTCTAGATTCCAGACTCAGCACTCTATCCACTGCACCACCTAGCTGCTTCAGGGAGAGGAATAGGGACCCACAAAAATCAACCATCGCTGAAGTATTGAAATAACACTCATATCTAAGTTATATACGTGTGTGTATATCTATGTACGTACACACACACACGCGCGCGCACACACACACACACACACACAGAAACGTACACATACCCACAGGGCAGCTAAGTAGCACAGCAGATAGTGTACCAGACCTGGTGTCAGGAAGACTCATCTTCCCAAATTCAAATCAGGCCTTCAACACTTACAGCTGTGTGACCCTGGACAAGTCACTTATTCCTGTTTGCCTCAGTTTCCTCAATTGTCAAATGAGCTGGAGAAGGAAATGGCACACCACTCCAGTATCTTTGCTAAGAAAACCCCAAAATGGGGTGACAAATGGGACAACTGAAAACAACTGAACAACAACATATATACTATGTATCATATTTATTGATAAGTCAGTCACTTAGAACAAAAATACAATCTTTTACAGCTTTTCTCTGGATGAGAAAATTCAAACCCCACAAGCAGTGGTTGCCTAACTTTACTTCAAAACTAGTAACTAGTTCAACTAAGAGGAAATGTTCAAGCAGGTCTCAGGTTCAAATTCATCACAGAACATTCTCCTGAACTGCATGAAGAATGAAAACTACAAGACTAGGTGAGTTTACTTATGAATTATCCAACCTAAACATAGGTTTTATTTATATCCCAATCAACCCGAAGAGATGAAAAAAGTAACTGTTTCGTAGAAATTCTTTTATGCATAGATGCTTGAAAAGCGTCCGTAAGCTCTAACATTCTCCTCTAAGGTTCTGTTCGGATGTCTCATTGCAGTGCAGATAATCCAGGGCTCTGTGTGCCAGAAGGACACAGATTTTGGCAGATCCAGTCATGCTGGAAAGGCTTCAAGCACAGATCTGGAAACGGGTTGTATATATGTTATCAGACGACCAACTGAGCTAAGCTCAGAAAGATTCGTCAACAGATGGCCACCAGACGATGAATTATTTTGCCCACAAAACTAAGGAAAATCAACTACTAAGGAATAAAGGGGCAAGAGATCTGCAGCAGAGGGTATGCCCGTGCAAATAAAATTAGAAATCATTTTCTGGTACCAAAGAATATTTTACAAATATATTTCTGATTAACTCAACTAGCTAAGAATCAGTATATCACTTGGTTCACTTTGTCCAATCAACAGACAACAAACCAAACACAAGGCAATTTCTGAGAAATGTGAATCATGATAGAAATCCTGTCATTTTAATTTCAAGTGAAGTATCTCCAAAACTAGTATTTCCTATGTCTCGGATAGGCCAGGGAGAAGGACCAGACTTGTGATTTTATTGGCATAGGAAATTCCCAAGAGAGGAAACTTCCTCCACCAATGCAGGCCAACACTTTCTCCACACCTTAGAGTCTTGTGAGTGTTGTCCAGAGAGCCCCAAGAGGTCAAGTGCTGCCCAGGGTCACAGGACCAGTTTGTGTCAGAGGCAGGGCTCGAATCCAAGTCTTCCTGGCTCCAAGGCTGGCTCACTCTCCATTATACTGTAACTGATTTTAATAAGAAAAATCTAAAATTAAAGTTTCAAGAGAAATAAAAGAGGAGATAAAAGGAGAGAGTTAAAGAAACCAAAGCAGGCAGCTTCTTTCATATTTTTCTAATACATTACAAAATGGCCATCAGGTAAAAGCTTTGATCTTGACTTTTGAAAAACTAACCTTTACGAGTAAACTCAGAACCTAAAAGCAAAAATGTCAAGTCAAAGGGCATTGCAATGGCAAGTATAAACAGATTTCCATTTGAATCACTAAAAGCATTTTACATCTATACAGCAGCAAAAACTGCATTTCACTAAAAATTCACACATTGATTGTACTTTATTTATTAGTGTTTCTGTGTTCAAGCACATCAAGAGATCTGTGTATGATGTTAATGTACTGTTTGTGAATTATCAAGTTAAAGTACAGTTAGTCGAAATGGAAACACATTTATTAACCACTTTGTGTCAAACATCATGCTAAGCCCCAGTGATACAAACAGAAAATAAAGGCCTTCCCTGCTCCTATGGAGTTCCTGTTCTAAGGAGGAGACAACACACGTAGGAAGCTTCGTGGTTAGGTTCTGTTCAGCACAAATGAAAAGACCTCAGCCAGAAAAGATCTTGGAGAATATGGCAGCAGAAATGAGGTGAGGGGCAGCATCCACAGCCAGCCAGGGGAACCAGGCAGTGTAATGAGGGGTAGGCTGAGAAGTTCAGCTCAGCGGCAGGCGGTGCATGTGGGGCTGGTCTCTCTCTCTGCCAGACTTTGCCTACAATTTCTTTATACATAGCTATTTGCATACTGTCTCCCCCATGAGATTCTGAGCTCCTAAAAGACAGGGACTGTTTTTGCCTTGATTCATATGCTCAGCACTTCCCAGTGCCTGGCATACAGTAGATACTTAATAAATGGTTGCTGACTGGCTGAATGATTATGGGTTTTTCCCCAAAAATAAAAACTTTCCACAAGTACACCTCTCCACCCACCTCTCATTCCTTCAAAAGCACACTCCAAAATGCATACATACTCATCCATGGTAAAGAACTGAAAGTATGGCAAATTCAGTTTATCCTCCCTCATTTCATGATTTCTAATTTTTTACCAAACAAGGGCTCAAAGACCTCAGTTTCCAAACTATACGTGAAGCAGGTTGAAAGCACAGTGGATAGATAGAGCATTGGACAGAGTCAAGAAGAACTGAGTTCAAATCCCACTTGTAACACTTATTAGCTACGTAACCCCAAGCTAGTCATTTAATCAGTCTGCCTCAGTTTCCTGATTTGTAAAATGGGGATGATAATAATAGCACCTATCTCCCAGGGTTGTTGTGAGGGTGAAATGAGATATTTGTAAGGCTCTTTGCAAATCCTAAAGCCCTATATAAATGCTGGGTATTATTGTTATAGTGTCCTGTATTTTATTTGTTGTTTACTATGACATTAAACTTTGTTTGGGTTTATATTTGTGATTTCTTCAGCATGGGGAGGTCCCAGGCAGATGAGCAACCATCTGCATGTAATCAGTGCCTCCGGAATTTGCGGTCTTAGAGAACTGCTAAGATGGTAAGTGATTTGTCCAAGGTCACCCAGTCATTGAAGTATCAGAAAGAACCTAAGTCTCCGTGACTGCAAAGTTGGTTCTCCATCCACTACACCACACTACCTCTCATGGTGATTACTATGACTAATTATAGTAGCAAGCAAAAAGGTAAATATAATTCAGAAACCATAAATATGGAAATGAAGATAATATAGCTATCATAAAAATATTAACTTTTCAAAAAGGAATGCACCTTAGAAATTCATCTAGTCCAACCCTCTCCTTTTACAGAAAAGGAGATTTGAAGCCCAAAGAGAAGTGATTTGTCCAAGGTCTCCCATGGAGAATTCATAGTGAACTATAACCAAAACCCTGTCTCTTGGCCCCCTAATTCCCCACCATCTTCCACTCAACACCCAGAAGTGAAATTCTTATAGCGCAGTTTTGAACCCGTCACTTGGCCTGCCCCTATTCAACAAAGCCCAAAGGCTCCATGATCAACTATAAAATCCTCTCTTGGGCTTTTCAAGTACTTCATATCCATCCTCTTACTACCCTTGCAGTCTTCTTCCACTTTATCTTCTCTAGGTACTCTATGATCCAGTAACACTGGCCTCCCTACTGTTCCTCCCACACAACGCTCAAGCACCCAACTCCAACTCTATTAACTGACTGTCCCCCCAGGTCTAGAATTCTCTTCCCTCCTGGCTATTCAACTCCTGGCTTCCTTCCAATCTCAGCTAAAATTCTACTTTTTGCGAGAAGCTTTTCTTCAGTTCCCCTTTAATGCCAGTCAAATCAAGTTAACAAGCTGAGCATTCAGGAGACAGGCACCACATTTGTGTCAGGCACTGTGCTAAATACTGAGGATACAGAGAGAGGCAAAAACAGTCCCAAACTCCCAAAAGCTCAGAATGTGGTGGTGGCTTCCCCCTGAGATTACCTGGATGTATCTTGTGTGCACACAGGTATTTGCATGTGCCTCCTCCATTAGATTGAGAGATCTTTGTGATCGTGGGCTTTGCATGCCCAGTAACTGGCACACTCCCAGGATGGCACTCTTCCTCCCAGCCACACTGCTTTGTATTACCCTAAGTGTTTAAGTGTCCCTAGATTAAGTTTCTAAAATTCCTGGTCCTAACAGTGGCTTCCCCATTGGTAAGATTTTAATCCTACATCCCCTACAATCTTTAACTTCACAATACTTTTGTCAGTTTTTTTTTAAATGTTAAGAACCTATTAAAAATGTTAAGTCAACTGTCATCACCTTTAGAAACATACTTTATTACTACAATATGATGGGATACTTCCTATCTGAAAGCTGCTATGGAGCTACCTTCAAAATACAATTAGCCTTTGTTTTACCAACATTATGAATTTTCCTAAGATTAAGAACACTTTCCAGATGACCAAGAAAAGCAACTCTAGATTACCATACCATATAAAACAATGAATAGAGAAGCATGGGAAGAGACTCAAAAGTGAAAATGAGGAAAATGCACACAATAACTACAACAATGTACATGGGAAAGAAAAAACAACAAAAATAGTGTGCTGTGTCATCACAACCAAATATGGCCCCAAAGAAGAGATGAGAAAAGGTGCCCAGAGGAGGGAGATCGGGCATAGCCACAAACTGTCGGACCTGAATGGGGTATTGTGTAGTTCTGCTGAAACTTCTTTTGATTTTCTCTTTTTTGTTTTTTTATTACAAGGGATGATTCTCTGAGGAAGTGATAGAGTATTTATATATTTGGAAATGAAAGTGATATAAAAATGAAAGATATCGATATTTTTAAAGCATATTCACACTCAGAAAACGACCTCATGACAAGTGTTTTACAAAAACTGACTTACTTTCAAAGCTATACTTTGATATATTCCTTTCAAAGCTTGTTCAAATTTAAGAAATTAAAATACTGTGTACCCCAGTAATTGGATTACTAATTGTGAATATTTATTGTGTGTTTCCTATCAAACATATAAAAGAAATCTCCTATCAGAAAGCAAATGCTATTAAGTCAGAGGGCCTTCTATTAAGTCACTGAGAATCAATTCTCACTTGAATAGGAGACTTCCCTTTTAAGGAGAATTTGTATTCAAGTTTGAAATTGATGACTGCATTATAAAACTGATCTAACTTTATTTCACTGTAATGATACCAATATTGCCCAAGATAAAAATCAATCCACAAGTATTTACTAAACCCCTACTAGATTTCCAACCATACACTAGGCAAAATGGAAAAACACCCCTCACCAAAAGGTAGCTTGCCCTCTAGTAAAAGAGTAAATGCTAGGCTGTATGCGAGAGATTAAAAGGGCAACCCAAGGTTATAGATGAATAAGACCTAAAGAGGACAGAGCTTGCACTCCTGGTGAAGCAGAATGCACTGTAAAATATACAAATCAATTCCCAGGATTTAGGAAACCTCTACCCTGTGCCAGGTAGACCTTGTGTTAAGTCCTAAGGTTATGATGACAAAATAAGCAATCCTCTGCTGCTAGGGCCTGACATTCTATAGGGGAAGATAAATCCATACATCTGGCAGTATGTACAGAGTATGTACAAAACTAGCACAAGAAGGGTGGGGCAAGAGGTCACTGGCAGCTAGAAGAACAGAGGAAATCAGCAACGGTTCCCTGGAGAAGATGGCACCTGAGCTGAGTCTTGGAGATGAGTCAATGGCAATCCCAAAAGGTGCAGGTGAGAAGGGACTGCATCCCAAGTATGAGAGAGCTGACACAAAGGCACAGAATAGAGGGGCAAGGGATGGGTTCAGCAGGTGACAAAGAATTCTAAGTGTCGAACAGGGTTTATGATTGACCTTGGAGGGAACAGAGAACCACTGGAATGTGCAGAGTAGTGGGATAGATCAGATTTGTCCCTTACGAAGATCACTTTGGCAATGGTGTGGAAGATGGATTAGAGTATGGAGATCCGAGGTGGAGAACACACAGGAGGCTAATTCAAGAGTCTAGGTGAGAGAATTAAGGCCAGAAAGAGGGTGAGTGGCCCTTTAATTGACAAGAGAAAAATGAGTGAGAGGAGATAAATGAGACAAATATTGTGGAGAGAAACAAGTATATATGGGTAAGTGAGTGGATATGTGGGATGGCAGAGAGGGAGGAGTGAAGAGTACAAACTAGAGTGACTAGAAGGATGGTGGTACCCTTGACAGAAACAGCCATACGAAAAGCGCTCTAAGGAAAGAGAGACAAGTTCTGCATTGAACACAATGACTTTGAGATGCCTACAGGACACTTGGCTCAAAATGTCTAGTAGGTGGTTCAGAACGTGAAACTGGAGCTTAACAGAGAAAGGAAAGCTAGTTATGCAGATGCACATATCCTCTGCCTGCAGATGATAAATGGACTCATAGAAGCTGAGTGGTCACCAAATGCCTGCAGATGATAAATGGATTCATAGAAGCTGAGTGGTCACCAAATGAAAGAGCAAAAAGCTTCAAAGAAGACCCAGGAAGAACAAAACCCTGGGCTATACCATCCCCACCCCACCCTCAGAGTTAGTGGGCAGGACACAATGAGAGAAAGAAAAAACAAAGTCTGGGACCATGGAAAAGCCCTGAACTGGCCATTTTTAGGGCAAGGGTTTGAATATCACATCTTCCATATACTACTGACCTTGGAGAAGTAATTTAGCCCTTTTGGGGCTTTGTATCTGCATCTATAAAATGAAAAAGTTTTAAGGAGGGAAGTACAGAAGGTTGAGCAGTAGACCTGGAGTCAATAAGACTGGAGTTTAAATCCAGCTGCAATCACTACCTAGCTGTGTGACAAGTCATTTAACTCTGTCTCAGTTTTCTCATCTGTAATAAACTTAGTGCCTACCTTCCAGGGTTACTATAAGGGTAAAAGGAGATATCTGTCCAGCTCTCTGCAAACCTTAAAGTGCTATGTAAATGTTAGCTATCATAGGCTCTGGAATCCCTGCTGGTTGTAAATCTATGATCCTATCACTATAATCTGTCAATAAGGGGATGTGCTTAAGGTTGGAGCACAGAATGACCCATCAGTCTCCTCCCCAGCCCTAATCTCCCCAAGGAGGCTTACGTTCTAGTACAAGAGATAAGACATAAGACTAATATTTGAAAAGATAACATGAAAATACAGAGGGTTTTTTTTTTAAACTCAGAAGAGGGAGTACTATATGTTAGCTCAGAGGGAAAGAAATCCTTGGCTTCATGGATATCACAGAACTTAACTGGGTCTTGGAACATTCCAAGTTCAAAATAGTGGTGGAAACAAAATGAAAACAATGCAAAAGCATGAATAAAGGAGCTGCGTTAGAAATGAAGGAGGAGCAAGCCAGAAACAATAAGAAGACAAAGCAGTCTGGAGCGAGAGCATTTTTGTTGGCTAAGCAAGAGAGGATAATTATTGATCTGAGCTCTGCCATAGGTAGATGGAGAACCCCAAGTTGTTTGATTTCTCTAGGCCTCATCTGTGAAATTAAAAGAGTTGGACTCTAAAGTCTATTCCTTTCTAACATTTTATGAATCCTGAGGGGATATGATGAAGGAGGCAGCTAGGTGGAACAATGTTGATAAAGCTCTGGCCTGGACTCAGGGAGACCCAAGTTCAAGTTTGATCTCAAACACCTATCAGCTATCTGATCCTGGCCAAGCCATTTCATCCGTCTGCCTCAGTTTCCTCAAACATAAAATAAGGATAGTAATAGGACCCACCACACAGGATTGTTGTGAAGACAGAATAAGGTAATATTTGTAAAGTCTTTATAGCAAAGTGCCTAGCATACAATAGGTGCTTAATAAATGTTTTGGTTTTCATTTTTAAAGGAAGATGAAAAGAGCACCAATCATGGACTCCCTTGAATACTGAACCAGTAGAGTATCTGAGCAAGGAAGTAACATGAAGGAAGAGGAATGTTTCTATAAAATTAATCTGACAACCATTACTGTACAAGAGGGACAGACTAGAGGCATGTACTTCTACAAATAAGTCTTGAATATATGCATGTAATTTTTTAACATATAAAACAAACTTCTAAATGAAAGTATATCTCCTGGCTACATACACTTCAGTGAAATAGAGCTATGTGCCAACAAATTGAGAAAAAAATGCATTCAACATCTCAGCTTCTGAGTGTTAAAGACTGCATAAAAATGCATAATTCTCTGCAAATTATTTCTTCTATTTTCTAGCTTTCATACATTTGCCTGGAGAACACAGCTATAAACAGAGAAAACCTTATAAAATGTATTTATAAATCTTTCAGCACATAAAAATACTTCAGTCAAAAGAAAACCCATTACCCTCATTTTATATAAAAGTTGCAAAATTTGTTTATAAAGGTTTGACTATGGACTATATTTTGTCAAGATTATATATATTTTCTAAAATACCAAGAATGACTCAAGAAAATTGATGAAAGACACTCAGATATCATAGTTCTGTAAACTTGACAAACAGAATTCAAGAGACAGCATGAAGAGCTGATCTAAGAAAAGAGCACTGGGTTTTACATTTTTCAACTATAGGAGTAGTTTGCAAACTTATTTAGAATCAAGCACTTATTCCTACAATGGTTGGATTTCTTAGAATATGCCATTGTCAAAACTTCAAAATGGGAAATCAAAAGGGACCAGCAAAAAGATGAAGAACCAACTGGTTACCCATTTGACTGTGAGCTCCTTGAGGGAAGGGGCTGTCTTCTGCCACTTTCTGTATCCTCGGCACTTTATACAGTGCCTGGCATATAGCAGGTGTTGAATAACTGTTCAGTGAATGACAATCTAATCCCACAAATACGCACCAAAGTGGAATGACTGAAGGAAGAAATAGCCAAGACATCAGAGGTTATGAGCTCTAACCCTTCAAGATCAATCAAGAAAATTTATCTAACACCTATAAGGTGTGTAGAGCACTATGCTAGGGCCTGGAAGAGGAGCAGAGTTTAAATAAGACACAATCCTAGTCCTTGTCGCATAAAAGGTCGATAAAATACCAACAGAGAAAGCTGTACTTCACAGAAGTGCACGACCATGTACTGGAGAGGTGTAAAAGTGCTAATGTGTAGTCTCAGGGGAAATGATGAGGCATAACTGAACTCCATGAGGTAGTGGTGGTGATTATTTGAAACACAAGAAAGAACGGAAGAACTGAAAGCTTTGAAGAAATAATCCTGGGATATATGCATAGTTATTTTTTAGGGGGTAACTACTAAAAATGAGACCACATAAGGTATCTCAAAAGTTTTAGCACCGTTTAAGCTATAATTGCTTTGGGACATCCTGGGTATAAAATTTTAGAAACAATGGAAAGCGAGTTATCAAATGTATATTTTTACAAGTTATGTTCCTAAAAACTTTTTATAAATCAGCTCTATCCCCATTTTAACATACTGTTTCCCCAAGTATTTTATCTTCAATTCTGCTTCATTTCCAACTGGCCATGGCTCCTATCTCTTTACTTCAAGCCTCTTTTGTAGTTCAGAATCACGCAACTATTTAAACAATGAATCCTCTGTACTGTGAATAATCTCCAAATTTTCTATTTTGTAAGAGCCAGATATCATAAAAGTAGATATAGTTGTATATTTTCTTATATTTCCAATTTTGTCCAAACTGATACAGATAAACTAAGATAATTTCATGATTTATCACAAATTTTACTAAAATTGATGAACATGGTGTGACATCCATTCACATACAAATTAATAAGACATTTTTTAGAAATGAAATTTCAAACTAAACTTACATTTCTGACTTTTAAAGTACACTTAGTAATAAATTCAAAGGAAAAAAGAAATTATAGTCAGCCATTTTTCTTAACCTGTATCCCTTTAAAAGATATCGTTTACATATTAATTTAGTTCTGATTATCAATTGTCATAAAGATGAATCAAGCTAAGGACTTATTTATATACTTGCTAAATCAAGAAGAGTGATTTGTTCCTCTTCGGCAGCTCAGCATTCATATTAAACTCAAATTTTAAAAAAGACTAAATGACTTTCCTTCTCAGAAAATTAAGCATAAAAAAGTCAGATTATGAGGGCCTATCACAAAGGTTAAAGTAGTCGAAGCTCTTTAGCTTGGTGAAATGAAGGTTAAGGGTTTACTTCATAATTGTCTTCAATTATAATAAGAACTACTTTGATTAGTTTTCTCCATCTCCATTCAAAGTCTGAAAAGATTAAACGTGAACTCAGCTTATAGCAACAGAGCTTGGTCAGACATAAAGAAGAATTTTTCTATTAAAAAGTTTGGGTATTCTCCATTCCTGGAGATTTCTTTTAAAACTGTAGAAACAGGTTTCGCTTTTAGCTAGGTTGGGTGAATACCAGGACAAGACTGAACCAGATGACCTCTCGTGATCCTTTACTGCTTTAACATGTTCAGATCTTCAAATACCAAGACAACTCCCAGCTCTATGATTCTATGAACTAACATGTAATCCAGCTCTTCTGGTTGGCAGTCAGAAATCAGGAATGAGATGGCTCTTCCTTACTTAAGGATGGCAGCAGGAGAAATTAAAAAAGCACAATGACAGCACCAGAACTTGTAAGAGTTGTAGACATGAGCTGAAGAATCGTCTTTCTCTATGCTAGTAAGAAGGGAATCACTGATCATTTTAGCTGTTGTTTTTTCACACGGAGATCACCATCGGTATTATCATTTTCATAGTTACAAAAGACAATGCTATAGTACCTGTCAAACATCCAAATACAAGATGATCTTTAACTGTGTGAAGATGTCAGAGTTCATAGTATAGAATTTATCTTTATCACATAACTGTTTACTAGAACTTTGCTATACTGAGGCTTTTTAATTCATGTATCATTAAACACTCAATATTCAAGCAGATATGTAATTTCATCTATTTGGATGTTTCGTCTAGCAGTGAAGCCCATTGGTCATTACCTACCTTGTGCAACTCTTGCCTCTCAGGAGTTTACCACAAGGAGTCCACTGAACATGACAGAAACCTTCCTCTTCTGCTCCTGACATTGCAAGGATATTCATGAAACAATGGATCTGTCCACATGTTATCCCTTGCCACATTTTTCTTTGTATGCCCATTTAACACAGTGCCTAACTTAATAAATACCTGACCAACTGACCAGTTTCTCTTCTTTTTCTATCCTACATTTTTTAAAAAAAAGACATCTTTAACTCCCATCCTTCTTCAAAGTGCTTTATTTGTCATATGTTGGAACCTGCTCCTACTGTATGGAAATCATTTCTGATCTTTTGGAGAACGCGGTATTCCAGATCTTGCAGCTTTCTACCACCAGAAGAATAGAAGCATTACAAAGAAGGGCCTTCTAAGAGAGACAATGGCAGAGGCAGAAGTGCAGCTGTGCCACAGGCGAGAAGAATCCAGCCATGGGGTCATGCTGACTTGGGAGTCTAGTCTAGCCTCTGACACATGGTAGCATGTGACCCTTGGCAAGTCATTTCAGGGCCACAGGCCACCCTGATAATGCTCTCAATTGCACAGCTCCCATCTGATTTGGAAAAGAGTTTTCTCATCCAGGAACTTCCTAAATAAAATAAATAAAAATGGGCCTTTTTTTCTTCCAGAAGTTTGGAGTCAATCAATAAGTTGACGAGTATTTACTGCCAACCAATCAATAAACATTAATTAAGCACCTATTATGTATCAGGCAGTGTCCTAAGTGCTGGGGATACAAAACGGCGAAAGGCAGTTCCTGCTCTCAAGGAGCTTATAGTCTAATGGGGGAAACAACATGCAAACAAATATATGCGAAGCAAGGAAATAATTAACAGATGGAAGGCACTACAATTAGGAGGCGTTGGGGAAGATTTCCTGTAGAAGGTGAGATTTTAGTTGGGGCTTTAAGGAAGCCCAGGAGGTTAACAGTCTGAGAGGAGGAGGGAAAGCATTTCGGGCATGAGAGGCAAAGAAAATGCCCAGAGTTAAGAGATGGAGAGTCTTGTCCGTGGAACAGCCAAGAAACCAATGTCACCAGACTAGAGATTTCTCCCCGTGGTGGGGAGTAAGGTGTAATAAGACTAGAAAGGTAGGAGGGGACTAGGTAACGAAGGGTTTCGAATGCCCCACACAGCATTTTGTATCTGATCCTGGAGGTGAGACGAAGCCTCTTCACTTGGGCCTCTTCCAATTCCTCACCTCCACTTAGATCCCATTCTCCAACAGCAAGGGTAGCTTTTCTGAACCCTAGGCATTAGTGCATTCTCCTCCCTTCTGAAACCACCTATTGTCTGCATGTATCCCTCAGTAAAATGTAAGCTCCTTGAGGGCAGGGGCTGTTTTGTTTTCTATCTTTATATTCCCTACCACTTGGCACAGGGCTTCGAACATTTAATAAATGCTGGATTTTAATTAAAGGCTGACATTTTGGATTTTTCACTTCTCTATTCCTTCACGACCACTCATCATCAGCAATGACCCATATCTCTAGAAATATATATCACTGTGGTAGAACATGCAACCAAGAAAGAGGGAGAAAGGAAAAAAAGCAACTCAACTGCTAGCTTACCTTTCTCCCTTAACATTCCCTCCCCCACCAAAAAAAGAGAAAAAAAAACCTCCTAGTAACAAACAGTAGGGGAAAACAAGACAAATCCAAAGATCCTCCATGTACCAATATGTGCGTTTCGTTCTGCCTCCCGCTCTGCATTATCACTGGACCTCTGGAGGAATATTTGTTCAATATGTGGATCAACTGAGTCTTTCAAAATTGTCTGACTTTACAATGTTATTGTTAGTATATAAATTGTTCTCCTGGTTCTGCCCACTTCATTCTTAATCAGTTCATACAACACTTCCAAAGTTTCTCTGAAACTATCTTTCATCCTTTTTTATAGTGTAATATTCTATTAAATTCAAATACCATAATTTGTTCTGACATCTCTCAACCTGTATTACCTCTGTTATGACAATGTAAACCTTGCTGCACCAACAGCAACACCAGGACCCGGGGTTGAAGCCAGGGTTTAGGTCAGAGCAGGGTCCTGGTCACAGGCAGTAAATGCCAAATCCTGTATATTCATACAGAGCATCAAAAGGACTTTTTTATACAAAAAATTTTTCAATGAGGTTTCTGACACAAAGAATAAACTGTTATATGTAGATACATATAAACGTTCCTAGTTTTGTCAAGATTTTAAGAACCATATTCGACAAACATTTCAGAAGCAAAGTAACATTTATGAGGATACTTCCCCCTCAGGGGTTACAAGAACTCAAAATTCTAAAAACGTAGAAACAGAAGTCTTAGGTTAGGCTACTGTGGCAACAAAGTTTAATTACATGCAAATGGTGGAAACTACCATTTGTTTTTGAAGTTTGGTGTAAACTTCCATTTTCAAGTAATTTCCAAACTATGGTACAACTACAGCTGTAGGCAGAAAAGCCTTCATTTCCCACTGTATTTGGACAACTGCTTCTGCCAAACTATTATGTCCCTTTTTGTCATTATGAAGAGTAAAAAAAAAAAAAAAGCCAGAAGAAATATTCAAATGTAAAGTAGCTACTTGCCCATGGAAAGCTGACAATGACATCTTTTCCAGGAAGTTTTAGATGATGAAACTGTTTTGAGGATCTACGAGCATCATGATGGGATTTGCTACCAAAGTCTGAACAGAAGACTTAGTCTATAATATGGGAATATTTTGCATGATTGCACATGTATAACCTATATCACACTGCTTAACTGCCTCAGGGAGGGTGGAAGAGAATAAAGAAGGAAGAGAATTTGGAACTCAAATTTTTTTTTGATAACTAATGTTAAAAATTGTTTTTACATGAAATTGGGGGAGGGAGATCAAGTATTATTCAAAAAAAGCCTAATAAAGCTACCTGGAAAAATTACATGTATACTTTATTGCATGAATATTAACTTTTACTGACCTGATAAAAACTTCCTTCTTTGTCAGTATTCCACAATCAACAGACTTCTGTCAGTAAACAGTTCATATGAAAGAAGATAACAATTCTTGTTAAAATCATAAGAACTGCTACAAAATGATTAGTTGACATTCTCCTAATCAAGCACAGTGCTTTTTATATCTAGTGGGTGCCAAAGCAATGTTGAACTGAATCGTTGCTGAGGTCAGAAAGGATCACCAAAGGAAGGCTTAAATTAGTGGTGAAGTCCTCGATGTACATTAGGAATCAAAGCCTGAAGCTATTACCAATACTTGATCTTACTGCAAACATGTAAAGAAAGGGAAAGCAGAGAGTACAATGGGGAAAGAGCGAGAGAAAGCAAGAACAATCAGCAAACAGCCTCAGAACTATTTACCATCCTGTCCCCCATTACCTTTCTCCAGTCTTACAGTAACCAATTCACTAAAGCACAACATAGACCATTTCTAGGCTAGAGTTACAAAGATTAAAAGACAATAATCTGAATAAAGATTATCAAACCTTGTTTCAGAATGCTTTAACGATTCTCTCAACCTGGTCTCAAAAGACAAAAGTAATATCCAAAGTCACAGAGGATAAAATAACTTTGGACGGCCACATATCTACAAAGAAAGCTGCAATCGTACCAGGCCTAAACTTTTACATGACTAATATCAGCATGACAGATAATGAAAAGTAACAGTCAATGGAAGGGAGAAAGACACAAAGAATAATGTTGCACGAGATCAAAGGTGAGTTTATAGTAAACTGTTGCTGCTGCTGCTGTTCAGTCAGTCCTGTCCAACTCTTCTTAACCTCATTTGGGTTTTTCTTGGCAAAGATAATCAAGTGGTTTGCCATTTCCTTTTCTGGCTCATTTGACAGATGAGGAAATTGAAACAGTTAAATGACTTGCCTAGGGTCACACAGCCAGAAAGCATCAGAGGATTTGAACTCAGGAAAATGAGTCTTCCGGACTCAACGCCTGAAGTTGCCCTATAGCAAATATTATTTTAGCGTAAATTCAAAAAGGTTAGATCAAATCAACTACCATTTATTAAGTACTTAATATGTGACGAGAAAACTCTAGCTGAACAACAACAATGTACCACACAAACAAGGCAGAGAGAGGATAAATTTGGGATAATCTCAGAGAAAGGCAATACTGAACTGAATCATTGCTGAGAGACAGAATTAAGAGAAAATAAAGGAGGACTGAGAAAGACTTCTTGTAGAAGGTGGGAATTTAGCTGAGAGCAGAAGGAAAGCAGAAGACAAGAGATGAGGAGGGAGGGAAAGAGTTCCAGGCACAGAGGACAGCCAGTGAAAACGTCCCAAGTAGGGAGATGGAGTATCTTATTCCAGGAACAACGGTAAGGAGGCCACTGTCACTGGATAAGAGCTGTAAAAGACAGAAATTTTATATTTGATCCTGGAAGCAAGAGAGAGCCACTAGAGTTTACAGAACAGAGGGGCGACATGGTCGGACTTGCCTTTTAGGCAGATCACTTTGACAGCTGAGGAGGCCAAACTGGAGAGCCATGAGACTGGAGGCAGGGAGACCAACAGAAGGCTACTGCAATAGTCCAGGCCTGAGGTCCTGCCACCTGGGCAGTGGCAGTGTCAAAGAGAAGGAGGGTGTTACGAAAGTAGAAACGACAACACTTGGCAACTGACTGGATACATAGGAGTACAAGAACGACCGACACCTAGACTGTAAGCTTGGGTGACTGGAAGCATGGTGATGCTCCTTGACAGTAATAGAGAAATCAGGATGAGATAAGGATTTGGGGGAAATACGACGAGTTCAGTTTTAGATAAGTTTAAAATGCCTATGGGATATCCACATCAATTACGCCTAAGAAGCAGCAAAAAGAGGACTGAACCTGGAAGTCAGGAAGTCAAGGAGAGTCGGGAAAACCTGAGGTCAAATTTCACCTCAAACTTCACACTAGCTGTGTCACTTTAATCTCTGGTTGCTTCAGTTTCCTCAAATGTAAAATGGACATAACAACACTCCTCTCCCCCCCACCCCCCACTGTTGTTGGGATGATCGACTGAGATCATATTTGAGAAAAGCGCCTTAGTGCCTTAGCACATAGCAGGGAACTATTGGAATCCTTATTCTCTAACCTTCTCTTCTCTTCCCCGTTACAAATGTGAGGTCAAACACTTCAACAGAGGTTAGCCCTGGAAGAAGATGAGTTAGCTGTCTGCATAAAGATGATAACTGAAACGATGGAAGCTAATAAGATCATCAAGCGGAAAAGTTTAAAGAGAGAAGAGGGCCCAGGAACATGCTCTAGATCTGTGACTGTGTGAGCCCATGACTCTCTCTTGTCATCATTTAAGATAATTAAATATTCCTTAACAAAAAGTCTTCATTTGTTTTACTCTTTACTACCAGAAGAATGGAAGTTTTCCCCCTTATCCTAAAAATAATTTGTATTCTCTTATGCACTTGAGTTACACTAATATTATAGTTGCTTATGTAAATGCTATATCCTCTACCAGACTAGAAGCTTCATGAGGGCAGGGCTCCTATCTTATTTTATCTTTCTATACCCTCTAGTTCCTAACAAAGGGCTGTACTTAATAAATTTGTTGAATTAAATAAAGTCTATTCCAACAGCTTTCCATACCCACATGAAAAATAAAATCTACAGGATCGGTTTTTTTTTTCAATCGCACACATGTAAAGTTATTTGTACATAAAAGGCCCTTAAGAAATGTTAAACTGAATAAAATGTGACCCATCACCCTAAAACTACATTACCCAAATAAACAGGTGTGTTTGTTTGTTTAATCTGAGTTCCATCTACATCAGAAACAAATGGATATTGTTTTCTTTTTAAAGATGTAAATAACAAGATTCATTTAAGGACCAAAAGATAGCAGTTTCATCCACTGGATAAAATGTTCTATTAGTTCTGTATTCTTTGAGAGGTACCTTCCCAGTAGAGCAGCTACCGCTCTTGGGTCCTATGAATAACCTCCTGGAGCTGTACTCCTATGTTGTTCATCCTTCATTCTCAAAGAAAACCATGACATCAGGAAGGTGATGTCATGACTTGTAAGTGAATTTGATTTGAGTGAAGCATTCCTAACACTATCTATAAATAATCTTGTGAAGCTGGTAGAGATTCATGAGCCTCCACTAGTGTGTTTCCAATTAATAATAAACCAGTGCATCCCCATTAGCTCTCAGAAAAATGGTTTATTCAGATAACATAATAAAGAACAGTATTTACAAAATGTTGCCCTCATACACCTAGGACATACTCTTGCCCAAAGTATGCAGCATCCATGGGAAGAGTAGGCTCCAACTTAAAGTGAGTCACATGTGGAGGATATACACATGTTAAAAGGCAATTCAAAACTGAAGTACTAAGGAGCTGAAAGTCCTTTCTCTTTGCAGAGTTTCCACGCAGCTCTCCTTGGGTGTCGCATCTCCTCTGGTCAAGGTGCTCAGCTGGGTTTCCAGGGTCTGCTCCTAAATACAGCGGGCTCTTTTCTGTGCTGCCAAGGGTCCTCTTCTTCAAAGATGCTTCATTCTTCAAGTAACTATTTCTCTCTATTTGCCTAAAATGCATTTTTGCTCCCCAGTGTATACAATGGTATATTGGCAGAGCAGTTCCCTTTCATAGCTACATAGCTAATGGACAGCAGACACAGAAATTCCATTCCCCACCAGCCCTTTAAAGCCATCTCCACCAAAAGCAGCTTCTGATTGGCAACTCATTGTCAAACTGCTAATATTCCACTAGAGATTCACCATTTAAACCAATCTCAGTCCCCCAACTCTGACAATGGCTAACTTGTTTGCTCAGCCAATCAACTGTTCCCTCCTTGACGCCAACAGAGAAGTTTCAGCATTTTATTAACGGGGTGGGGCATAGCTAAACTTTTATAATTAAACACCTCATTAACAGCTTGTCACTCTGGACCTCCTGTGACTACATCAGCTGCAGGAGGGAAGGGGCAGGGCAACAAATAATATTTTGTTACTTATCAAAGTAACGCAAAATACTCTGCCTAGTCTGACCTGTTAAGAAGGGGGGAGGGGATAATGAATCAACTTCTAATGTAACAATAAGAAATGTTTACATAACCCTAACAATATATCAAGAGATTCTAGATACATCAAAGCATAATAAATTATCTTAAGTCTTTCTTTAAAAATAGTCAGATGAATTTGTGACCACATCAGTTAGGCAGTTCCCTACAGAAAGAGTCCCACTCCCCCTGCCCATCCTATGCAACTTTTGTCCAGTCCCACCACAAATTCATCAGCAGGGATTTGCCCAAATGTGCTGAAGGCTTTCTTCCATCTCTCACTTCCAACTCTCACTGACCACCTGGCACCCATTGTTCTTGCCCCAAGACCAACTAGCCTTCTCTTCCTATTCTACAGTTCTTGGGTGCCATCTTTTACTCCTATCTAGAGTTCCTTATTGGTTATATGGTACAGCTTGTTCATATCCACCATGTACATCTTCCTCTCCACTGACTTCTGTGTGATACAAAATTTTAATTCTTGGAAAGCAGTTGTATTCCATGTATCTAAGCCAGAGTCACCTGATATTAATTTTAAAACTATGAATGATTTACATGAATTTATATATTCACAAGAACTTTGATATTTCTGACAAAAATGCAGCTAAGGACATGGCTATGAAAGCTGTAATTCTACCTCTGCTCTTGAATCACTGTAATTCCAAGTTATTTAACTTCTTTATGTTTCAGCATCTTCACTTATAAAACTGGAAATAGATAGCTAATCTACCACACAGCTGCGTTTCTGTAGATTACTTTGGAATGACTATTAAAAATTATTGGAAACCACTTAAAATATAACAAGTTATGTGATTACTAATAATGTCCAAAGCATTAACCAAAAATGACCAAGACTTTAAAATAATTAAGGTAAGAATTCCATATTTGCTAAATTAGTACAAAAATAAAATTAACTTTAAAAATTGGGGGCACCTACCAGTCTATTACCAAATAGTAAAAAGTTATGTAAGTAAAATCGGAAAATGGCTATATTCTGACCCTGATTTTACTGGCCCTGCTGCTGATTTTCACACTTAGTGATACCTTTTTTCTCAGAAAGAAAGCGCTCTGCATTTTCTTTTTTTAACTGATTATGTTTAAATTGTAAATATTTTTAGAGCTTTTTCTTCTATATGTTAAGAAATAGTGGCCTTTTTTGTTGTTGTTGTTGTTTTGTTTTTGGAAAGGGGAAGGCAGGGCAACTGGTGTTAAGTGACTTGCCCAAGGTCACACAGCTAGTAAGTGTGTCAAGTGTCTGAGGCCACATTTGAACTCAGGTCCTCCTGACTCCAGGGCCAGTGTTCTATTCACTGTACCACCTCACTGCCCCAATAGTGGCCTTTTTCACCTTGACTTCTGTCTTACCACTGGACTTCGATGACTCTGCAAAACTGAAGCTGACAACTTTGTGCAACGTGTTACCTCACTTAAATCCAATTCTGGCATAAGTTTAGACATCATCCCATGATGTCACTAGTCCTCTTCAAAAATGGAAGGATCAACATAAAACTCTGATCAAATAAGTCCCCAGCAGGCAATCCCTAATGGGCCCCTAGGCTTCCCTACTATCCTCTTCCACTAACTACAGATAATAAAGGGAAGCATAATTACAATACTAACAACAACTGCTAACATTTATATTGGTATTTATTTACATATTTAATATATTTATATAATATATATTTGAGCTTCATCACAAAGTGCTTTAGAAATACCTCAGCCTATCCTCACAACAACTCTGAAAGACAAGTGCTATTTTATCACTATTTTAGAGGTGACAATCCTGAGATTGAGAGAGGTTAAATGACTGTCCAGAGTCATAAAGCTAGCAAATGTCTGAGATTAGATTTGAACTCCAGTCTTCCTAAATTCAGGTCCTTCACTCTATCTACTATTGATACGTAGTTGCCAACTTCTTCAAAGATCACCCCCAGGTGTTCCTTTTTCCTCCCCCTCACCATGTAAATACACAACATATACAGCCAGCTAATGTTTAAAGACACACTCAATTTACTACAGTACCAAGGAATCTCAAAATACAGACAACATACGGAACGAACAGGTACTCTGTCTTGAATTAACGAACAAGTAGTATATAAGTTTAAAGCATCGAAACAACACATTCTGGGTCCCCTTCATTCACCACTCTCTTTTCCAGTCGGTTGGCAACTCTTATATCCCAATTCTCTTAGAGTCATAATCCCTTCTTGCTAATTCCTCCTAACCCATTCTAATCACTGTGCCCTTACAATGGCCATCCCTCAGTATTTCCCTAAATCATACCTAAATCAATCTCACTTCCAATCACTACCCTTATGTTCTGCCTTCAGAGACCAATCATAATTCCTATTCCATATGATAACCCGTCAAATACTGGAAGATAGTTATCATTCTCCCTTCCCCCAACTAATTGGCAGTTTTCTAAGGACTTGCATTAAGACACAGAAAGAATGTTTTTCAAATATGCAAATAACACAAAAGCTAGGATGGATAGCATAACAGACTGGATAACCAAATTCAAAAACATCTAACAGACTATAAATAATATGTAACTAAACATAGGTTCAAAATAAACAACCTTAAAAGTACAAGATATAGGGAGCATATAGGGCCACAAGCTTCATAGGAATAAACAACAGGATATGGAAGCCAAAAAAGTTCATTCAATCTTTTTCATCACTGGAAGGGGCAGTACTCTCAGGAATAAGGAGATGACAGTCCCACTGGATTCATCATACCACAGCTGGAGTCCCATGTTCAGGTCTCAGAATCACATTTTTTAAATGCTACTGGTAAGTTGGAAGGCATCAAGAAAACAATCAGAATGACGAACAACCACAGCCACATGACATTCAACTGAGGGAACAGGGAGTGTTTACCTAGCCTGAAAAGAAAATTTAGGGTGAACATGATAGTTACTTTCAAAGGCCTCAGAAGGTAAAATCAGAAGCAATGGAAGGTGACAAGTTGACATTTAATAGTAAGAAAAACCTCCTAATTGAGAGTTGCCCAAAAGTGGCAAAGGACACAGTGGGCTCCCTCTCACTGGAGGCTTCCAAGCAGAGGCCAGGTGGTAGCGACTTATCATGAGTATGGTACAAAGGGCTCTTTTTTCAGGTGTAGTCTGGGTTGGATTCCCATTGAGTTCCCTTCTATGCTGAATGATGTGGTTCTGCAATCAAGATTTCCAGAGAGAGGTCAAAAGAATCTTGCTGATACTAATCTAAAACTGGTTACACACTACAGAGATACTCTGAATAGAAATAATAAAATCATTGATGACTCTGTAGCAGCAATGGACCACTAATCCTACATGAACCACAAGCTACTTCAAGCTTCAAACTCTTATTTTTTCCCATATACACATTGAACCCTATATGCCTAGCAGAAAAAGGAGGGTAGATATGCAGGATGATCCAGATACCTTAATCTATGAGAGAAAAGGAAAGCTAATTTACTATTATTAATAATAAGGATAGCTAACACTTATATGATATTTTAAGGATTGCAGAGAATTTTACATATATTATTATCACATTTTATTAATATTCCACCTAAGTCAACAACGTAATTAAACAAACATTTACTAACTACCTACTGTGTATATGACACAGTGTTAGGATCTAAGGTTAAACCCATTCTTCCCCCATTACCAAATCACAGTATTTGGATGAAATTTGGAGAATATGAACAGCAAGCCATTCCTTCAAAAAAGCTATATCCACTCCATATACTTAGCCTCCTCTTCCATTCCAATAAACCTTTTAGTTTATCTACAACAAGCATTTCCATTTTTTTTTTTTTGCTCTCACTCTCTACTTAAAACTCTATGGTGTGCATATCTCTCCTGGCTTTTGGCTAAAATAGCAAAACAGGAAAATGATAAATGCTAGATAGGATGTGGGAAAATTGGAACATTATTACATTGCTGATAGAGTTGTGAACTGATCCAGCCATTTTGGAGAGCAATTTGGAACTATGCCCAAAGGGCAATAAAAATGTTCATACCCTTTGACCCAGCAATACCACTCCTAGGGTTGTATCCCAAAGAGATCACACAAGTGGGAAAAGGACCCATACGTACAAAAATA
>CM053622.1:803699665-803722156 GCA_028646595.1 Phalanger gymnotis | reverse complement strand
TTCCTGATCCTTCTGCTAGAGGTGATTCTTCCCTCCTTGAATTTCTTAAGCTACTGGGATATTGCCTCATTATCTTGTAACTTGTCTAATACTAATTTGTGCATATTTCTTGTATCCTTATTAGATTTTAAGGTCTGCGAAGGCAGAGATTGTGCCATTTCCCTTTTTTGCTTCCCCAATGCTAGCATAGTGCCTTATACCTGGTGGATACCTAATCCTTATTTGTTAGACTAAGTCTTGTCTGTGTGCTTTTGATTTCTGAACTCTTTAATGCAGCGCTTTACATTCACCATTACGGAATTCTACCTTGTTAGAAACCGCTGATTGTTCCAGACTGTCCTTTTGGGTTTAGCTCTCTTATTCTCATGTTCTCAGATATGCCAAGGATGCCTTCATCCGAATTATTGATCAAACTGTTGAAGAGAACAGTGTCAAAGACAGAGAGCCCTGAGCTGGCCACTAGAGACCCACCTTCAGGTTGGTGTCAATCTATGATAATCGACAATCTTTGGGAGTTTGGTGTTTAGAATCAGGAAGACCTGGGATTAAATCCTATCTCTGATAGAATTTAATTCATCTGACACTGACCATGGGAAAGCCACTTAACTTCTCCAAACTTCAGTTTCCTCATCTGTAAAATGGGGATGATAATATCTGCACCTACTTCAGTGGGTTATTGTGAGACTTCAGCAAGATAATGCATCTCAAGTGCTTCAGAAACTTTAAAGCATTATATAGGGTGTTCCAGTAGTCTTAGCATGGTTTTAAGTTTTCATAACTTAAAACTGCACTAAGACTTTTGGGACCGTCTATATTAATGTTATTTTGGTCATTTAATCATCTGTAAAATCTTACCTGTCTGTGCTTAGCACAGTACTTGGCATGTAGTAGGTGCTTAATAAATGTTAATTGATTGGTTGATTGTACTGTCATCTGTCTTGTATCTGTGGCTTATCCATGAGGACATCATAATAGAAAGCTAGATGCTGTTCTGAAATTCAGATAGACTGTCACTATGTCATTCTTCCTGTCTACCTGTCTAGTAATTTTGTTTAAAAAAAATGGAGTTAATCTGTTCAGAAATATGTATATTTTTTAGTGACTAGTGTTTGCTCTTAATAGTCCCCACTTACCTTTCTAAGTGCTCAGGGATCATTCAGCAGTTGTTCAGTAACCATGCCCACAGCCTCTTTCTTTACAGGCTTTTTGTGATGTCTTCCTGGACTTAGCTATAAGAGCGCTTTCTGTTGTCCTTAGGATTTTTGGTGACTTTTATTTCATTTTGGCTTTTAGCTTTACTAAGATAATTTGGGCAGGTCCTCTTCTCTTGTAGCCTTCCTTGGTTACATGCCCTTTTACAATCTGAGCTGCTCAGAGCTGGTGTCATCAGCCCCTCTGGATACTTCCCTTGGATTTCCTCAGTGCTACCGTTTGTAGTTGAGTGGCCTGAATGCCTTTTTTGAGAGCCTCTCACCCTTGAGCTGCCTTTCTTTGTAGAATCATCGATAGGAATGAGATTGTTCTCTGAGTCTTCTCAGGTCTCGTCCCTTAAAAGTCTCTGATACATGTTGGACTGTGTGTACTACCAGATAGGCTTATTTCCATCGCTGGCTATCATAAACTCCTGAGATGACAGGATCATTTTCTCTCCCAGGGCCTGTTGTTTCCACATTGCCAGCCATGTCTTCCGTGTTGATCAGAATTAGGTTAAGAGTAGCAGTTCCTGTTTTCACTAGAAGAATCTGTTAGCACAATGAGTCTTCCAGCACATGCACAGGTGGTTGAAGTCTTTCCTAACTACGGCTGTGTTTCTCCTTTGTACCAGCTTCTGAGGTATGTAAGGAGTTAATCTCCTATTAAAAAAAAAAGTCTCCCTGAGCATTCTGTATACTCCCACAACATCACCTCGGTTTTTTTCCTCTCCTTTTAACCTTGCTGGTGTTGAGCTGTGCTTCTCTGTCCACTACCCTCCCAGATTTGTGGGCTTTCCTTTGGTATGTAATATATACTGTGGTTATTTTGGCTTACAGTACTTACTCTGCTGTGTTTTCTCTTAATTCTTTTTCTTTTGAACAAGATATACCCTTCTATTGCTTTATTCTAGTTGTGAGTCTCATCTCACCAGACCTTGGTAGTAACCAATGAGTTTTATCTTTTAGCATTAAAATCTTAAGTTCACTTTGTTTACTGTTCTGTGTACATTGGTATATGGACATCTGAGTACATAAGTATTGTTCCTACTCTTCTCAGTTATTTTCTCTTGTGAATTACTGGACATTTCCCCTAGTTTTGTTCCTTCTGTAAAGTACTTGATGTTTTCTATATTATAAGAATTTATAGTTTTATCTTGTTTTTTTTTTCCTCTTTCCCACTCTATTTTTGGTTTAAAAGCCCTCTTGATCAAATCCACAAGCCTGTGGCTGATAGGATCTTTTCAGTTTTTTTGAGATATATTTCATCCTTAGCTAAGAGCTCATCATTCTGGAATTTTAAACTTATATGGTCTAGAAACAAAACTGTGTTGTGACTTGAAATATTTTTTTCAAATGATAAAATATTTCTGCATTTATGGTTTTTTTTAGGGGGTAGAGTGGGGAATGAGGCCCAATTTGACTTTTAATCTTAGAATCATAGGCTTTTTAAAGCAAATACATGAAGGCTTTGATTTCATTGGTATTAGAACTCCTTCTTCTAAGGACAGACTGAATTGAGGGCTTCCTGATTCCCTGCCCTGCTCTGTATCCATAAACTGTCGTCTTCAGTTTCTTAACATAGGGAGATGCTTGCTTTTTTTGTTCTAGGGCCTCCTGATGAGATCAGTGCTGCCAGTATATCTGGTAGGAGTGAAAATGAGTATCATGAGCCCAGAAAAATGACTAAAGGGTGTCTTTTCTTTTTTTAAGGTCTTCATTCTTACCCTGCCGTCCAGACCATCATCCTTGTTCTTCCTAAGTTCAAAGATGATGTGATTGGAATCCCAGCTTTGGTTGTCCCTGCATGTAGTATCACTTGTTCTCCAAGGCTGGGCACATAGAATACCAGTGCTGGCAAATGTTCCCAAGTTGAGAAACCTTTGAATGTGGTCCCACTGATTTGGTGTGAGTCTGTTGCCCAAAGAGTAGAGGATATAAATTAAGAGAAGCCCATTACTGGGGCTGCTACTGAGTGGTATAGTTTTCACCCCACGAATAGAGATTCTTGCAGTCTGGGTGGAAGCCTGCCCTAGGGAAAGAGGGTGCTTCCCCCCTGAACACCCCAGAGCTCTGTGAGGTAGGCAGGATCTCGTGTGGGGGTGGAGGGCTTGGTGTAGTGGGTGGCAGACAGCCAAACTCAGGGAGGAAACCATTATAAATGCTCTGGCTTTAGCCAGAGTGCTTCACAATCAAGCCTCCATGTTCTCTGCAGCTGAATGTTCTTCTGTCTTCTCTCCAGATGATCATGGGAACAGCAATGGCAGTCATGTAAAAATCTTTTTACCGAAAAAGCTGCTTGAATGTCTACCGAAATGTTCAAGTTTACCCAAAGAGAGGCACCGCTGGAACACTAATGAGGTAGATACAGTACCATTTTTTTAGGTTGTAATTTTTAGGTTTCGATTTAGATTCCTATTTTGTGAGGGCTTGGAAATCAAAATGTTGAAATTGAAAATGGGATTGGAGAAGAACATTACACTTGGATTCCATGGAAGCCAAAATGTTTCTAGAGTTTGTTACTTAAATCAAAATTGTTCTCTCTCACATGCTTGGTTTGTTTGGGAAAAGACAAAATGTGCATACTGACTGACTAACGTAGCATGAGCCTTTATTTGTATTTTCTTGTATTTTGGTGTCTCAGAGGTGTGGTTAAACTCTGCATGTATCTGAGTTAAACATTAGTTCTTACTGTTGTCACAAATTAACGAAGACACAGCTTCGGTGTAATATGAAACAGTGCAAGGTCTTTCCAGGATAAAGTTACTATTAAAAACAATAATAATAGAGTACTTAATAGTGAAAACAGTACTTAGGCCTTTTAGATGAAAAAAAAGTTTCTCTTGGAGAATTAATAAGTTTAGCTTAATTAAAAGGTATTTTTATTAAGAATAGTGGATGCTCACTGGATGACGTCTTTAACATTTGATATATAATTCTACAGTTGATTAATAAAAGCTTTGAGATGACAGCCTTCTCCTCAGGGGAAGATTGGATTATGGGTCTTAGTGCTGTGAGTGTGCCAGAACCTGGGTCATCGTTTTCATTTTAGAAATCTGGGTATTAGGCTCTTAAGAGTAACCCTGCTTTAGTGGGTATGAAGTAGTGGGAGACAAGTTTGTCAACATGAGAATCTTTCCTTAATATTCACTTGACTTAAAGATAGAATTCTGCCAAGGTGCTTCTCCATTTAATTCTGTGTTTGATTTAAGACTTGGCATCTTGTGGGGTGCCCTGTTATGTGTAGTAATTATATAGGGACGATAGTGTTGCTTTTCTAAGGTCCCCTTGCTCTTACTTTCCTCAGATAGACTTTGTCCTACATTGCCAGATGTGGTTATATAGATGAAAAATTGTCCATGGTGATTTCAGTATCCATTATAACCATTTCATTTTCAATATCTTTGAAGGGAGAAGGAAGCTTTTTAGTTCTTTGTGGAAATTATGCCTCTTCCCCCCAAATGGAATTAGTTTTCCACTTACAGAAACATTAGGTTGTTTAAAGCCATATCAATTACAATCAGCTATAAAAGATTTGGAAAGTTCTATTGTGATTCAAACTCAAAGCACATTCTTTTTGAGCAAGATAACATTTTATTAACTGGGTGCAAACCTGCCAATAAGAATGGGTCAATGGCTCTGCCTCAGTTTTAAGCCAAAGACCTTCAGTGGAAGATTTAACTAACTCACTTTTACAAGGTTAGAACAAAGAATAGAACAGAGTAGGTGACATCATGCAGTTGAAGACAGCATGATTGGTTACATGGCTGAGTTGAGAGGAGTCATGTGATTGGTTGGAAATTGGGAATCGAGTGGCTAGCAGCAACCCCCTTCTTTCCTCCTGTGACTAAGAAGTGTGCATTGTTTGAATCTAGCTGCAGGGTTAAAAGATAGTGGCTCAGACTTCTTTGGGTAGCAAACCAGACATGGTTGCAGAATAGCTTGGTAATGGAAAGCTTCTTGACTGCACTCCCTGGTATCCACCTGCATCCCCTAAGGACAGCAGAATTCTTGAGGCAGAAATAAAGCAGTGCCTAGCAGTAGAGCTGGATTTATTTTTCTTTTTTTGGAGGGGGCAGGGCAATTGAGGTTAAGTGACTTGCCTAAGGTCACATAGCTAGTACGTGTGTCAAGTGTCTGAAGCCGGATTTGAACTCAGGTCCTCCTTACTCCAGGGCTGGTGCTCTACTCACTGCACCACATAGAACTGGATTTCTAACTTAACTCGTTGCAGGCCAGCTGAATTTCTGTACTAAGTTTGGAGACAAAGTGCCATGACTTAGGCAGTTACAGGACAGAAACAATTAATTGTAAATAGGATCAATAAAAGATGATAGAGAATCAATTTCATCTTCTCAGTTCTAAATGTGAAAATGAAATTAACATGCAGTAAAAGTTATTCTGAATAACCAGTGCCTGAATTCCTTCCCCCAAATAAACACCTTTTGGCAATTACTGATCTAACTTAGTTCATGTGACCAGATTGTAAGCCATTTAAAAAACTCATTTTGAATCAGAAGGAACCTTAGAGAGATCGTGTTATTCACTGGCCATTTCACAGATGAATGAACTGGGAACAGAGAAGTTAAGTGGGAATGGAGTCAGAGTGCTGTCGTTGTAGTCATTTCTGTTGTGTCTGATTCTTTGTGATGCTGTTTGGAGTTTTCTTGGCAAGACACTGGAGTGGTTTGCTATTTCCTTCTCCAGCTCATTTTACACATGAGGAAACTGAGGCTAACAGTGTGAAGTGATTTGCCCAGGGTCACACAGCTAGGATGCTTCTGAGGCAAAATTAGAACTCAGGTCTTCTTGACTGCAGCCTCATGCTCTGTTCACTGTGGTGCCACCTAGCTTCCCCAGAAGTCAGAGTACTTGAGTTCAAATGCCGACTCTGACAATATCAGATATTAAGGCTTCTTAATAATAACATAAATATCAATAGAAAAATTAAGCTTTTTCCTCTTGCGACCCCTTCAATGCTTCTTAAACTGTGGGTTGCGACTCCAAAGGGGGGGGGGCGGGTTGCAGAAGTGCAGTGTGACCTTAGACAAATCACTTAACATCTCTAGGCCTCAAATTCTTCATTTGTAAAATGGGAAAGTTGCTCTAGATGATAAATAGGGTCCCTTTTAATTCTAAATTTATGATGTTGGGGCCCTCTAGGAAGTCAATAGTAGAGCCATTGTGAGAATTGAAGTCCTGTAACTCCATAATACTGTTCTATCCCCGGGACCACATTCCTTTTTCTGTTTTTACTAACATTTTAATTTGCTACAGAAATATAAATCATTTCTAGCTTATTTGCTGCTATGGTCAGATGTTTCATTTCTTTATTTCATTATGAGAATGGATTAGTGATCTTATCGTTGTGGAACTCCCCTTGATTGGTGCAGCCCATCCATGGTTTCTCATCCTGTGTAGACAATTTCCACCATGTTTCATGTAGTTTTCCACAGAGGATCCACCTAGTATGCTGGAGACCTTTCTCTGGGTCTTTTTTTTCATTTTGTGGGTATATCTTGGCCTGCCTCATCACACAACTGGTCCATCTTTTCCAATCATATGTTTCCTCAGTAATCTGTCTCGTGTAACTTCTTTGGCATAGGCCATCATTGGAAGTAGGTTGCAGATGTGTGTGTGTGTGTGTGTGTGTGTGTGTGTGTGTGTGTGTGTGTGAATTAAGAGGGAGGCATTAAGCCCTTTTGTAATACTTATAAGCAACATGTGATTTCCCAGATATAATCCAGCCTGCCTCTTTCATTTAATTTTTGCGTCTAGTTGGTAGTTCATTTGCAATACCTGTCCCCCAAACACATGTATTGATGTACCAACTCAATGCTATTAATGCATCTCGTAGTTACTACAGTAAACATTTATCAGGCATTTAGAGTATATGTTAAGTTTGGATCATGGGATTATAGATTGAGAGCTGAGAGTGTAGTCCAACTCCCTCATTTTATAAATGAGGACAGCAAGGCCCAAAGATGTTACGCGGCTTCTCCAGGGCTGCACAGGCAGTCACCTGAATCAGGATGTGAACCACAGGCCTCTGACTTGAAATCTAGTTCTCTTTACACTGCATCGTGTTACCTCTTGTTTGGAGAATTTTGTCAGGTTCTTTTATGCCTCTTAACCCCTGTGATAATTCTGAGTCTCCTTACCTTTGTGGCAGGCTCTTGGCTTATGTTCATCGGGAGATGACCCATGTGTTCCATGCATTGCTTCTTGTTTTGATAGGGCCAGTGCCATAAAGAGAACCTGAGCACTGTCCTTCTGTTTTGTCTTTAGGTTTCGTTTATCCTGAAAATTTCAATATTGATGTGCTTTAGTTCTTCCAATAGTCTGTCAGTTCATTAGTCATTGGGCAAAAGTCTCACATTTAGATTTTTATAGTTAGGTTAATGTTTATAAATAGTCTAAAATCTGTTATTCTCAGCACTCTCTCTGCCTTGTTTGAGAAATTAGGGTCATCTCCACACTGTGACAAGGCATTAGAATAATTCTTTAAATATGTTTTGTATATTGTAAAATGCAGTTTCATTTTTTACTAGGCAGTATGATTTTTATATTCTGTTCCAGGTGTCACTTGGCAGATTGTGAAAATAATGATTTTAAAGAATTGGTATTTTAAAATGATACTAAGTTGTACTAGGAATTTGAGAGGACATTTTAAATAGCTATTTGTTCTTGCCATTTGTATAGTTCATAATGCTAATGAGGTTAGGATTGGAGTTGTGATATCTGTCTAGGTTCCCAGTAAGGAAGATCCTTCTCCACATGGCTTGTCAGATATATCATAATCTGTGAACCCTCCCAGGAGGGAGAATGTGAATGGCTTTTTACAAACCATCATTGAAAGTAAAAAAAGTTAACAACCCAAAGTATAGGTGCCACTGAGGCGTGGTGAAGCATCAGAAAGCGTCCAAGTCCAAGAGGGTCTGGGTGTCCCTCTTCCTGTTACATTGAACTATTCGCTCATCAGCCTCATTGGGGCAGCTCTAATGAGAGGGTTGAACTGTAAGGTTGGAATATTTTTGTTTAAGGACCCTGGAACTTCTTTATATAGGAAACATTTATGAAGGTGATTTTAAAAAATGTCCTTTGATGGATGGACACTTGTCTGTTTTGTATGATTTGAACGGTGGTGGTTATCATCTACCACTGATTTCCTACATAGCATTTTGTCATTTCACATGCGGTGTAGCTTTTGATGATTTTACTGAGTCTTGGTAGCCTCAAGCATTTAATGCAGCCATTCTTTGTGTTGATACTAAACTAAAGAAAGTGTACTCTGAGGAAAGCCTCTGTTCAGGTCACACATCAAGTGGGCTTTTTAGAAAACCTTCCACTTCCAGTGGAAAAGATGTGATATTTTCGTAACTTTTATTCTCTTTTGGTTCTTGTATTAAAGAGTATTATAAGAACCATCATAAGTCTAACTGAATGACCTTAGTTAGTTTTTGGGTTTAGATTTTTATTAGTATTTACATGTTGCTATTTGATGAACGTGCTGTGGATTTATCTCTGTGCTTGGTATTGGCTCCACATGTGTTATTTCATTAGTGTTGGTAACTCCCAGTGTGGAATTTCTATCAACTAAGGCAGATCATAAGCTCCTCTTTAATTTATAGACAGAGGGAGTTGTCAGGGATCACGAAGAATGGACTTGGATGTGGTCACATATCCAGTAGGTTCCAGAAGTAGCATTTGAATCCACATCTGTTTCTAAAACCAGCCTTCCATCCGTTATGCCAAGCTGCCTTTCAAGAGCTTGATGGAATCTGGAAATGGGAAAAATATGTCATTTAAGAGCTCAGAGAGGCTTTAGAGATTATCTTGTCTAGGGTATCTTTTCTCCCTCCCCCCGTGCCCTAACTTTTTGAAGATGAGGATCTGAGATGTTAAGTTATTTACCCAAAGACATAGCTGGTTAAAAGAGGCCTAAATCCTGTTTCCTGACTCCCAGGCACACATGTGGATAGTCATTTTTGTTGGGTTAACTTCTACCTTTGCATTCTTTTGAGTTTCAGGCCTAAATTTATGTACTTTGTGCACAGTGACTTGGCAGTGAATGTAACTCTCAGAGAGCAAAGGCTTGTTTTTTTTAGGTAAGTGTTTTTGATGTGTAGTATAAAAGAAAGAACATAAGCATTACACAAGATTTGGTGTATTTTAAAAAAGTGTTACCTAAAAGTACTACAAGTGGAAGTTTTATAAAATCATAACTATGTTAGCATCTTATGCATTACTGAAGTATGAGGCTTAATTTTTATTTCTAGGGCAAGGGAGAGCAAATGTACTGGGTTGTCTCTATAGAGTGCATTAGTTAAAAAGCCAGCTCCGTTTCATAATCAGCTTGGTGTTCACATCTTCATTAGCTGAACTATTATAAGGTTTCTGCATTTTAAGTTAATATTTTTGAGGCCCAAAGCCAGAAATAATTATGCTAATGCAACTTTTTGATTGCACAAATGACTAGTTCATAATTATACATATTAGTAGTTCGTATATGGTGTCCAGACTAAAATTCTTTTTGTTTAGACATTAATTAACTTTGGCTACTTTACTTAAAACGTAACTACATTTCTCAGTCTCCATATCAATATAACCACTTCCCCCTCCCCTGCCCATACACACACATAGCATTCTTCCAAAGCCAGACTAATACAGAAGCATAGACCTTTCATAATGAAATTGTTCTCCCCAGAAAGCTTCAAATCGCTTTTTGGTGCTACTGTTTTTGAAGTGTTTAATATTTCTTATTTTGTGGTTATTTTTTCTGCTGGAAAGTTTCTCTTGAGGAAGTAAACATCAGTGGCATTTTTCCCTTTTGCTTCTGCTGACCAGTAGGAAAGTGGTGTCAAAGCTTTCTCATAGGAATAATTCCAGCTCTTTTCCTTATTAGTTTAATTTTAAAAAGTCATGTGAAAAAATGATCCGTGATTATGATAACAATATAGCTATTGAGTGTGTTGAGTTTTCTGGATTGTGCTAAGGATCTGAAAGAAAACTTTGAGAAATATCCATTTACAGGAGGGAAAATTGCCATTGTGGGTTCAGACTGCTGGAAAGATAGATTTGATTTTTTGTAACTCATTATGTTCAGTATAAGAAATGGGACTTTAAAACCTGTTAACTTTTTTTATTGAAGTATTGGCTTCAAAAGTAGGCACTCAGTTAATATTTGTTCAGAGGTGGAAAGAATGAATTATGTAGCTTTAACAATAAGAAAGATCATCTGAAAATGTTTTTTATTGTGTCTATATGTTACTGAGAGCGAGGGAAGAGGTTTTTTGTATATGTGAATTTTTTCCCCCCAGCTTATATAGAATATAGGTTGATACAGACAACTCACGTAACTTTTCCTTGATAGCTAGCTGAGTTTTTACAAAGTATTATATACACTAGAGCATTGTGTGAAACCTTCCTCATGGAAAACAAGCCCAGGGTTAGACAAAACAGAACATACTCTCAATACTCTGAAAAAAAAATGCATATGTCAAGTTTTCTCTGACTTGAGCTCTGCAGAGTAAATGCTTCTTGTGTTTCCAAAATGAGACTCAGGGAAGTTGGCTTGAATGACTTTGCAAGGCAGATGAGTGGGTTCTCGCCCGGGCAGGTGTTTTGTTGTACTTTGTACCCCTTAGAGCTGATGCCTAATGATGTGAATGCCCATCAGCCATGCAGCAGTGGAAAAGGTAGGTCCTGGCCGGTGAGCCATAGAGCTGGCTTTAGATAGAGCCCTTGATTCACACTAGCTCTGTGACTATGGGCTAACACTTCATCTTTTGGACTTCGTTTTTTCATCAATAAAATGGGGATAATTATCTCTGTAGTATCTACCAGGATTATTGTGAGATTGATGTGCGCCGTGTACGATGTTTTGCAGACTTGAAAGTGCTATTCTCCTCTTTTTTGATAGAGTTCAGGTAGAAATGATCTAAGTTCATCTTCTTTTATAGTTAATGCTCTGCAGACACATGCGTAAAGTAGTAGCTTTTTATTACTTAATAAAAGTATTGAGATACAGGCTCACTGTTGTATCCTCACTGAATATCTTCATCACAACTTCAGTAGCATGCAGTTCAATGAGGAAGATCATGACCTCCCTCTGTTCCCATGGGGTTTTGATATTTACTGCTCAGTTTCTGTGTTTTAAAATCTTTTCATTGCATGTAGGTTAGAGATAGAACTCTTTTGTATGGCATCATGTTTTAAAAATACTAATCTTGTGGGCAACATTATTACGATAAGATCGTGATGATGATGATGGTGATGGAGGACAAGTGGTGAAGTTGCAGAGAACCATATTTAGCAGTTGCAGAGAACCATATCCAAGCGCGCCTGCTCACCCCTGCCCCCCAGCTTCTTGCCAGAGCTTTATAGAAGTAGAGGAGCTTCTGGGGAGATAGGGAGGGGTTCTCCTTCACATAAGGGGGAGCTGCCCACTTATTGGGGAACAGAGAAGGGATCTTCTTTAGGTGTAGACCAGTCTAGGTGGCCTCTGAGCTCCCCTTCCGCTCTTTTGTCATTCTGAAAATGGTCTTCTGGACTTAGACTGGGGGTGTTTAGCCACAGTACAAGTGGTCAACAGTGTGCACATAAGCTCTAATGCAATATAGGCTCACAGGACTAAGAACTGGAAGGGGCCTTAGAAGCCATTCAGTCTGAAGCCGTCAGTTTACAAAAAAGGAACTTGGGAATGTCAAGGGCAGCCAGGAGATAGTTGATTCCAGGTCACTGGATCCCAAATCCAGAGTTCTTCAGTTAAAATAGTTGACATTTACATAGTGCTTAAAGCTTAGTGAAGAACTTTACAAACAATTTCTTGTGAGTGATAATTTTCTTTTTAGCCTCACAACAACTGTCTGAGTTAGGTACAAGTATTATTATCCCTACTGGACAGATGAAGAAACTGAAGCGCCGCAAAGTTATGACTGGCCTGTGGTCATGCAGTGAGTAGGATTGAATCCAGGTTTCGCTTTGACTTCTGGTCCGGTGTTCTTTCTGCTATGCCGTGATGAAGATCTTAAAGAAATGCTCCATTTCATTTTTGAATTTATGCAGTTGAGACTCAGACAATTTCAGAGACAGAAGGAACCTCAGTGGCTCCATAATTAAATGCATACCTAAAAGGAATCTTGTTATAACGAAGTGAATGAGTTTTTACCTGGCTTTTGCTTGGGTGTCTCCAGGGAGGCAGGAACCTTGAACGAGCATCCTGTTACCTTTACTTCCTCTCTTTCATCTCAGTCACTTTTCAAACCTCAGCATTTTGGCTTTTTGAACTCATCACTCATCTAAAACTTCTCTCTTCAATGTTTAGCAATTATTCCTTAATCCCTGAACTGGATGGTCTTTTTCTTCCTTCCTTCTTTCCCTTTCTGCAGCATGTGACATTTGTGGCTATACCCCTTTCTCATATATACTCTCTTCCCCAGTATCTTTCTCTTCCTGTGATTCTCCTGCATGTGACTACTCCAAGTCAGTCTCTTTTGCGGAGTAACCATCCATATCTCATCCATTATGTGAGAAAATACCACAGGGCTTTAACTTGGATCTTCTTTGCTTTTTTTCCTCTGTACCCTTTCTTAGTGATGCCATTAACCTCCATGTGTTCAGCTATTTTTCTTATGCAAATGATTTCTTCATCAGTATAGCTACTTCTGGTTTCTTTCCAGGGCTCCAGTTAAACATGGCCAACTGCTTATTGGACATCCTCAACAAGGTGTTGTAATGGTTTCCTTTGGACAATCCCAGCAAGATGTCCTGGTGATGTCTTAAATGTAATGTTTCTATAACAGAGCTCATTATCTTTCTCATCTCCTTAAGATTCCTTTTTTTCCCAAACAAACAAATTTCTATTGAGTTTGTGACTAAATAATAGTCACAATAGAAGGTATCACACAAAACAAAATAGATAATTTTAATTATGTAAAATTTAGAAAATTTTTGCATAAACAAATCTAATATTGTTAAAATTAGAAGGGAAATGCAATTGGGAAAAGTCTTTACAGCAAGTTTTTCTGGTAAAGGTCTTATATTCAAGATGTATAAGGAACTGATTAAGATTTATAAACCTAAGAGCCATTCCGTAATAGATAAATGGTTGAAGGATTATAAACAGGCAATTTGCAAAGGAAGAAATCCAAACTATGAACAACCATATATATGGGAAAAATTCTCTAAATCAGTAATAATTAGGGAAAATAAATTAAAGTATCTTTAAAGTTCTACCTCAAACCCAGATTGGTAAAGATGACAAAATATGACAAATGTTGAATGGGCTTTGGGAAAACAGTAGACTAATACACCATTGATGGAATCATGAATTGTCCCAACTATTCTGGAACTCAATTTGGAAAGTATACCTAAAAAGTCGCTAAACTGCATATTCTTTGACCCAACAGTACTACTTCCAGGCTATACCCCAAAGAAACCAGGGTCAATGAAAGAATCTGTGTGTATAAACATATTGCTAGCAATTTTTTTAGTTTTCCTTCTCTTGGGGAGTGGCTAAACAAATTATGGTAAATTTAGTGAATTATTATTGTGCCATAAAAGAAGCAAGGAAATGGGTAGTTTCAGAGGAAACAAGGAAGACCTTTATTGTACTGATGCAGAGTGAAGTGGACAAAGCTAGGAGAACAGTTTATACAAAGACATTATGCAGTAAAAAAGTTTCTGAAAAACTTTAGAATTTAAATCAGTTCCATAATAAATTATAAGACCAGAAGACTGAAGATAAAACACTACTTCCTTCCTGCTGGAGGGTGGGGAACTTAAAGTGCAGAGAAAAAAGTTTTTGGGAATGGACAACGTGGTAATTTGTTTTGTGGGACTGTGCGTATTTGATGAGGTATAATTTTTATTTTTGGTCATTTGGGGGTTACATTATATAATGGGAGGGGCCAATTATAAATACATATAGAAATAAATTTAAAAACAAATTTTAAGAAGCTTTTATTAGCATATTTTTATATGCTAATATGGTTGCCTTCTCACATTCACATACCTTGAGAACTCAACAATAACTGAAAATATTTTAGCCATAAGGCTATGTTTTTCAAACAGTTGTATCCGTATCTTCTCTTCGAAGTGAGCTCTGCATAATTGATAAAAGTTTCCTTTTAAGAGGTTTTACTGGATTGTCAGACCATCACAGAATCTCAGTCTAAGGAAATAGGTGGTTATCAAAACCTGAAAATTAATCCCCCCAAATTCCCTCTTCCGTAGCTCCTGCCCAATGATAGGGTTTCTCTTGCTATGGAAGATAGGTCCTTCAACTAAATAGGGTTAAGGAAAGCTTCTTCTGGGTCTAGTAGCATCCTTAGGGGGCTAGCCTAGCCATATTCTGCTCCTGTGGCAGGTTTTTCATCAGAAGGGTAGGGGAAAAGCTTGAGGAAGGGGTGATGTGGATGTTGCATGTAATGTATGTGTGTGAGTCCAGAAAAGTAGTGATTCCCAACCAGGACAAGTTGCTTTAGCTTACTCTCAAGTAGCAGCATCAAGGGGCTGGTCTTATATAGTCTTCGCCTGTGGAAGGTTTCTTCTGAGGAACGAAGATCAGCATATCTCTAATATGGAGCCGTGAGTCACCATAATAAATAGGGATTCACAATCAGAATGATTTGTTCTAGTTGCTTCTACTTCTAGTAATGCTGTCAGTAGAAGGCTGGCCTTCTCATAGTCTATTCTTATGGCAGGATTCTCCATAGGAGCAAAAGTCGATATGGATGTTCCAAAGAAGGTGTGGCCATGAGACCCCAGAGCAAGTAGGGATTCTCAGTCAGATTGAATCCCAGTGGCTTCTTCCAGGTTTTGGACAATCGAAATCCAACCTTACCCTTGTTGGCTTCTGTGACAGGTTTCTCCTCAGGAGGGGAGGGGCTGGAGAAGGATTAAGGTGATGTTTCATATAATGTATGGTAATGAATCTTCAGAACAAATAGGGATTCTTAACCAGAACAAGTTGCTCTAGCTTCTTTTGGGTCTACAAGTGCCATGTTTTACCCTCAGGAGGGGAGGGCCTTGGAAGGGAAGATAGGAGTGTCTCATATAATGTTTTGCCATGAGTCCCTGGTTTAGAGATTCTTAATCAGAATAATAACTTTTCTAGGTATGGTAGTGTCGTCAGAGACATAGTTTTGCCATAGTCTTAATGGAGGAAGAGATAGGAATTTTTTTTATATGGGGCTTCATCTGGCCTGGCCACTGACAATATCCTCCATTGAATTACTTGAGTCAGACTTGTCCCCTAGGGAAGATGGGCCATTTCATATATGACTACAAAATTTTTGGCCCCAGGGTCATGGAGTGCCACAAAAATGGCTCAGTTCTCCAGTGCTCGTGGGGCAGACTTTCTGTCATGAGAGAAAGGTTGAGAGGTAAACTTGAAGGATAAGATGGTTGGAACATATTTCAGGCCTGCAGATGCTCTTGCTGCCTCTGAAGACTTGGGCCACAAAGCTCTATCAGCTATAGTTGCATGTAGAAGATAGTACCAGCTACTACAAAAATTCCTTCTGATGGATGATAAGTTGGTCAGTTGTTTAGCTAGACCCTAGCCAAATGCACTGGCCACACATGGCTGTTACCTGGCCTACAAGAATAAGAAAATGATGGAGGCTGCAAGGCTTTAGAGTGGAAGAGGAGGGATGGGAAGGACCTGAGCACCAAACCTGGCTGCTGGTGGATGCCTTGAAGGCTGGAGTACAAGAGACCAGACACATGGGCAGCCCTGAGCTGGAGCTGGAGCCTTTTAGTCACTCAGGTTTGCAGCCTTAGTCATTCTTGACTCTTTTCTCTCAAACTCTTTCCAGTTAATTGCCAAGTTTCATTCATTTTCTTACACTCACATCTCTTGTTTATTTTCTCTTCTCTGTACTCACACCGTAATTCAGGGACTCATCAGATATTTCCTGGGCTATTTCAGGAGCCTACTGTTGGGCCTTTTTGTCTCAGATCTTCCCAGTCTAATCCATCCTCTATACTGCTTCCATATGGATATTCCTGAAGCTCTAATCTGCCTTGTTTACACCCCTCTGTGGCTTGCTTAATAAGCTCCAATGTAAAGTCAGATCAAGTGAGCACATAGAGCACAGCACCTTTTCTGATGTGGGCACACCATGCTGAGTCCTGTCCAGTGTCTCCCATGTCACAAAATCAATTTATCTTAAGAAGTACCTACTGTGTGCCAGATATTGTGCTGAGTGCTGGGAATATAAAGAAAAAGACAGTTCCTTCATGCAAGGAATTCACAGTCTAACTGGGGAGACAACACACAGACATCTATATACAAACAAGACGTTTACAGGACAAGTGGAGATAGTTATTTGAAGGAAGGCCCTATCATTAAGGGAGATTGGAAAAGGCTTCTTGAAAGTAGAATTTCTCTGGGATTTTGAAGGAGGGAATTTCAGGTATGGGGAACTGCCAGTGAAAATGTCTAGTCCAGAGATGGGAGTGTCACTGGATTGTAGAGTATATGGAGGAGAAGAAGGTGAGAAGACTGGAAAAGGAGAGTGGGCCAGATTCTGAAGGGCTCTGAATGCCAAACAGAGGAATGGGTTTTTGAATCTGGAAGTAATAAGGAGCTGCTGGAATTTATTAAATAGGAGGATGACCTAGTCACACTTGTCCTTCAGGAGGATCAATTTGACAGGAGTGTGGTGGTTAGCCTGGAGTGGGGAGGTATTTGAGGCAGGCAGGCCCACCAGCAGCCTATTGGAATAGTCCAAGTGTGAGGTGATGAAGGCCTGTACCAGAGTGGCGGCAGTGTCACAGGAGAGAGGGAGCCGTATTCAGGCGATGTTATGAAGATAGATTCAACAAGACGTGGAAGTACATTGGATGTGGGGGGAATGAGAGAGTGAGGAGGTGAGGATGTCACCAAGGTTTTCAAGCCTGAGCAACTGGAAGGATGGCGGTGTCCTTGACAATAATAGGGAAGTTAGGAAGTTAGGGTTTTGAGGAGAGATAATGAGTTCCATTTTAGACATGTTGAGTCAGAGGCTGCAGAGAAGCTTTTGAATCATCCATTAGATTTAGCAACTGAGAGATCGTTGATAATTTTGGACAATGTTTTTGTTACAACTGAATTGTGGGGCCCCAAACAGAGCACAGATACTTGAGATGTGATAATGACATCTGGGTACAGAATCATATGACTTTGTCTCCTTGTTTCAGGATGTTGTGTCTCTCTTCATATTCCTCAAGGTTGTGCTGGCTCTCCTGGCTTCCACACTACACGTTTGACTCACTGAGCTTGTAATCCATTTAAGTCTCCAGCTCTTCTTAAGATAAATTGATTTTGTGACGTGGGAGACACTGGACAGACTCAGCATGGTGTGCCCACATCAGAGAAGGTGCTGTGCTCTGTGAGCAGAGCAGAATTGAAACAGCTCAAAGGAAATGCAGGACGCACAAATTTAGAGAATTCACCCCAAATATTCACATTGCCTATTTGTGCCCAGTCTGTGGTAGAGCATTCCAAACATGTATGTATTGGTCTGATCAGCCACAGCTGGACACACCGAAACTTGACTGTAGCATAGTGATGTCATTTTGGTCCTCTTTGAGAATGAAGAAAAAACAACCAACCAACCAACCAACCAAGGTAAACCGATATCTAACTATGAATCACTAATCTTGTATTTGGGCAGTTGATTTTTTGAATCTAAGTATGTGACTTTACTTTCATCTGTGTTATATTTCATGTCATTGGATTCAGTTCAGTGTTCTAATCTGTCAGTATCATTTTGGATCTTCACTTTGTCAGACTTTCTCCAGAGTTACCAGTGATCTCTTAATTACTAAATCTAATGGCTGATTCAAAAGCTGCTCTGTAGCCTCTGACCCTATCGAGAACATCTTAAACTCAGCGTGTCCAGTGTGTTAGCTGTCCCTCTCTGCTCTATGTCTTTACATAGGCATGCTCTCTTTGCATTGATCCAAGTAATTGATGAAAATGGTAAACAGCATAAGGTCAGACACAGAGTCCAGGGTCGCTCCTCTGAGATCGCCTTCTCAGTTGATGTTGAACAATTAATTATTACTCCACTCTGGACCTTCTCATTTAACCACTTCAGAATCAGTGGAATTGTGTTATCATCTATAGCCTACATCTCCAGGTTTTCTCCAAGGCTAGCATGAAAGGTTTTTATTGATGATTTATTAAAATCTGGATGAACTATAGCTTCAGCATACCTGATTGACTGTTCTAGTGAACCTGTCAAACAGAGAAATGAGGTTAATCTGCATGACCTATTCTTGATGAAGCCATGGTGGCTCTTGGTGATTTTCATTTCCTTTGAGCATTTGAATAGTTGCTATGTGCAAGGAATTATGGGAAACATAAAGAGATAAATAAGTCATTCTCTTTGTTCTCCAGGATCTTACAATCTAATAGGGGACTTAAAACCTAACCAGATAGAATACAACTTATAAAGTGACAAGTAGTAATACTAGTAATAATAGAAATAGTAATATATAATATATAAAGTGATAGGTAGTGATAGAAATAATAGAAATAGTAGTACCAGTAGCTAGCATTTATATAGTGCTTTAAATTTTGCAAAATGCTTTACACATGTTATCTTACTTGAGAAATGCTGTGAGAATTCAGAGGAGAGAAAGACTTAGAAAGACATAGAAGACTTTCCTTTGAGCCTTGAAAGAGTTCAAAAGGTAAAGGTGGGGGAAGTAAATGGATCTTGCTGGAGTAGAGAGATCAGTGGACTTAGAGGCAGAGGACCTGGACTTGATTTTTGTCTCTTGTGCTTACTACCTTTGTGGCTGTCCTTTGAAAAGTCACCTAACCTTTCTTGGCTTTAGTTTCCTCATATGTAAGGAGATTGAACTAGATAATAATAGTTGACATTTATTTCCTTTAATATCTAAGTCTTTATATGATCTTAGGATTCATTTCATGTAAAGAATGTAAGGTCCTTGAAGGCAAGAACTGGTTTTTTTTTTTCCTTTTTGTCTAGAGCTTAGGTTATTGCCTATCAAACAGGATCAACAAATGCTTGAATTGAATTTCAGGTGGTAGGAACAGTGTGAGCAAATGTGCAATGCTAGGGGAAAGGATTGTGTTTGGGGAACCTAGTTCTTGGACAGAATTTAAGAGAATGTGAAAAGGATTAGTTTGAGGTAAGATTGGAAAGACAAAGTGAAGTCAGGTAGTGGAGGACCTTTAGGGCCAGGATGATTTTGGACTTTTTAATTTTGTGATTATTTTGTAGTACTTCTGTGTACTTGCTTGATATAGTTTGTCTACAAGAGACAGTTTTTGCTCTCGTTTGCATCATCTTGAACTATGATATCTGGAGGATTTATGTGGTGTGGGTTAGATATTCTTCCTCTATTCCAGTTTTTTTACAGCATTGGGAGTGGTAAAGTGATTTTAAAAATTAGAATACAAAATTTACATGTCAGTCAGATAGTAGGAATAGTCTGGACATGTTAAAATGATCAATTATGCACGGAGTCTTAAGGATTTAAATGAAATGAGTGTGTAAAAGTCAGAAGCAAGAATGTTTTCTTGGTCAGAATAGATGGCACAGTCTGAAGATAGAAGATGAAGGATTGTCAAAGTGTTTTAGCAATTAATACTTTGTTTTTAGGGACTTGTAATTTGCGTTTTAGTTCTTTTTCTTGCTAAAAGGAAAAAGATAGGAACACATCACATTAACAGTTATAATACTAGTCCCGTGAGTTAAAATCTCAGTGCACTGGAAACTTGCTAAAATGGTATGTGAATTAAAAAAAATCCTGGTGTAGTAGGAATAATACATAGAGTGGTCCAAAAATCATAAGTGATTCAGCTTAAGTGCTAGGATTGTTGTAGGAACATATATATTTAGTGCTGGAAGGAACCTGTTTAAGTATGTGAGGTGCTGCTGTATTCTTTAATTGTTCTTTGAACAGCCTCTGCTCAATCTTTGTTCGATCACAGCTACTTTTTAGGTAAAGGAATCGCATTGTGAAAAGAGCAGTGGCTAGATTTTGAGTTGGAAGTTCTGAGTTTTAATCCTGACCTTGGGCCAAACCTTCACTAGACAACCTTTAAAGTCACTTTCAGCTCAAAATCCTATGCTACTTCTGTAAAATTTGTTTCCCAAAATGCATTTCTTTGTATCTTCAAAGGGCCAAAATAGTGTCAGATGCATAGTAGATATTCAGTAAGTAGTTATTGAATTAAATTGGCTAAATGTGTCCTTAGAATCCATGCTTCTGTTCCTCATTAAAGGCAAGACAATACCGTAGACGTTTGTTTTAAGTTAATTATTTAATTTTCTTTTTAGTTTACAACACTCAGTTCTGCAAAGTTTTTGAGTTCCAAATATTCTCCTCCCCCCAAGATGGCATGTCATCTGATACAGGTTCTACATATACCATTACATTAAACTTATTTTCCCAATTATCAAGTTGTAAAGAAGAATTATAACCCATGAAATAAACCATGAGAAAGATGAAACAAAACCTAAAATCAAATCAAATAAAAATTTTTTAAAAAGACAGCAAATAGTTTACTTCAATTTGCATTCAGACTCCATAATTCTTTCTCTGGATGTGGATAGCCTTTTCCATCCTGAGTCTTTTGCAGCTGTCTTAGAACCTTGCATTGTTGAGAAGAGCCAAGTCTATCAAAGTTAGTCAGCACAGAAGCAGAACCACAATGTCTGTGGTTGTGTACAATGTTCTCCTGGTTCTGCTCTCTTCACTCATCATCAGATCATATGAGTTTCTCCAGGTTCTTATGAAGTCCATATGCTGCTCATTTCTTATAGCACAGTAGTATTCCATTACATTCATATACCATAATTTGTTTAGCCATTGCCCAATTGATGGGCATCCCCTTGATTTCCAGTTCTTTGCCACCACAAAAGACTGCTAGAAATATTTTTGTATGTATAGGTCCCTTTCCCACTTGTATGATTTCTTTGGGATATAGCCCTAGAAGTGGTGTTACTGGGTCAAAGGGTATGCACATTTTTATAGCCTTTTGGGCATAGTTCCAAATTGCTCTCCAGAATGGCTGGATCAGTTCACAGCTCTACCAACAATGTAACAGTGTTCCAATTTTCCCACATCTAATCCAGCATTTATCATTTTCCTGTTTTGTTATGTTAGCCAATCTGATAGGAGAGATGTGGTACCTAAGAGTTGTTTTGATTTGCATTTCTCTAATTAATAGAGAGTGAGAGCATTTTTTCATATGACTATAGATTAATTGTAGACAGTTTTTAAAAGCCCTTATTCTTTAGGAAGAAAATGACATCCACATCGGACCCATATAATCATGAGGCCAAACTATAGCATGTTCTTTATTATGGGGTAAATCTGATTATGCTTTAGTGGAGGACACTAAATTTGCCAGCAGGCTGTACTTAAGACCCCTCCGATTGGAGGGCAGAGTGGAGAGCTCCTCCTACAACCCCTATTTAAGGAGAGTGCCTAGGCCAGCCTTCTCTTTATTTCCCCTGTGGCTGCCCTCCTTCGGACTTCTCATCCACACTTCCCCTCTTGCCCCTTTTTCCTTCTCCTTTCCAATTATTTTTGTATATTGTTTTCCCCCCTTAGATTGTAAGCTCCTCGAGAGCAAGGGCTTTTTGTATTTGCATCCCCAGTACTTAGCACAGTACTGGGTATGTAATAGGCACTTAGTAAATATTTATTGACTGCTTAACATATGTGGATCTCATGGAGAACAGAAGCCTGTTGATTACAGGGTTAAAGTATATCATATTCCTTTTGTTAAGAGTTTGAAAACTGGTCATTGCTGAGTCTGTGACTTAACTTGTAGGGGAAGCTGAGCTCAAGTTAGTCACTAATCATTTAGGTGCCTGTTAGGTAGCAGGCTATATTAAGCCCTGGGAATACAAAGAAAGTCGAGACAGTCCTTGTTCTCACGGATCTCACGATATAATGGGGAGACTGTAAGCAAGAAAACAAAAAAAACAACTCTATATGTTTAGGATAAATAGGACATAATTAATAGAGGGAATGCACCAGAGTTAAGAGGGATCGTGAAAAGCTTCCTGCAACAGTTGATTGTAACTAGGACTTAAATGAAGAAAGAGAAATTAGGATGTGTAGATGAAGAGTGAGAACACTCCAGGTATGGAGTACAGCCATTGAAAATGCCAAGTCAAGCTTAGCCATACCAGATACTCAACTGTACTATAGAGCAGCAGTCATCAAAACTACCTGGTACTGGCAAAGAAACAGAGTTGTGGATCAGTGGAATAGGATAGGTACACAAGATGGAGAAGTCAACGACTATAGCAATCTACTC